>JASPKZ010004937.1:0-600000 GCA_030220185.1 Diploptera punctata | reverse complement strand
TGGCACTATCGAACCCGTAGGTTCATGGCCACGCAGACATAAGCTCTCCATACATCCCTATCCTGACCTAATGCTTTCCAATCATTCCCTGTATAATTTACTTCCCTCAAATCATAGTTAATGTTATTCTCCCCACCTCATTCTTGGTCTACCAACTGGGCGTTTTTCCTCTGGCTTTCCGACAAGAAGCTTCCATGCAAGTCTTTCATTCCCCATACGTGCAACATGTCCTGCCCATCGCAGTCTACGAGACTTAACTGTTCTTATTATATCTGGTTTCCTATAAAGAACATGTAGTTCATTGTTATGTAGTCTTCTCCATTCAGCTGTCTGTTCATCTCTCTTTGGTCCAAAACTTTTCCTAAGTACTTTATTCTCAAATAGCCTACATGTAATCTCCTTTCCTCCCTTAAAGTAAGAGTCCATGTTTCGCATCCATATAATATAACTGGTTGAATAATAGTTTTATATATTTTCAGTTTAACGTTTTTTTTAAAGGAGTTGGGACATCAAGTGTCTCTGTAATGCATAATAGCACGCATTTCCAGAATTGAGCCTATGGTTAATTTCTTTGTGCATCTCATTCCTATTTGTGATTATTATTCCTAGGTATTTGAATTCAGCCATCCTCAAAATTTCCTTCATTTGTCATTAGCTGTCCATTTCCATTAAATAATGTATTTCTATGTGTGACATATATTTAGTTTTATTGATATTTAATTTCTTAGTGTTACTCAATAGTGTGCGCATGTTCGTCTCTGACATAATAACACTACAAAACAATACTACAATCATCAGAATAAACTAACAGCTTATTAATACCATTGAGATCTTTATGAACATACGGTATTGTAATCCATTTAAACATTAGGTTTAGACAATATTTCTGAACAGATTCCTAAGTATCAAGATGCCATTGCCAAGTTCACCGTGTTTTGGCCTTCCTATGCTTCTGAATCCTTTAGATTGGTACAACAAAGCTATTTTTGGTAGTCGGTTTCGCTGCAAACGATCCTGCCATCTATCCTGATAAGTCTAAATGTCTTCTATAATGTTTGTGACTCATGACCAGCCTCTAGTGGTCAGCGTTTCTGATCACAATTTATGAGTTCCCGGGTTCAATTCCCCGTCAGACCATAGAATGTTTTATTAAAAGGAATAGTTCCTGTGGTTGCCCATGGTCTGGAATTTAGCTTAAGTTTAGGTCAAGGATTCTCTTGGCGCTTCATCATCATTTATCACCCATCATATCATCGGGGTAACTTAACTCCGCCTTCCAGCTGTCCTAACCTAAGAAATGGATTACAATTCCGTCAATGCTATGGGAAAAAGCCAGAAATGTCATAAAATACATCGGTAAAAAAATGTTTATGATTCATAATGTTACCACAACTAACTAACTAACTAACTCACTGGCACTATCGAACCCGTAGGTTCATGGCCGCGCGGACATAAGCTCTCCATACATCCCTATCCTGAGCCAATGTTTTCCAATCATCCCCTGTATAATCTACTTCCCTCAAATCATAGTTAATGTTGTTCTCCCACCTCATTCTTGGTCTACCAACTGGGCGTTTTCCCTCTGGTTTTCCTACAAGAAGCTTCCATGCACGTCTTTCATTCCCCATTCGTGCCACATGTCCTGCCCATCGCAGTCTACGAGACTTAACTGTTCTTATTATATCTGGCTTCCTATAAATACCATGTAGTTCACTGTTAAGTAGTCTTCTCCATTCACCTGTCTGTTCATCTCTCTTTGGTCCAAACATTTTTCCTAAGAACTTTATTCTCAAATACTCGTAATCTCCTTTCCTCCCTTAAAGTAAGAGTCCATGTTTCGCATCCATATAATATAACTGGTAGAATAATAGTTTTATATATTTTCAGTTTAACGTTTTTTGAAAGGAGTTGGGAAGTCAAGAATCTCTGTAATGCATAATAACATGCATTTCCAGAATTGAGCCTATGTTTAATTTCCTTGTGCATCTCATTCCTGTTTGTGATTATTGTTCCTAGGTATTTGAATTCAGCCACTTCCTCAAAATTTCCCTCATTTGTTATTAGCTGTCCATTTCCATTATAGTGTATTTTTATGTGTGACCATATATTTAGTTTTATTGATATTTACTTCCAGTCCCAATTTCTTAGTGTTACTCAGTAGTGTGTGCGTGTTGGCCTTTAGTATCTCCTCGCTATCGGCCAGTAGTACTACCTCATCAGCATAAACTAACAGCTTATTAATACCATTGAGTTGTATAGGCCTTCTTGACATCTGTATTTTTCTTTTTATCTAATTTAGTTAAACGTAATAGTATACGTATTTTTATTAGGGACACTTTTAATCATAATGTTTGTGCACGTTATATATACAACCTCCGTAAATCAGACCACATAACTCTAGTATTTAAAATGTTGTCTTGGATCCAATTGAAAGACAGGCCTCTGCTTCTTATACAACACTTCGTCCACCTAATCACCCCTTTATATTTCTACTCGCTTCCATTCACCATCTTCCCACCATAACTTAAACACACTATTGAGAGAAAATTTAACTCTAGCTGTCCCTCTACATCGAACATCTCACTGTTCCTCATCCTTCCTTGTTTCAGCCTTCCCCTCGTATATCAAGGACTGCCCGACTCGTAAATATTTCAAAAAAGCTCACTAAATATTTCCTTACACAATATAATATACGAGGGTCACTATATAAGTTTCAAAACACAACAGTGTGGCGACAGGATAAACTAATATAGGCCCTACCACTTGAAAGCCCAACCCTCGAACGTCAAAATCATAGCAGATAGAAACAAGTTCAGTGGCTGTTCGTGGAATGAGCAGTGAGAGGGTCACAGTTATTTAGGCCTAAATTAACTTCTTCTTCTTCTTCTTCTTCTCCCTTTCAAGTATTAGGCCAAGGCCTGTTACGATCCTATAGAAAATTTTCCTTCCAGCATTTCATAGGACGGCCCAGCGATCTTCGTCCTCTTGGTATATAATTATAAACAGCTTTGAGGATCCGGCCTAAATTAAAAAATCAAATAATGAAATGAACAACCAAATATTTTTATTGTAAGCCTATGTTTTCCCTTTACAGAGATTTAGGCGCTCTCCCCCTACAGGAAGAATTTGAACCATACTAATTTAGTTACACTTGTTTTCGTATAGATGTCATTTTAAGTGGTCCGTGATCAGCGTTCCGCCTCATACTGACATCTAGGAAACCAAGGTAGTACTAGTACGGGAAAATTCGGTAAATTTTGCTTAGAGGCCTTTTCATTCAGGCTTAAGGATTTTTTACGAGCCTGAAAATCTTCAGACTCGGGACCCACGGCTTAAAGTCCTTCCCGGAGGACTTGTTCCATGGATTTTTCCGTCCTAAAAAATCCATCGACCCCGGCCGGGTTTGAACCCGCGACCCTCGGGACCAGAGGCAAGGAGCATAACCACTAGTCCACCGCGGCCGATTACAACCAAATATATAACTGCTAAATTAATGTTTGTAACTTATATGAGGTCTATTCTCCGTCATTTCAATGTCCAGATGATTTTTTGAAGATCTGTGTTTCTTAACTTTTACGGATAAGCCCAGATATTTAAAACTGCCACGCCAGTCTTGTCCATAATTAATCGTCACCCCCTCAAGCAGAACACAAAACAAAAAGCAAAAATAATGCATTTTTTACACGATAACCGCAAATCTTCTCACATGTTCATATAATTACCTGTTGAAAAGTCTATTTTTATCACTAGTCACTTGTTTTATACACATATCTGGTCTCAGTTGTCCTAACAACGTAGCCATATTTATGTCTGTATAACATAATATTTTGCTTTATAATTATTTTATTTAATTCATCATGAACACTTTCACACCCACAAAACTCACAATAAGAACTTAATACCAGAGATGACAGGTACTGGCGAAGCGATTTGTTTCTTATTAGCATACTTTGTCAGGAAAGTGCATGCCCATTGATGAGTTACCTAGTACAGACCCTTAGTACACCTTTGAAGCCTGAGAGATTGAATGAACTCGTTCATTTTTGTGTCTGCCTTGCTTTCGTCACCGAAGTCACACTATGAATGTGCCCCAAACTCTACCCGAAGTTGAAACGTTCTGTCTCGTGAACATTGCCAACGGTAATACTCCACAAGAAGACTGTTCTTATACGGGATATTCTAGTCACAAGTATCATGTGCCTAAAGTAACGAGAATTCATATTTCTCTTTATTCTTAACACTGTATAAAAATAAATTACTTTAATCAAATATATACACTAGATAATCTGCAAGAGCATTTGTAATAATATCAGTAAATAAATAAATAAATTATAAGATGGGCACGTGCCCCTGTGCTCTTAAGGATTGGCCGCCCCTGACCTCATCCAGGAAACTTGTCCCGACCGGGACAATACAAACATTTAATACGAGAGTTACAACTTTCGGAATAGTAAACAGATGTGAAAATAAATGTGTATTTATTAGAGATGATAAACAAGTAATTCTTCTTGACCCTAGAAAAACAGAGGCCACAAACCAATGATTATCGTTTATCGTAGTTCTTTAACTACGAGTAGATGGCAGTGCTACAAGAAATGATCATTAAAATTGTTATTTATATGGATTATAAAAACGAAAAGTAGGTATTTGTTCGTTTTTTGTTAAATTGTACGTTTAAATATATTCTATTAATAGAGTGAGCGAAACGTTTGAATTTGATACCGTAGCATTTATATTTGAAAATGTTCAGTGAATGTATCAACTGCTGGGTTTCACCCACCATCTTTTATACGCCATTCCAAAATATTTGTAAGATTTGGCTCTTTACATACTCTGTAATAATCAATTTTTGTATTGGATTTTAAGGTGACTATACCTAAAATCCATAGATGAAAATGCAAGTGTGTAGTAAGCATTGATTTGAAATGGAATGATGTGTAGCGTATTACTGTTCAGTGTTAATATTAATGATAGACTCGATGTTTCCAAGTTATGGACTTTCCAGTCAAGTGTCAACCCTGTAGGGCTTCACGGTCACTTGAGGAACTTTTTTATAGTGGGAAATGTAACAATTTATGTCAGATCATTCGGAAGCTACAATATGAAAAAAGTCCGTGGCGCAGGAACTGCGAAACTAAGCGAATTCCCCAGCAAGTAGATTATATGATACCATTTTGTTGGTTTAAGGAATACATATTTTCATCATCAACAGTAATAATCAGGGATTAGGCCATTGGTCTGTTCCGCTTCAGGATAGAAATTGATCCCTCCATCGCTTCTTAGTCGTCCAGGGTATTTTCGCCCTGTGGGTCTGTAGTTGAATAGCTTCGGAAGTAATCTATTGTTTGGCATTCAAAGGAGGTGTTCATGCCAATTACTTTTGTATATTTCGATGGTTTCAGTGATTGCTGGTGTGTTGAGAGCTTTGCGGATATCTTCATTTCGCATGTGTCATAAAGCGTATAACCCGCTAAAGGTCTCAATAACTTCATTTCTGCAGCTATTGTCCTATTTAATTTGCCTGTAGTAAGAGTCCAGGTTTCAGAGCCATAAAGTAGAGTTGGGAGAGCCATTGTTTTATAAAATTTTAGAATTGTATCTATTGTATCTGGGCGTACTTTGGGGCACGCCGTAGCGTAGTGGTTAAGGCACTGAGCTACAAGCCGGAGGGTCGAGGGTTCAAGTCCCGTTGGGGTCAGGATTTTTAAACTGACCCAAACCCTTTGGCGGCACTATGGCCCTGGGGTCGACTCAGCCTCTAACGGAAATGAGTACCAGACGCATGTTCTGGGGTAAAGGCGGCCGTCACGCAGGGCTGACAACCCGGCTGACATAAAGTGCCGATTGTCTAGAAAAAGTGGGAGCCTTAACCTCCTACTACCCCAAGGGCCTCCGGGCCTGTTGTGGGATCACTTTACTTTTACTTTTACTTTACTTTATCTGGGCGTACTTTCCGGAGAAGAGTGTTTTTATTGTTCCCATAAGTTTTTTTCTTTCTTTGGAATTTGATCAGTTTTATATCTGTGTCTTTACATGTGACGTAGGAAAGGTTGCGGCCAAGATAACTTGCTAACTTGTTCTATTATATTGTTGTTAATAACAATATATATGACATGAAATGAAAAATAAATGCCTCAGTCGGGATTTGAACCCGAGTCTCTAAACGCTGTGTGTTTAGCGCTCTAACCATCTAAGCCACTCAGGTATCCTAACACAAACATTTATTTTTCTTATATATGTAGTATTCTCAATTTACATGAGAGGTAGCGGGATATCGTTGCAACTGTCAACTTGTGGCCACTATAACAAGTAAGCATATTTAAAGAGAATATTTACTTTATAGCAATTCCATTCATTCCATAGTAATTCTGCCCGAGGGCAAGTCCTTCACTGCAATCATAGCATTTTCATACTATGCTTTGCAGCTTTACTAGGGAATTATAGGTGTGGTAGCTTTCCGTTGCTTTCCATGCCGGTGAAGGATCATGATGATAATGTTAAAGAAGATGATGAAGATGGCCGGATGATTTTCGGGGACCGTTGGGCCCTAAGCTTCCTGACATTTGTCTTACAGGTGAGGAAAAACCCCGAAAAAAAAAACCTCACTCATTGGTATTATTGAACCCAGGTTCATGACCGCGCATATTTTCATAACATGTTATCATCATGTTATTCTCCCATCTCTAACTCGGTAATTAATTCAACAATAATCTTATTTTTCATCTATAGGCACTACAACCCTCAATTTGAAGGTTTTGCCTTTCTAAACAAGATGTCTCCAGCGTGAATGATCTTGGATAATATACGTGGTACAGTCATTAAGTTGACTGAGCGCATAATGGCGCTGTAATGCACTATAGCGTATAGGTGGCGCCGTGGTATGGTACCTTGTCAGTTAGTCTCTCATCCCAACAAGAGACAGTTGAGTGCATGCACTGCAAGCAGAATTACAGTCTTTGTAGTGACGGTGATTTGAATGCGCATGTCGGAACACGAGATGTCACAGTTATAGCATTATCAAGTTCTGTCAGAAATTAGACAAGACCGCTGCCGAAACGTTTCAAATGATGCAGCAATTTTACGGTGAGTACGCATTGAGTCGCAGTGTTGTGTTTAGGTGACACCGACGTTTCTTGCAAGGAAGAGACAGTTTGGAAGATGATATGCATACTGGTCGGCCACAAATAATTCGAACTAAACGCAAGATCGAAGAAGTTAACGTTGGTGCGTGCTAACCGCTCCCAATCAGTAGACGATCTGGCAGCAGCGGTAGGGGTCAGTCATGGTACTTTCTACAAAATTCTGTCTCCTGAACATGTCTCGTGTTACCCAGCACATTGTGCCACGAATTCTGTCACAAGACCAACATGATGACCGCATGACGATTTGTGGTGGCTTCATCAGTAGTGCTGACGAAGATCCGATGTTTCTCAACTGGATAAAAACTGGAGACGAAACATGGTGTTTCCTTTACGATCCGCAACTGAAACGACAATCTGCTATCTGGAAAACGCCATTATCACCACGACAGAAAAAACCGTGACAAGACAGGTCAAAAGGCAAGGTGATGCTTGAACTATTTTTTTTATACAAATGGAATGGTTCATATCAGAAGGTGCAACTGTAAACAAAACCCGCTACAAAGAGATCATTGGTCGTTTACGCGATTCAATTCGCCGTAAGCGACCTCAGCTTTGGCGTACAAAGAATCGGCTGTTGCATCACGACAACGCCCCTGCACATCGTTCTGTCCTTGTCCATAAGGAACTTGCAAGGTAACAGGTGACAGTTTTGACATACCCTCCGTATTCACCTGATCTCGCGCCATGCGGTTTTTTTTTCTTTCCTCGCATGAAAGCAATCCTACTTGGGCGTATATTTCATTCTTCCGAAGAGGTCATGACTGCCATAAGAGAAGCCATACGCGACCTTCTTGCCAACATCTTTCAGCGGTGCTTCCAGCAGTTATACCAACGTTGGCAAATGTGCATAACGGCCAACGGCGACTATTTTGAGGGAAGATGTGGTTCTGTTTATGTGTATGCCGAGTTATTGGCATCTTGTGAGACATCTAGATTCTTGTGGGTGCCTACTCTCCAGGCATAAAATCTCAGAACTTAATTACTGTTGTGGTAAGTTGGTATATGACTCTCTCTTTTATTATAGGAGTTTGTGCTTTTAGATTTTTCGACATAAGTAAGTCGTTTTGGCCAACTCCTAATGTATATTCGTTTGATATATTTCATGTCTTTATCTTTCCATCTACTTTTAGGTCTGCCACGTAATATTGTGGAAATTTGTTGCCATTTGAATAGGCCTATTCTTTTGACGGATCTTTAGTTTGGCATTCTGTTAATATGTTCAAACTACGCCAGTCTCTGAGCTATAATAAAATTAACAATGGCTTAATTTTTAATTACTTTAATTAGTTTCTCATTGTATTTAATTCTCCAGGATCCATCAATATTTTTGGTAGGGCTAAAAATTCGTCTCTCTCTCTCTCTCTCTCTCTCTCTCTCTCTCTCTCTCTCTCTCTCTCTTTCTCTCTCTCTCTCTCTCTCTCTCTCTCTCTTTTTTTTTTTTTTTTTCCCCTTTTCGAATAGTAACTTTTATTGGGTGGACTATTCCAGTACCCATGACTCACATGCTTAAGTCACTACATATCTTAATATTGTTCTATACATTCTTAGTTTTGCTTTTTTTAATTTTTATGGTGGGAGATTGTTTCCTAATGCAATTACTTCTTTAATATCTTCTTCAATAGTATTATTATATTATTACTATTTATAAATACATTATTCTATATCTACAATGGCGTAACAGCCCATTGTTGGGCCTTAGCATCTCCCTTGTTAGGAGTTACTAGACTAAGTCCATTTGGTTACGCTTATTTTCCTGGTGTTGTCCTGAATGGTATGCGGTCAACATACCGAACCAATGAGACATCTAAAGGTACGTACACATATGCGCGCCGCGAACACTAACGGCGCGCGGCGCGTGTTATGTTCGTCGAAATGATTAATTTCAACGAACCTCCTGCGATCCATAGGAAACCCACAAACCTTCAGTAGACATTTTGCAGAGCAAGTGTAACCAACCATGTCTATTCCCTTTCCGTTCTCCCGCTTGTCCTGCATTCTTTCCCAAAAATAGGGACTTTTTTTAAAATGCCGCGGGACGCGGGACAAATTGTTAAAAATCGGGACTGTCCCGCCAAAATCGGGACGTCTGGTCACGCTTATTACTTATTACATCTTATAACTTTATTTATACTTTTTCAAATATTATAGCATTAAAGGAATTTAAATATATATATATATAATTTGTATATATCATCATCATCATCATCACTCCAGGGATTAGGCAATTGCCCGTTCCGACTTCATAATGCATCAGCCCAACGTCTTCTAGGTCTTCCAACATCACGTCTTCCTCTTGCTTGATAATTTCTTGCTAACAATTGATATCTCTCCTTACTCATTCCATCCATGTGATCAATCCATTTCTGTCTGTAATTCGTGACTTTATCCAATAAAGGCTGTACTTTCAATTCTTCTCTTATATCCTCATTTCTTATTCTATCAAGTCTTGTACATCCTTTTACTTGTCTTAGGAACCTCATCTCCGCCGTCTGTATTCTATCCTTCTGTTTTTTCACTGGAGCCCAAGTTTCACATCCATACAATATTGTGGGAACCGCCATAACATTATACATTTTTATCTTTGTTTCTTTTCTAATTTTATTTTTGAATGTTCTCTGTATTGTTCCACACACCGTCTGAAATTTATTTATTTTGGAGTCAATATCTCTTTCCACATTGTAGCCAACATCACAGCCCAAATATTTGAAACTAGACACCTGTTCTATACTTTGATTTTCTAAAATAATTTTGGATCTCACTGGATCTCTTCCTCTAAAAGCCATGGTCTTCGTTTTCCTTACAGAAATTTTAGATCGTATAAATTTACATATTTCATTTAATGCATGCATTGATTTCTGTAAGTCGTCTTCATTTTTCTGTATTATGATTACATCGTCAGCAAATAGAAGATTATTTATGCACACTTTATTATCCATTCTTATTCCTGGATTCACTAAAACTTTCATTTATTTAAAATATCGTCTATATATATATATATATATATATATATATATATATATATATATATATATATTAAACCAAGTGGGTGATAAACTACATCCTTGTCGTAATCCAGTATTTGTTTTGATTGTATCTGTTCTTTTGAATCCGGTATCTATAATTATATTTGTGTCTTCATATAATTTCTTTATTGTTTCAACAAGGCACAGCGGGTATCCTTTCATTCGTAATATTTCCCATAATTTTTGTCTGTTTACTCGAACGAAGGCCTTATCCAAACCTATAAATCCTATGTGAGTTTCTAAGTTATGTTCTCTTCTCTTTTCTATGAGTTGTTTCAGTGTAAAGACATTGTCTATACATGACCTTCCCTTTCTGAATCCACTTTGATTTTCATTTATTATTACTTCCGTTATGTTACTCAATCTATTATTTATTATTTTCGTATATATCTTGTAGCCAGCATTCATTAAGCTAATCCCTCTGTAATTCTCGCAATTTCTCCGGTCTCCTCTTTTGAATATATTCTTCACAATTGCTGTTTTCCAAGTGGTTGGAATCCCATAGGTCTGCCAACATATATTAATTAGATGAAGTATTCGTAGTTTACACAATATTCCACTATATTTGACTAACTCCATATTTATATTATCTAATCCTGTTGCTTTCCTATTCTTAGCAGTTTTCAAAGCCATTTCTAATTCATTTATGTCTATTACATCAATATTTTCCACTTTTATTTCTTCCTCATTGTTCTCTTTTCCTTCAATTTCCTCCTTTTTTCAAAGTTTTCCATAATGTTGGATTCATTCTTGTTCTGGGATTATATTCAATCTTGCAGAATCTTTCTCAGTCTGATTTAGATGTTTCACTAATTTATAACCTATTTCTTGTCTTCCATACATATCATGTTCTACTGAGCTTATAAATGTATCCCATGACTCCTGATGGGCTTTTCTTATAATACTTTTAGCAATTCTCCTTTTCATTTTATATTCTTCATAAGTATGTATGATATGCTTTTTGTTTTTCATTCACTGCATTTTGTATATTCGCATTCCAAGTTCTCAAGCCCTTCCTATTTCTTATTCTATTTTTCTTTCCTAATATCTCATTTGCTGTTTTATGTATTACATTTGATATATTTTCCCATTCAATATTTATATCTTCTGACGTCGCTATCTCTGATATATATTTATTCATTCTGCTTTTATAGTGTTGTCTAATACTTTGATCTTATAATAAATATACTTTATATACTTCTTCTTGGTTTCTTTTGTTCTTTATGTTATTTTTCCGCCATTTAGCTATTATGTTTATTTTCCTTATCACGAGATAGTGATCAGAGTATATATCGCTGCCTCTATGCACTCTCACATCTTTTACCAAGGCTCCAAGCTTGTTGTTTATGATTAAATAGTCAATTATTGATCTTGAGTTATATCCACTTCTTGTATATTTATGTATGTCCTTTTTTCGGAAATAGGTATTCATTATTTTTAATTGATTATAGGTTGAAAATTGTCTCAGATCCTGTCCATTATCATTTATTGTTATTTCTCCATTATTTCCTATTACATTAGGTATAGGGACATTGCCTACTCTGGCATTTAAGTCTCCACTTATTATTAAATGATGATCTTTTGTATATTTATCAACTAATGTTTGTAATGTTTTATAAATGTTTTTGTTTCTTCTTTCTTACCTTCCTCTGCGGCATACACAGCAATTATCATTATATATCCTCTTTCAATTTTAAATCTGGCTATCAGGATTCTTTCATTTATAAACTCATAGCTATTCAATTTGTTCTTCCATTTTTCATCTATTAAAATTGCTACTCCACACTGCGCTCTTGTTGTCTGTTCTACTCCGCTATACAACATAGTATAGTGTTTTAAGTCCTTTGTTCCTTTTAGTTTCTTTTTTGTTTCTGTTATTGTTGCTATATTTATTTCTTTTTTCTTTAATTCTCTTTCTAATTCTTCTTCTTTTGTATTTATTCCCCTTACGTTCCAATTTGTATATATATGTTTAAAATTATTAAGAATCTATCTCACCATAACATGGCCTTAATTTTTAATAAAGATGTACATGATTATTATACTAGAGGTTGTACTTTATTGCACAAAGATACTAGTTTCTCAAAAAAAAAGGTATAAAAGGGATTCGTTATGCATTAATCAACCATTACAATAACTTACCTATTGAATATCAACATTTCACGAATGTTAAACATTTTTATAATAGTATTAAAAAATATTTTTTCTCATTGCTTTCTTAGTTAATTTTGTTAATTTTATTATTATTAATATTATCCTGTTTAAATATTGTATTTATATGTGTATATATATTGAGCATCTATAGTAGTTTGTATTACTTAAACTTATGCCTGAATTTGTTTTCTTGTTTTTATTGTTAATTGTTTTATGGCCATTATTTTTTGTATATTGCCCCTTAACATGAGGAATCATGCTCTTTGGAGTCTTTGAAGAAATAAATAAATAATTAGTAATAAATGTGTTTATATATTGTATTGTTTTGTGATACTTCATACATAATATTATGAAATGAACGTCTTAAATAAATTATGTTTTCTAAATAATTTCGAATTTATTCATTACCATTACAGTACACACGAAAAAAACACATAACATTGAAAAAAAACAGGCATCTCCTTTCAATGATTTTTAAAATGATCCTTATGTTGAGGATCCAACAATAATTGCTTGCTTCTATAAATATCAGTAAGTTTTAACATGTTTTCCTCTGACCACTCCATACTCAAATAATAGGTGCGCACCGAAAACAACGAACCTCTCAGGTACCCGTCCAAATCTAAACAGCGAACCATCAAAGTGTTCGTGGAAAAAACCAACAATGAGTGGATCGTGGTGCGAGACGCGCGCACACCTTAAAAACCCGTCCAGATCTGACGAACATGGTGCGCGCGCGCGCGCGCGGCGCGCAAGTGTGTACGTACCTTAATAGGCAACTAAGGTATTACTAGAATGAAGAAGGTCGGTACATTTTGCACAGAGGCCTTTTTATTCAGGCTTGCAGTTCTTTTATAACCCTCAAAATCTTCAGACTTGGGATTCACGGCTTAAAGTCCCTCCCGGAGGACTTGCTCCTTGGATTTTTCTATTCTAAAAAAAAATCCATCGACCCCTGACGAGTTTTAACCCGCGATCCTCGGAACCAGAGACAATTAATTATTTTCTCGTATTATGAAAGAACTAACACTTCTGATACTTCGTTTACAGGGTGATTCCGTAAGAGCATGCAAAAATTAAACAAGGACATGGAGGATGCTCCTCTGAACAATTTGAGATAGGTAACCTAGGGTCTGAGAAGGCAGCATTACTCTTTAGCCTTTTTATTAACGCTATTTATCAGTTAATTCCAAGTATTTTCATTTACACAATTAATGCACGATTTTATATCTTACAGCAGTTGCTCAAATGACGGTCACAAACTTCAAGGCAAGCATTACATCAGCGTAGAAGAAAATCTTGCCGCCCCTGGTGGTTTTCGAATCACATCACAGGTATCTACTACAATCCTGGAAACTAATTCCATGGCCGTTTTCACTGGAGTCTCAAGCACAAGTTACTTTAGATGTCCCCATAGGATATATCTTGCATCGTGACTTCCTAGCCATCAGGCTCTTCCTTGCAGGAACTAAAAGATGTAGTATATATAAATAAACAGCACAGTAATGGGAACTTGAAAGCACGTTAAATGTAAATCAGTTGGAAAACAGTAATTCTAGACAATGTGATAGGCTTGCTACTCGGACCCTAGGTTCCCTACCTCAAATTGTTCAGTGAAGCATCTCCTATGTTCTGTTTAAATTTGCACGCTCTTACAGAATCACTTTGTATGTAACATTTATCGGCATATCTTAAGGACGACACTAGAATATTGTAGGCCTACAGTATACATTTTTAATAACGAAATAGCTGCACGAGAAGGAATAACTTATGATCCAAAACAACAATCAGTCAAATAATTTAACTAACTTCATGGGCAAATGGTCAGCGTTTCTGATAACAGTTCGTGAGGTCCCAGGTTCGACTCCCGGTCAATCCATATTAATTTTTCCTTAAAGGAAATTATTCCTGTGGTTGCTCATAGTCTGAAATTTAGATTTAGTTTAGGTTAATGGTTCTCCTGGAGATTTCATTATCATTTATCGCCCATTATATCATCGGGGTAAACGTAACTCCGCCTTCCAGGTGGATTACAATTCCGCTAATGCCAGGGGAAAAAAGCCAGAAATATCATAAAATACAACCTGGTGGCATTAGACAAAAAAAAAATGTCGATGCGATAATGAAATTCTCAAAGTGTAGGCCGACGTTAACTTAACGAATGGGAACCCTGTACTTAATTATCAGGAGAAATTTAATTTTATAGAATATTTACTATTTTATTTTAATTGTTAATTAGATTAAATTAAGGGTTAGGGCTGGAATTACACGAGATAAACAGGATACCTTTCAATATATTATATAATTTGAGAGTCAACTACGAACCCTACAGGAGTGACCGAGATGCGAACTCGGGACCCAGATGTAGAGGACAAGAGTCTTAACCACTTGCGCCACGGAGCCGCCTAAAGTAGGGTATTGGTATAATGTATTAATCCATTGTTTGTCGGCGCTTATTGCTTGTCCATTTGAGGAATACAATAACCTTATCACATAGAACCATCAATTAATTCAGAGCTGACTTGCAGATTATTGTCAGCGTCAACGTCATCTTTTTCTTGTAACAACTTTCGTAACACAGTGGGGATTATTTATTCTTTCAAAATGATTCAATTAGATATGGTTGCCGTAAGTGGTGCCTATCAAATCACTCTATATTATATTGATAAGATTATATCAAAAGATAACCAGAAATATAAAGAGTGTTCTAAAATTTTAACGATCGACCTCGGTTGATCAAGGGTGTTAAATTTCTTCCCTCTGGTCCCGATGTTGCGGAAGCAAACCCGGTCGGGGTCGAAGGGTTTTTCAGGATAAAAAAATGTCTTGGTTAGCGAGTATGAAAATTGTCGGGATTTGAAAAAGAACTTCAAGTCTAAATTAATGCCTCTGATCAAAAGTCTCATAGAGTGCAATGGGCATGACATTTGCACGAATGGGGAATGAAAGAGGGGCATAGAAAACTAGAGGGAAATCCCTCCCAGAAGATGGCTATGAACGAGATGGGAGAATAACATTAACCATGATTATATGGAGGTGAATTATACAGGGAATAATTAGAAAACAGAGATCAGGATAGGAATATATATCTCTATACTTTATGTCCGCCCATTCACGAACTTCCCGGCTCGACAGTACCAGTAATGCTACGGTTTATCTACGACGCAAAGCGCCAGCGCAAAAATTGCTCCCCATGTATGTAAATGGATGTGGTTTATCTACAACGCAAATTGCTGGCGGGACAATCCATGTCAAATCGGACAGCAAAAAGTCTTGCAATTTATTTTTTTAATTTTATGTATCCCTAAATATAGTGAATACATTTATAAACGTATTAATACAAAAATTTAATTTGTATCATTTATAGGTTCATAGTTATGACGATCTAAAATTATCGTAAATATGATAAACTAAAACATTTACTAACTAATATTTCTGAAACAGTAAACAGCAAAAATTTGTTTCAAACATATTTATATAGGTGATATCATGTAGTTTAAGGGTGTTATTTTTATAATTAGGATATTTTAATTTTCGGTGTCAATTTTCTGTTTTATGGCGGTTTACTGCAGTACATATCAAAAAATGAAAACGGAAAAAATACAGGATACTACTCACATAATAAGGATTAATTTCCAGCAATTACCCTTTTGGAGAGTTGAATAGTTCAGACAATATAAATGTTTTTTATTCTATTTTCGTAAAAAAACACGCGGGTCCACGGCGCAGCAGATTCATTTCACGACCAAGGTCGCGCGCGTACTTTATTGAAAGAGCTTCATCAGTGACTTTTTCTACTGTCATTAAATCGAATAGATTATTATATGTTCTGCTTAATGGAACAATACCGTAAATTTATAAAAGTGGCGATATTTCAATTCTTACGCAGTAGATATTTATTTATCAAATTTTATTGCTGAAGTGAGAAGTAAAGAGCTCTGTTACTTACGTTTACTGTGAATTATTATACAAATTAATTATAACTAACTCACACACTGGCTCTGTGGAACCTGTATGTTCATGGCACCGCGGACATAAGCTCTCCATACATCCCATCCCGAGCTAACGTTTTCCAATTATCCCCAGTATAATTTACATTCCCACAAATCATGTATAATGTTATTCTCCCACCTCATTCTTAGTCTTCCAACTGGGCGTTTTCCCTCCGGTTTTCCTACCAGAAATTTCCAAGCACCTCTTTCATCCTCCATACGTGCCACATTTCCTGCCCATCGCAGCCTACGAGACTTAACTGATTTCATTATATCTGGCTTCCTATACAGATAATGTAGCTCACTATTATGTAGTTTTGTCCATTCACCTGTCTGTTCATCTCTTTTTTGGTCCAAAAATGTTGCTAAGAACTTTATTCTCAAATACTCGTAATCTTCTACCCTTTTTTAAAACAAATTATTTATTTTGTTACAAATTTTTTATTACAGTTTAAATGCAATATTATATAATAAAAACTCTTTCATCATTAATTGAATAAACTGGTATAAATTTTTATTATGTTATAATTACTAATTTCAGTCTTAAAATAACTTTTTATTCAGTGTATTGTACTGTACCCTGAAAACTTTGACGAAATAGTATTGTTATAAGATATCACTTCCAAATAAAACCGAATGTTTTAATACTCGTACCACTTCCTACCAAACGATAATAATGCAGCATCAGCAAGTCTTCCTTAAACATCTGTTCTACATAAACAATTCTCATGTTCAGATTACATACTAGACAGTTGATTTACATCAGTATGTTTGCATCTCGTCATTTTAAGAGTCACAGTCAAATCAAAAATAATATCTTATTGTTTTTAACTCACAAGTTTGCAGATCTACAAAGACTGAATGGTGAGTTAGAAGTTAAATATAATTTTAATTATGCATATATTAGTATACAATAGTTATTAACAATATTATGTATTAATATATAATTTTACAATTTCTTAAATGTTTCTGGAATGAGAGAATAATCGTAGAGGTATACATTTTGTGTTATAAAAGGAGAATAATGGGAAGTTTAGACATTAATTAAATACTATAATAATTTAGCTTATAATAAAAGCTAATATTATCGTGCATTTTAATATCATCTTAGATATGTCATGAGTAGGGGATGCAAGATCAGTAAGTGATACCAAGCCAATAAAATACTGTATATGTATACCTCTTAAATATTACTTGTAACAGCATGAAAATTGTTATAAATTATTATCGATAGCTAATAACATTACTTACAATATTCAACATCAGACATTGGTGTAGGGTACAAGTACAAAACATTACAACACATTACAAAATTACTCTCTAGAAAATATTTTTAATAGGCCTACCAGCTTGAATTCGTAGGTGCTTAGTAATTTAAATTAAACTATACATTAGCCAAAATCAGCACAAAATTAACCGCCTACTGAATATATCAATAAAGATTCTTATATTTAATTACGTTTATTATGTGGCAATTCATTTCAAGCGCGAGGTTCTCCTACGTACCATAAATTTACGACACGGGACTCACGGATTACCTTCCTTCTGGAGAAAGCTACATTCAGAATTGTTACGCCTTTAAAATGACATTATTCCTATCGAGTTTGAACCCGGGAACCTCGCAATCGGAGGCGTGTAGAGTAACCACTTGTCCACGATGATGATGATGATGATAATGTAATAATTGTAATAATGATAATAAAAATAATGTAATAATGATCCATCCATAGTAATTCTGCCCGAAGGCAGGTCCTTCACTGCAATCATAGCATTTTCATGCTATGCTTGCAGCTTTACTAGGGAATTGTGTAGGTGTGGTAGCTTCCCGTTGCTTTCCACACCGGTGAAGGATGATGATGATGATGATAATGATAATGATGATAAAGATGATGGCCATATGATTTCGGGGACCGTTTGGGCCTTAAAGTTTTCCTGACATTTGTCTTACAGGTGAGGAAAAACCCCGATAAAAACCTCACCCAGAAAAACTGCCCCGACCGGGGATCGAACCCGGGCCCCGCTGCGTGACAAGGCAGCACGCTACCTCGAGACCACAGCGGTGGACCTAGACCACAGCGGTGGACGTAATGATGATAATAACATTGTTTGTACGAGCGAGCGATCTCCACTCACGCGAAAGGTATTGCGGGCAGTCTACACATAGGAGATTTTAGGAAAAATAATTATTTTTGGTAGTTTCCTTTCAAGACTCCACTTTAATACCAATTACAAAAAATTAACTGGTGTTCAGGTAATAATGTGACATTTTTTGATTTTATAAAATTTTTGGTGAGGAAAGTCAATTGCATATTAATTGCATTTACGCCCTTCAGAAAAACGTAAATATTAACATACTTATTTTCAAGCGATAGAGCATAAAATCATCTATAATCTGACTATCTTTTCAAGTTGAGGGAATAGCCATACTTCGAGAAATATATTTTATAAGAGACTATTTAAAACAATACGATAAATTGACAGCTCTATTACTCTTTAATTACACCAAGCGAAGACTTGAAATTCGGTTCAGATATTAGTATATCATAAAGTTTCACTGTAAAAAAAATGGTAAACTTTTAAAGATGTGAGTTCAATTTTCACAATTTTTTTTTTTTGCCGATTTCGTATGGAATGTCCCTGGCACGAAAAATTTTGCGCTGACATGTCGCGTCGTGTATTTGAATCTCTTGAATCCAGGACGCAATTTGCCAGCGCAAACAAAGAATATAGAAGATATTACCCGTACTCATTGGTGTAATTGCTAAAAACAAAACTAAGATTTTATGACAAAATGTCGGAAATACAGTACTTTTAACGACGAAAGTTAGATAGTTTTGTTGCAAATCATCGAGTTCTACACATAGTTCCTTACAATATGAGCATGCAGGAGTACAGAGTTGTGCCAGAAAAATGAGCTATTGTGGCTTGAACTTAGTCAAGAGATAAATAAAAGCTGTGAGTATTGTATTGTATTGTATCTTGGGGATATTATGGATGTACATAAATTTCGTCTTCTATTAAATTCAAAACCTGATAAAACTGCTTAGGCGAAAATCTGAAGTATTCTAAAATTTGGTATTTTCATCAACCATATGTTTATATAAGAACTAAAGAATAATTTAGTCTATAATTTTTCATACAACATTCGTATGATGCTGTTGGGCTATAGGTACTTTTTGTCTTTACTAATATTTCGTACTATTTTAAACGTTTTGCAACGATACTTAAAACTTTCTTTATAAAGAATTCTAATATGTTTATGTATGTACACAAATTATAAATTTTCCTCTCAATTTATTTTCAAAGTTCTTTATTAGAATTGAAGTTGGCATACGTGAACGCTTATAAAATTAAATCCACCAGATGGCAGAACATATGTGTGAATGACCAACATTTGCATTTAATTCCAAACCATATTTTAAGAAATAAATGTTCAATCACTTCATTTTGTTAGGTTCCGATGGGTCAGTTTAGTGTACACCAGATTAGTTTATAGTTTACTAAATAGTATGTAGCCTATGTAATTTATTTCATTAGGTTATGCAGGGACAGGTTGTATACATTAATTTTTGTAAACACATTTGGAAATTTATTATGAACGTTGGTCATTTTGATTTCCCATATATGCGATGCCATCTGGCGACAATTCCATAAACATAAGCGCTGTACCGTATGCGCTCCATGCTAAACCAGTATCACACCGAGCGTAACGCGAGATTGCGTCACGTCGGGCGCGACACGCTGTATAATAAACCGTAGCATAAGTGCACATTTTACTCGATACTAGTAAAATTCATGGTAAGTTTCCGTTGATGTATTAGTTCACAGTAATATAATGTACGGTTAAAAACTATAAAATAGTTAGTTACCTTGTAGGTCCGTCTCCTCAACTTAAGTTAGAGAAATCAACAACAACCTGATTCTCAATGAATACACACCCAGTCCACACAATCCTCTGTACAAAATTCTCACAACCAAGTCAGTGCTTCAACAAGGGTCAACAAATACGGACCTAATGCATTCTGCTGATGACTAGTCCCGAAAGGCCTACAGAGTTTTAAAATAACTTAAGTTGAGGAGACGGACCTACTAGGTAACTATTTTATAGTTTTTAACCGTAATTATATCACATTTTACTCGTATAAAATTTGCATACGGATACATATATTGCACTTTTACACGAAGATCATTGAAATTTTAAAATTGTTCCGAGGAGAAAATATTACGAGTATTTGAGAATAGAGTTCTTAAGAAATTTTTTGAACCAAAGAGAGATGAACAGGCAGGCGAATGGAGAAGTCTACTTAATAATACTGTAAGCTACATGATCTTTATAGGAAACCAGATATAATAAGAACAGTTATGTCTCTTAGACTGCGATGGGCAGGACATGTGGCACAAATGGGGAATAAAAATGGTTCATGGAAGCTTCTTGTAGGAAAACCAGAGGGAAAATACCCAGTTGGTAGACCAAGAATGAGGTGGGAGATTAACATTAACCATGATTTGAGAGAAGTTTATTATTCAGGGGATGATTGGAAAACATTAGCTCGGGATAGGGATATATGGAGAGCTTATGTTCGCGCTGCCATGAATCTACAGGTTCGATAGTGCCAGTTAGTTTTAGCTGTGAGAATAAAATTTAATAAAACTGAAACTTAAATTTCTACGATATAATGTCGGATTGTATTAAATGGGATTTGAATATGTTGGGAGCACAAATATGGGAAAGAAAGGCAGAAGAACGAATGGAGGCATATTGTAGGGGAGGTCAAGGTCTGCAATAGGTTGTAGTACCTCAGAAGAAGAAAACACGTTTAACTTTCTTTTACAGCCAAACGGTATTTCTTTGTGTATGAAAATACTGGTACAGTCATCACATCACTCATTAGTCATTATACTTGGAACAGGTAGCAGAATTATAGAGTTCAGAGCAAAAGAGGACTAAGCCTATATTTAGTCTTATCAGAAAAATGCATATAAAGTTAAAGTAATATAATAATTAAACTCAGTTTTAACAGAGAAAAAGAACTTGATTTACCATTGCTCTGAAGAATTAGTAATATTTTGAAACAAAATTCACATACCTAGGATTTTCAATTTTTGGACTTGATCCACTTTTGCTATGAACTCCTCATTTATAAAAAAGGCTAAGAGTTTTGTGTAATGTTATCATACAAAACACGTATATGTAAGAGTATACAAAAATGTCTTACAATATGTAATATTAAACACATTATTAGTTAATTTTTTGTTAATAAATTTTATATTAAACAATAAGTTTAAGGTCACATCAGGATTGAAGAAATGGGGGGAAGGCGAACTGAAAAATGCTTGACAATATGATGTATCCATGTTTCTGCTATAAAGTGATAAAGTGATCGCCCACCTTTCTAGACAGTCGGCCCGAGATATCAGCCGGGTTGTCAGCCTTCTATGACGGTCGACTGTACCCCTACAATATAGTGTGGTACTAATTTCAGTTTGAGGCTGAGTCGACTCCAGAGCCATTCAAAAAATTCATTCCCCATCAGGACTCGAACCCTCGAGTTTCCGGTGTGTAGTAATTTTCTTAACAACTATTCTATAGCGTGCTACTATTCCATTCATAAACAAAGAGGATCATTGAGATTTTTAAAGATATTTTGTAATTTTGAACCCTTCAGTGTTTTCTTATATTATATCTAGTGAATGGAATTCTTATCTAACTTTCGTATAGCTTGGCAAATCTGTTTCAGTGTACAATAAGGTACCCATGTTCTTACATCTTTTTAAATTCACAATTTAATTATATATTCCCTAGTTTTACTAGGGAATTATAGTGTGGTAGCTTCCCGTTGCTTTCCACACCGGTGAAGGATGATGATGATATAATAATAAGGATGATGATGATGGCCGGACGATTTTGGGGACCGTTGGCCCTAAACTTCCTGATATTTGTCTTACAGGTGAGGAAAATCCCCCGAAAAAATCCTCACCCAGGAGCCTGTCCCGACCGTGTATCGAACCCGGGCCCGCTGCGTGACAAGGCAGCACGCTACCTCGAGACCACAGCGGTGGACATAGGGTATATATATATATATAATATATATATATACATGTAGTTTTACATAAAACGTAAAAAATATATAGCCTATATAATTATGTAATAATTATATCAGATATGTAAACATATGTGTTGATAAATTTCAAAATAATAAGTAAGTTTCTAATTTATTGAAATTTGTCATTTTTAGCCATGAATAAGCAAAGAGAAAAAATGTATAGTTATTAATATAAGTCTTACCAAATCAGTAAGCAAAACAGATGCCCAAAAGGAAAGGCTCCAAAAAAATGCTTGCTAAGAATGACGGTTTATTGGCGGATCAATATAAATTGGAACTAGCTTTTTAACAGAGATGATGCCAATCATCATCAGCAGCGTAGATTATTGGCCCAATGGCCCGTTTCACTCCCCATTGTAACATGAAAT
The DNA here is from genome assembly GCA_030220185.1 of Diploptera punctata. Classification (NCBI taxonomy): domain Eukaryota; kingdom Metazoa; phylum Arthropoda; class Insecta; order Blattodea; family Blaberidae; genus Diploptera; species Diploptera punctata. The sequence continues at coordinate 577,217 of JASPKZ010004937.1, read as the reverse complement.
AGATCGCCTAATTTAGGGATTTATAACTAACTCACTGGCATTGCCGTAACAATGGGTTCATGGCAGCGAAGACATGATGCTCTCCGTACATCCCTATCCTGTGCTAATGTTTTCCGATCATCCCCTGTATGATTTACCTCCCTCAAATCATGGTTACTGTTATTCTTCCACTTCATTCTTGGCCTACCCACTAGGCGCTTTCCTTCTGATTTCCTTACAAGGAGTTTTAATATCGCTCTTTCATTCCCCATTGTGTTCCATATCCTGCCCATAGCAGTATTCGAGCTTAACTGTTCTGGTATATCTGGTTTCCTATAAAGATCATGTAGCTCACTATTCTGCAGTCTTCTCCATTCACCTGCCTATTCATCTATCTTTGGTCCATTACTTAATGTATTTATATATGTGACCATATATTTAGTTCTACTGTTTACTTCCAGTCCCAATTTATTTGTATTACTCTATAGGAAATGGGTGTTAGCCGTTAATATATCCTGGCTACCGCCTAATAGTACAACACTATTAGCATCATATACCAACAGCTTGATATACCATTGAATAAGACAAATTCTTCTCCCTCTGAACTGGAGAGATATTTTATTATATTTCATTATAACAGGAACCAGCCTTGCCGCCGAGAAAGTCTCTGGGGGGGGGGCTGTCACTTGAAAGCCTGCAGACATTCTTACAATTGTATTAACCACTAATGGAAAAGGGTTGCTTGTTGTCGAAAGAAAAATGTAGCAAAATAAACTGGATTAGTGGCAACCTCGCATTAAAACAAATGAAACATTGTCGTTATTCTGGGAGTACTTAAAGATTTATGAAAAAAATATGAATTTTATTATAATTAATTAAATTGCTGCATATTTATCAATTTTTAGAAAACATTTATATCGTTTTTACTGCTTAAATACATGCATATATTCAAACTTTTAGTACATATAAATCCGCCCTCTACAGATGAGATACTAACTCGCTGGCATTATCTAACCCGGAGGTTTATGGCCGCGCACACATTAGCTCTATGCATCCATATCCTTCTAATCATACCATGTATCATACGGAATATATCTCCTTCTTTTCTTAATTATATTATATACTAGCTGGCCCGGCTAACGTCGTATCGCCTTTAAATATTTTTACGTTAATTTCTCCGATGTTTTAATAGTTATCTGCTATTCGGGGCGGGAAACAAATCCAACAAATCAAAGATCATAAAAATCGGTCCAGCCGTTCTTGAGTTATAACTAGTGTAACTAATCCGACTTTGTTGTATATATATATATATATATATATACACGTCCCGGCCACGCGTTGCTGTGGCTAAGGTATACGTTAATTATGTTGTAGTAAACTAAGTGAGAAATCTAAATCAGAAAGTTTTTGTTTTACACATTTTTTTAGTTCTGGTACGTTAACTACACCCGGTATAAATATGGGTGGTGGTTTATGTGGAAGTGGTTTTGTTGATTGAGATGAATTTATGTTGTCTGCATTCTCAGTATCATCCATAAGTGTATCATAAGGATTATATACATTTATTGATGGAATATTTTGAGGAGGCTTGCTGATTTCATTATACTTTCGTTTTTTTTTCTACGAACTTGTTGGCAGTTTGGATTCTCATCATCATCATCAAGAAGTCTCTGTAGCCTATAGTAATATCATCTTGTGATATATTATAGTCATCTTGTTTTTCATTTAATTGAGGCATGGAGATTGTTTCTGTAATATTAGGCATATTATTATAACTAACAGACTTACTTACAGTTCTGTTATTCCGTTCCTTAGGACCTTCATATGTTTTTAAATTGACATTCTTCTTAAATGTAAGATTTATGTCACATAGGCCTATACCAATTTGCGGAAATTCACTTGATATCTTATCATTCATGGTCTCTAGAACTGATTCGCCATATTGTTCAATGTCCCTTCTCGGTCCAGTTAAATTTAAATTAAGTTGCTGTCTTTCAGCCAGATTACTTAAAACTAATACTTACACACGAAATTAATATTATTATCAATATATTGAAAATAAAATAAACACTGAACACACTTAAATTATGAAATAATCAATATTTGTAATTCAATTGAAATTCGCGGTTGCAACAAAAAGCACAGACACCTGGTTAAATAATAAACCAATTACCTTACACCGTCATCTGTTAGAATCGTATGGAACTCACAGATAATTATAACTCTTTGTTAAATAATAAACAAATAATTTGCAATAAAAAATAATGCGATTATAAATTTAGTTATAAACAACCATAGGTCTAAAGTTGGATCAAACAGCACACAGTGTGCAAAATTTTGTTAAAATCGGTTCAGTAGTTTAGGATTCCATCGCGGACAAATAACGTGACACGTAATTTTTATATATTAAGATAGCCAGTTACGTTGTAACAAAAGAAACATGGCGGCCGCTAACCGTCATTTAAATTACTGCTTACAGTTACATTTAATTGAAAATGAAGAACTTTGTTCTAAAATACTCATGGAGTAATATTTTTCCTCTCTTATTTTTTTTCTGCCCTAGGGCATGCCCTTCATTCCAATCATAGCATTTTCATGCTATGCTTTGCAGCTTTACTAGGGAATTTTATAGGTGTGATAGCTTCCCATTGCTTTCCACGCCGTTGATGATAATGATGGCCATGTGATGTACGGGGACATTTTGGGTCTCAAAGCTATCTGATATTTGTCTTACAGGTGAGGAAAAACCCCGGAAAGAAAATCTCACCCAGTAAGCTTGTCGACCGGGAATCGATCCCGGGCCCGCTGCGTGACAAGGCAGCACGCTACCTCAAGACCACAGCGTCTCTTAATATAAGAGGACATATTTTGCATCCAAAACCAAAAGAATAGCTGTTTAATACATCTTTTGTTTAACTTTTTGAGAGAAGTTGGGATGATAAGAGTCCCCGTAATGTACAGTACAATATAATGGGTTTCCAGAGTTGAGCCTATGTTTAACTTGTTTCTACACCTCTTTCCTGCTTGTAATTATTATTGTTCTTAGATAATAATTGAATTCAATCATTTCTTCAAATATTCCCTCATTTATTATAACTGCTTCCCGCGCCATACGCGAGAGGTTTAAGCATGAAACCTTGTTGCATAGATACAGGACTTGCTCTGGTTCGAGTCCCCACGGAGGAAGACATTTTCTCATGGAAACTCGGCAGTATGGGACCGGTTCCCACCCAGAAACGTAAGTAGCTGCTCAAGGTTGAGAAAACCAGCTGCAACGGCTGGGGACCCGACATGCTAACCACATGACATCACTATATCGGCTGGATGATCGTCCTCATCTGTGATTAACACATACGGATGTGAGGCCAGCAGCCGACTAGTAGGCCAAGGATCATATAGGCCATGGAGTCTTTTTGTTATTAACTGCCCATTTTCATTATATAAAGTATTTTTACGTGTGACCATAACTCATGAGATATTAACTAACTCACTGGACCATCGAACCCAGAAGTTCATGGCCACGTGGTCATAAGCTATCCATATCACCCCGGTACCGAGCTAGATTTTCTAATCATCCCCTATATAATCCACTTCCTTCAGATCACGGTTAATGTTATTCTCCCACCTCATTCTTGGCCTACCTATTGGGTGCTTTTACACTGGTTTTCGTACAAGAAGCTTCCAGCCCTATCTTCCACTCCCCGTTCGTGCCACATATCCTGCCCATTGCAGTCTACGCAACTTAACTGTTTTATTATATCTGATTTCCTATAAGGATAATAATTATTTAGCTCACTATTACATGATCTTCTCTATTTATTCGTCTCTTTTTGGTCCAAGAATTTTCCTACGAACTTTATTCTCAAATACTCCTAATATTTTCTCCTACCTTAAAGTAATAGACCATGTTTCTCATGCATATGATATAACTGAAAGAATACCCGTTTCATACAGGGTGATTTTAGTTTAAAGTTTTTTTTAGAGAAGTTGGGATTGCAAAGAGTCCCTGTGATGTATAATAGCATTAATCTCCAAAGATGAGCCTATGTTTAATTTTTTTCTGCACCTCATTCCGGTTTGCAGGCCTAACTATTGCTCCTAGGTAGGCCTATTTGAATTCAGCCACTTCTTTAGAATTTCCTTCTATTATTATTTAACTGTCATCGCTGTAGTCTCGAGGTAGCGTGCTGCCTTGGCAGTGGGCCCGGGTTCATTCCCGATCGGGACAGGCTCCTGGGTGAGGTTTTTTCCGGGGTTTTTCCTCAGCTGTAAGACAAATATCAGGAAGCTTAGGGCCCAACGGTCCTCGAAAATCATCCGGCCATCATCATCATCCTTATCATTATCATCATCATCCTTCACCGGTGTGGAAAGCAATGGGAAGCTATAACACCTATAATTCCCTAGTAAAGCTGCAAAGCCTAACATGAAAATGCTATGATTGCATTGAATGACTTGCCTCGGGCAGAATTACTATGGATGGATGGATTATTTAACCATCCTTTTTAATTATATAATGTATTTCTATATGGGACCATAACTCGTCAGAAGTTTTGATCAATAAATTTTAACCGTTGGAAGTTATCTCTAACTTAAGCCAATGTCAAAAGTTGGCATTATCCATCGCACAGATTAAGTTATGTTTATTTCTTTTCGATTTTCTGCAGAAAAAACTAGAGAATGGCATTGTGTTAACCTATTAAGAAATAAGGAAAACGTTATTAACTTCCTTATTTAACTACGCTTGTAGGGTGTACTGTACCTTTCTGCAACAGGTATCACCTTATAAGGATAAAAATTCGATATCTATAGAATTCGATAACAAATATTACGTAGCCTCTTCAAGAATGTAGCACGATAATACTCTGATAACCAGAGTTCAATGAAAAGATTACTTTTACAAGATAACATTATTATATTGATGATGTATGTAATTGCTTAATATTATAGCCCCTACTTAAGGTACTTTATACGACAGCTGTTTCATAATACTACAATACAGGATGATTCACAATAAGTATTACAGACTTCTGGGGTTGTAGAAGGGACTTAGTAGATAAAGTTCTGATAAGGAACCCATGTCCGGAAACGTAACATTTTGATGTAAAATGGTTTGAAGATCGGAACACTATGGGCTGATATTGCGTGTCTTATGTTTCAGAATAATTATTAGAGACTTCTAGTATTAGTATAAGTATTACAAACTTATTACATTAGTATGTTAACAAGCCATAATGAGTTAACCGAGGTATAAAGACAAATCGGGGGCACACCGTAGCGTAGTGGTTAAGGCAATGCGCTATAAACCGGAAGGTCGAAGGTTTAAGTCCCGGTGGGGTCAGGATTTTTAAACTGACACAAAAACTTCTGGTGGCACCATGACCCTGGGGTCGACTCAGCCTCTAACGTAAATGAGTACCGGACGATTGTTCTGTGGGTAAAGGCGGCCATCACGCAGGGCTGACAACCCGGCTGACATCAAGTGTCGATTGTCTAGAAAAAAGTGGGAGCCTTAACCTTCTACTACCCCAAGGGTCTTCTATGGCCTGTAGTGGGATGACTTCACTTTTATAAAGACAAATCACAGCAGCATAAGCCCTATTTACACTGATATGTATCATGAAATCAAAATCTGTGTAACAGTGAACTAAAGTAAAGATATACTAAACTATTAATAGGAGTATTCTCACCAATGGAAGTGAAACTTGGACAATATCCTAGAAACTTTGGTATATTTGAACGGAAGATATTGAGAAGGATATTTGAAGCAGTGCAAGACATCTCTAATTGGATATTTAGATATAAACATGAGTTGTATGAAAATTATAGGATCGCTGATTTGATTACTCATATTAAATTGATAAAAATGGAATGCGTGATCACATCTATAGGATGAACGAACACAGGATATCAAAGAAGAATATGGAAGACAAAATATTTGGTGAAAGGATATTTGGAACGCCTAAGGATAGATAGAATCGTCTTCTTCTTCTACTTCATGAAATTAGGCATTTTGACCTGTTTTCACATCAAATGGGATTTAATGAATCTTCCCTAAATGGGCATCCAACACTTCTATGTCCTATTGGTTTATACTTTAATAGCTGAGGAATTCTATCTGTAGGCATTATTTTAACATGTTCATACCAGTTGTTTCTCATGTTGTCAATTCTATATGTTAAATTAAAAATATTCAAGTATTTTCTAATGTCTTCATTTATTTTTCTGTCCAAAATTTATAGATTAATGCAGTAAAAAGTGACTCCAGAAAACTTCTTGGCTTGGCAGCATGGAGAATAATGGCATTGGAGGAGGAAGAATGGAGGAAAAGAACAAAAGAGCCTATGATTCAACATTGGTCTGTAATGCCATTGTAGAACTATAGACCAAAATGTATTGCCCTCTTCACGTCGAGATTTTGATTGCGATAGTATTGACCTAAGTTGCTAAAAACGACCTTAAAATAAATTAGGCAAAATAAATAATAGTATACATTGTAATTAAATTGGTATGGGCATGTACAATACGACGAATGCAAGAACAAAGGTTACCCAAAAAAAGCATTGGAATAGTGTCCACCTGGAAGAAGGAAGGGAAAACCTCGAAACTCGTGGATGCAAGAAATAAGAATTGGAATGAGAACAGGAGGACATGGAGTGGATGGAGAAGGAAAATAAAACTTTAGGCACAGAAAGATGTGTAAACATTGAAAATCTGTATATAAATTAAATAAATTGTAATGTTTAATATCAAGAAAATAACGAAATATTTATCAGTAGATCGATAAAAATAAAAAACCGTGATGGTGGTTCAGACTTTTTTTAATTGTCTGAATAATGGGGTGGTGTGAGTTACAGGAAAGATGCAGGCGTCACAGAGACAAACTTTGGAATGTATTACCTAAACAGACGTGGTAATAATATCCTGTTCTTCCTTGACAAGTTTTCTCAGGAATAAAGCAGGATACACTGGCACTGAATACTTATTACTTCATTACAATATTCTATAATACGCTACATATGATTAATTCTTATTTTGTATTTTTTTTAATAATGCACCGTGTTCTAAAATGTTGGACGGGATTTTAAGTACATAGTTGGTATAGCTTTAAAAACGAAACTGAATGCGTGATTATTTGCTATACTTACTCACTGGGTACTAGCGAACCTATAGGTTTATGACAGTGCGGACAGAAGCTCTCTATACATTCCTGTCCTGAGCTAGTGCTTTCCAATGTCCCTGTATAATCTACTTCCCTCAAAGCATAGTTAATATTGTTCTGCCACCTTATTCTTGGTCTACCAACTTGGCGTTTTCCCTCTGGTTTTCCTATAAGAAGCTTCCATGCACATCTTTCATTCCCCATTCGTGCCACATGTCCTGTCCATCGCAGTCTACGAGATTTAAGAAAAACTGTAAAAGTCTCATATCTTGTGTGCAGTAAGTTTTTTTTTCTTGTCAATACGTCACAGCGTTAAATTGATGAAAATTACGACTCTTCTAGAGAAGTCATTCTGTGTGTTGCAATTTGCGAGGTCTGGTTCCATTGTTACAGTGAAACGAGCTTTCCGATGGCAATTAGGAATTGATCTTCCGACAGATAAGAAATTCCCCAAAGGAATGTTTTCTGTGCTATGTCCAAACAACAAATCTACGGGCTGTTCTTTTTCAATGAATAAACAGTGTCGGGCATCTCGTATATGGATATGCTGCAGATTTAAATTTTTCCTCAGCTAAATGAGCCCGCACCTCAAGACTTCATCTGGCAAGAAGACAGCGCTCCAACTCAGTTTCTTAACGATGTGAGACAGTGGTTAAACGACAATGTTCCCTGACGATGGATAGGTCGCGCCGGTCCGGATGACATGGTTAATTCCCGATGGCCTCCATGGTCTCCCGATCTCACATCTTGTGATTTCTCCTTGTGGGGGTATGTGAAGGACCATGTGTACCTACCACCACTTCCAGACTTGAGAAGGATTGTTGCTGATGTTGAATCCATTATTCCAAATATGCGATCAAGGTTTGGGAGGAATTCTACTATCGGCTAGATGTGTGCCGTGTAAAGAAAGTGCTCACTTATAAAGCAAGTTGTGACAACTCGAAGAGTTTCTCTTTAATCCCATGTAAGTTTTGTTCTTCCATCCATAGTAATTCTGCCCGAAGGCAGGTCCTTCACTGCAATCATAGCATTTTCATGCTATGCTTGCAGCTTTGCAAGGGAATTGTAGATGTGGTAGCTTCCCGTTGCTTTCCACACCGGTGAAGGATGATGATGATGATAATGATAAGGATGATGATGATGGCCATATGATTTCGGGGACCGTTTGGGCCTTAAAGTTTTCCAGACATTTGTCTTACAGGTGAAGAAAAACCCCGATAAAAACCTCACCCAGAAAAACTGCCCCGACCGGGGATCGAACCCGGGCCCGCTGCATGACAAGGCAGCACGCTACCTCGGGACCACAGCGGTGGACTATATATATATATATATATAAACATGATAATAAAAACAAATGCCTGGTCGGGATTTGAACCCGGACCTCTGGGTTAATACCCCAGCGTGCTATCCATTATACCACCAGGCAAATCCAAATCAAACATTTATCTTTCTTATATATATATATATATATATATATATATATATATATATATATATAAGATATATATAAATTCTCCATTATTGTTAGATGTAGCGAGAACTCGGTTATCACTGCCATCAGGTAGCTAACTATAACAAGTAAGCAAATTAAAGAGAATATTTAATTATAACATATATATATATATATATATATATCATATAAGGGAAATTAAATAACTTTCAAGCCCCGCCCATCATTTTGGAACACAGTGTATTTAAACGCACTAACCATGAATATGTATGAATTTATAAGGCCAAATGGAGAAACTTGAGTTAAAAGAAAGGAAAATTTTAAGGAAAATCATAGAACCAAAATTTGAAGATAATAAGATAATATACGTATATACATCAAGAATGAAACTCTCTACAAAAAAATTGAAAAACTTTCAGATACTTCACAAAAAAGGAGAATACTTTTTTATGGTCATCTTCTCAGAATGAACTATAACAAATTAACCAAATGAATCTTTTATTTTTTCCGTAACCGCAAAACAAAACCTAACTTATTTAAAGATTTAAAGATACTGAAAAATACCTAGTAGAATTAAATATTACAGAAAATTCACTAATCGATCGATCAGCTAAATTAATTATTCAAGATGAAAAAATAAGGTTTCAAGATAAATCTAAACAAAAATCCAAACCTATTATCTCGGAAGAAGAGAGGAAAATAAGATTTTCAAAAAAATGTTTAATTATATTAATTTCGTGTGTAAGTATTAGTTTTAAGTAATCTGGCTGAAAGACAGCAACTTAATTTAAATTTAACTGGACCGAGAAGAGACATAGAACAATATGGCGAATCAGTTCTAGAGACCATAAATGATAAGATATCAAGTGAATTTTCGCAAATTGGAATAGGCCTATGTGACATAAATCTTACATTTAAGAAGAATGTCAATATTTAAAAACCAATATGAAGGTCCTAAGGAACGGAATAACAGAACTATAAGTAAGTCTGTTAGTTATAATAATATGCCTAATATTACAGAAACAATCTCCATGCCTCAATTAAATGAAAAACAAGATGACTATAATATATCACAAGATGATATTACTATAGGCTACACAGACTTCTTGATGATGATGATGATGAGAATCCAAACTGCCAACAAGTTCGTAGAAAAAAACGAAAGTATAATGAAATCAGCAAGCCTCCTCAAAATATTCCATCAATAAATGTATATAAACCTTGTGATACACTTATGGATGATACTGAGAATGCAGACAACATAAATTCATCTCAATCAACAAAACCACTTCCACATAAACCACCACCCATATTTATAGCGGGTGTAGTTAACGTACCAGAACTAAAAAATTGTGTAAAACAAAAACTTTCTGATTTAGATTTCTCACTTAGTTTACTACAACATAATTTAACGTATACCTTAGCCACAGCAACGCGTGGCCGGGACTTCTGTAGATATATATATATATATATATATATTATATATATATATATATATATATATATATATAACAAAGTCGGATTAGTTACACTATTTATAACTCAAGAACGGCTGGACCGATCGTTATGATCTTTGATTTGTTGGATTTGTTTCCGCCCGAATAGCAGATAACTATTAAAACATCGGAAAAATTAACGTAAAAATATTTAAAGGCGATACGACGTTCGCCGGGTCAGCTAGTATATATATATAATATATATATAATACAAAGTACTGAAATAGCTGTTACGAATTTTTATTTTAATAAATATGAAAATCATATAAAACTTTAAGTTTTATTTTTATTTAATTAACGTAAAATGGATTTTCATCAAGTAAACACAAAATGAATTGATTAAGAATATATAAAACTATATTCTTCCAGTTATTTTATATGGATGTGAAACATGCTTTAAGGTAGGAGAGAAGATCAGGATTATTTGAGAACAAATTTCTTAGGAACATTTTTGGATCAAAGATAAGATAAACAGATAGGCGAATGGAGAAATGAGCTACATGATCTTTATGGGAAATCAGATATAACAAAAACAGTTAAGTCTCATAGACTGCGATGGGCAAGACATGTAGCACGAATGGGGAATGAAAGAGGGTCATGGAAGCTTCTTATAGGAAAACGCCCAGTTGATAGACGAAGAATAAGACGGGAGAATAACATTAACCATGATTTGAGGGAAGTAGATTATAAAGGAGATGATTGGAAAACATTAGCTCAGGATAGATTTGTGTGAAGAGCTTCTGCGCTCCCGACCATGTTCTACAGGTTTGATATTACCAGTGAATTATTTATTATATAACATTTGAATTCACATTAATAAAAACATGGACTCTTACCTTAAGGGAGTAGAACATATTACGAGTATTTGAGAATACTTAGGAAAGTTTGGATCAAAGAGAGATGACCAGACAGGCGAATGGAAAATACTACAAAACAGTGAGCTACGTTATCTCTATAGAAAACCAGATATAATAAGAAGTGTTAAGTCTCATAGACTGCGACAGGGCATGTGGCACGAACGAAGAATGAAAGAGGGCCATGGAAACTCCTTGTAGGAAAACCTGAAGGAAAGTTCCCAGTAGATAGGTGAATAATGACGTAGCCATGATTATACAATTATTAGGTTTATTATCTGACTATTATCATTATTTTTAGAATATTATTAGACACTATTATTATTATTATTATTATTATTATTATTATTATTATTACTAGAACATCATCATCATCATTATTATTAGATTGTTATTAATATTATATACTATTTTTAGATTATTATTATTATTATTATTATTATTATCACTATCTTTGTTTCTAGGCATTCTATATGAACCAAAAGGAGGCTGAGTAAACATCAGTGCTAGGAAGAGAGATTATTCTAGTGTAAAGGAGTACTGTTCTAATTACCTTATAAGGCAGCCCTAATTACAGGTTGCCATGTATGGGCGAAAGTTATCATCCGCGCCGCGGCCCCCTTCACTTCCCGGCCAATGAATCCGTTGTTTGCGCAGAGGACCACGAAAGATGAAAATCTTCATTCCAGATCCAAATTTAGAATGTCGCTGTAGGGGCACTCACGTATAGCCTTCAGTTATTTGATTTCATTTGTTTCCAGTTCAATATCATTAACCCATTCGAAATTAAAGACAAGTTTTGTCCATATCTGTCTATAATATTCTTGAATTAGCAATGCATATTTTAGTTCCTCAAGTAATGTCTCCCATCTTTAATATCTAAAATTCTAAATGATATTTATTAAAACAATACAATGCATTTAATTCGCCCAGGAACTCTAGCTGTAATATTATAAAGTCCGTCACGTAGGAACTGCGTAAACTAAGCGAATTCCTCATCAAGTCGATTTAAAACTTCGATTTTGCTGCTTAATAGAATATATGAGGGGTTCAGAGCAAAAAATTGACTAAGTCCAAATATTAAAAATCCTAATTAGGCTATATGTAAAATTTTGGATTCAACATGTGAACAAGTATTGCATTTTTTTCTTTCTTTATTGTAAAAAAAAATAATGTATAATTATTTACCTGAAATAAAATATATTTATTTACCTTTATAGACCAGTCATATGGGCTAGTGGTCAGCGTTTCTAACTACTGTTCATGAGGTTCCGGATTCGATTCCCGGTCAAACCATAGGATTTTGTCCTTAAAGGGAATCATTCCTGTGGTTACCGATGGTCTGGAATTTAGGTTAAGAACTCTCCTGGCGCTTCATTATCATTTATCACTCATCATATCATCGGGGTAACGTAACTCCGCCTTCTAGGCGCCCCAACTTCGAAAGTGGGTTACAATTAAGCCAATGCCAGGAGAGAACACCAGAAATGACAACCTGGGGCATTGGACAAAAAAAAAATTATAACAGTTTTTATCATATGAGTAAATATGGATTTGGTCTACTTTTGCTTCGAACCCTTCATACAATTTTTAACTAACTACTCACTGGCACTATCGAATCCGGAGGTTCATGGTCGAGCGGACATAAGCTCTCCATGCATCCCTATCCTGAGCTAATGTTTTCCAATCATCCCCTGTATAATCTACTTCCCTCAAATCATAGTTAATGTTATTCTCCCACCCCATTCTTGGTCTACCAACTGGGCGTTTTCCCTCTGGTTTTCTTACAAGAAGCTTCCATGCACCTGTTTCATTCCCCATTCGTGCCACATATCCTGCCCATGACAGTCTACGAGACTTAACTGTTCTCATATCTGGCTTCCTATAAAGACCATGTAGTTCATTGTTATGCAGTTTTCTCCATTCACCTGTCCGTTCATCTCTCTTTGGTCCAAAAATTTTCCAAAGAACTTTATTCTCAAATACTCGTAATCTTCTTTCCTCCCCTAAACTAAGAGTCCATGTTTCGCATCCATATCATATAACTGGTAGAACAATAGTTTTATATTTCAAATAATTATTATGTCAATTAAATCGTATGTATCCAGTTACATAGCGAGGAATCAAACATGGAGGTCGCTAGAGCATTTTTCAAATTACGGCTTTCAGGTAACCCTACTCCTCGGATTTTTTTCGATATTTGGAGAATTCCTTTTTAGTTTGATTTTAATGGCATTATACCGAGGTTCGTTTGCAAAATATTGAAAATTGTGACCGCTAGACGATTTTTAAATTTTCGATTCAGGTGAACTCCTATTCCTAAAGATCCGATTTTGCTGGTTAACGAACTCAACCTTACATTTCTTCATTGATTGCTATATGCTTAGTTTGATACCAAGAATAAAAATGAGGCCGATTTGCAACTGCAGCACCGTGATCTGGGAAGTATGGAAGATTCCTATACCAATGAAGGTAACACTGGAACGGAGAATCTTTTTTTCTCTGAAGTAAAGTGTTACTGGAAAGACGATTCTGCAAGACCTTGGAACTGTGATATCCAGAATGTGAGACAGCCATCGTGGAGCCTCTGTGAATGCGTCATCAAGTCGTAAAGATCGAAGCCTCCGATGTCTCATTCTTGATGAGTCAGGAGGAAACATCAGTTCAATACATGCGGATCCGGAAATGTATACCACACCCTTCTCGAAATTTGAAATGTTCTACCTTACACAAGACAGAAACTAATTCTACCAGAGACATTTCCTGAAGTTGTTAATGTTTTGATGTATGGGGGGAAAAAAACTCCAAGCGCGACAGGCCTAGAAGGCCCTTGGCCTACCGTCCAGCTGCTGGCCTCACATCCTTACTTACTTACTCACTGGCACTATCGAACCCGAAGGTTCATGGCCGCGCGGACATAAGCTCTCCATACATCCCTATCCTGAGCTAATGCTTTCCAATCATTCCCTGTATAATCTACTTCCCTCAAATCATAGTTAATGTTGTTCTCCCACCTCATTCTTGGTCTACCAACTGGGCGTTTTCCCTCTGGCTTTCCTACAAGAAGCTTCCATGCACGTCTTTCATTCCCCATACGCGCAACATGTCCTGCCCATTGCAGTCTACGAGACTTAACTGTTCTTATTATATCTGGCTTCCTATAAAGACCATGTAGTTCATTGTTATGTAGTCTTCTCCATTTACCTGTCTGTTCATCTCTCTTTGGTCCAAAAATTTTCCTAAGTACTTTATTCTCAAATACTCGTAATCTCCTTTCCTCCCTTAAAGTAAGAGTCCATGTTTCGCACCCATATAATATAACTGGTAGAATAATAGTTTTATATATTTTCAGCTTAACGTTTTTTGAAAGAGTTGGGACATCAAAAGTCTCTGCAATGCATAATAGCATGCATTTCCAGTATTGAGCCTATGTTTAATTTCTTTTTGCATCTCATTCCTATTTGTGATTATTGTTCCTAGGTATTTGAATTCAGCCACTTCCTCAAAATTTCTCTCATTTGTCATTAGCTGTCCATTTCCATTATATACTGAATTTCTACGTGTGACCATATATTTAGTTTTACTGATATTTACTTCCAGTCCTAATTTCTTAGTGTTACTCAATAGTATCCACATGTGTTAATCACAGAGGTAGACAATCATCTAAAGGATCCATGAACTCCGTTATCTAAATAAAACTAACACACTAAACAAACTCACTGGCACTATCGAACCCGTAGGTTCATGACCGTGCGGACATAGGCTCTCCATACATTCCTATCCTTAGCTAATGTTTTCCAATCATTCCCTGTATAATCTATTTCCCTCAAATCATAGTTAATGTTACTCTCCCACCTCATTCTTGGTCTATCAACTGGGCGTTTTCCCTCTGGTTTTCCTACAAGAAGCTTCCATGCTCGTCTTTCATTCCCCATTTGTGCCACATGTCCGGCCAATCGCAGTATACGAGACTTGACTATTCTTATTATATCTGGCTTCCTATAAAGACCATGTAGTTCACTGTTAATGCAGTCTTCTCCATTCACCTGTCTGTTCATCTCTCTTTGGTCCAAAAATTTTGCTGAGAACTTTATTCTCAAATACTTGTAATCTCCTTTCCACCCTTAAAGTAAGAAGTCCATGTTTCGCATCCATATAGTATAACTGGTACAATAATAGTTTTATATATTTTCATTTTTACATTCTTTGAAAGGGGTTCGGAAGTCAAGAGTCTCTGTAATGCATAATAGCACGCATTTCCAGAATTGAGCCTATGTTTTATTTCTTTGTGCATCTCATTCCTATTTGTGATTATTGTTCCTAGGTATTTGAATTCAGGTACTTCTTCAAAATTTCCCTCACTTGTCATTAGCTGTCCATTTCCATTGTGTAATGTATTTCTATGTGTGACCATATATTTAGTTTTATTGATATTTACTTCCAGTCCCAATTTCTTAGTATTAATCAATAGTGTGTGCGTGCTGGTCTTTAGTATCTCCTCGCAATCGCCCAATAGTACTACATCATCAGCATAAACTAACAGCTAATTAATACCATTGAGTTGTAGTCCTTCATCTTCTAAAGATTTGATGGCATGCCATATTTATGAATCAATAATAAGAAGTTTAAATAATGACCTATGGAGCTTTTTAAGAAGATCTGCAGGATGCTCTAAATTAGACATGGTCAGAAACAGTATTATTCGAGAAAAAATAACTTTAGCGAAACAATTAAACAACTTGTGGGAAATAAACAATTACAATGGTTTGGACACATGAAGAGGATGAATGAAGATAGATTGTCAGTTAGGAGTTCGGAGTGGATTCCAAATCGGAGGAAAAGAAGAGGGAGACCTAAGAAGACATGGCTAGAGGGAATAATGAATTTGGTGGAATGAAGACGGCAGATAGGTGACTGGAAGGATAGAGATGTATGGACGAAGAGAATCAAAACTCTGTGTGTATGTGCGTGTGTGTTTGTGTTTCAATTATTATTGCACTTTTTGCACTTCGGGTATCACACTAGGCGGATAAATGGTTTTAATATGGTTTATTTTCAATTTACGCACCACTTCCGTAAACCATTTTACGCAGATGATGTATACTTGTGCTGTATAACCTATAGAGACACCTTTACACTCCTGTAGAATGAGTGTATGTTTAAAGTGATTGTGTGCAATGTATGTATGTTGTATGAGGGATGATGATGATGATGAAGAAAAAAGGTAGGAGATGAAAACTGGTGCCTGGACATACCCTACTCCTGTCGAAAAGCATCAAAGCGTACTCAGGCTCAAAGTCCCCATCCAACGGACGGATCGCTATCAACAGTATTATATCCCTTCTCAATATATCTACTGCAGAAGGGTTTGGAGTACATTCCAGACATCTGGTGTAAAATCTAGCGATTAAAGTTTGCAGACTACTACCCCATCCCTCCTAACCCCGAGATTGAAAACTTTAAATGTCCAATCCCCCTCAGGTTTCGAACCTGATCAAGGAAAATAAATTTTTGGAGAAGTTCGGCTGAAATTTCCAGAAGAGAGAGAGAGAGAGAGAGAGAGAGAGAGAGAGAGAGAGGAGAGAGAGAGAGAACAAGAAAGAAACAGTTAATTAAACAAAAGATGAATGTATAAGCTTCAATAATTATGGATTTCATAAAAAATAAACAAAATGGTACGGTCACGTAAAGAGAATGACAGAAAAAGAAGAAGAAGAAGAGAACGACTAAAAATAACGTGGATTCGTGTTTTAAGCAGCATGAGGGAAAAAAGATTGGACGATGGGATTTTTCTTCTTTCTTAACACTACGGTCCTTTCAGTTTGACCTTGGTTTCCTTTAAGACAAATGTCGATTGTTGTCTATCCAATGCCTTATTTCTATACCTCTTAAATCCCATCAATCTCATGTCCTCATCCATATCATCCATCCACCATAATATTAATCTTCCTCTCTTTCTCCTTCCTTTTGGTTTCTCAGCTTTTTTTTTTTTACTATTCTTGCGTTTTCCACTCTCAAAACATGACCCAACCATTTCAATGTACGCATCTTCACAATAGCTACTATATCTAATGAATTAAATAATCTATATAACTCGTGGTTCATTTTAATTCTCCAAAGTCCATCCTCACATGTTTGTCCATATCTTTCTTAAAATATTCCGACCAGAAAGAAGAAAAAAAGGGAGACCAAAGTTAACATGGAAGGAAAGCATGAGGATAGTAATTCAAGGAAGAGTACTAAGCATTGAAGAGCCCAATATCATAGGCTTCGGAGGTTTGTCACGGGAAGACGGCAGCAGCTGTAAAAACCAGAAAATAGATAGATCTTCCGCTCCCAATTCAGGAAACATCCTTCTATTTTATTGGTGAAAGTTCATTATTCACGTACATACAATATTATAGGCTTTACCATCATCATCATCATCATCATAGTACATTCACGAATTTAGGCCATTTGTTGACCTGTTTCGGCCTCAAGAGAAACACCATCCAGAAGTCTTTTGAGTGGACGTCCTGGTCTTCTTTTTCCTGCAGGTTGATATCTTAACATTTGTGTGGGTATTCTGTGATCTTCCATTCGATGAACATGTTGCATCCATCTTGACTTATAATCAGAAATTTTGTTTTCTAAAGATTCCATGTGTAATTCTTCTAAGATGTCTTCATTTTTTTTGTGTAGGCTTTATCATTGTCTTATAAAGTTGAATTTTAAGGGGACGCAATTGGTATGATTGAAAAACGTGGAGGAGGATGCCAGTATATTAATTCGAAGCAGAAATATGATGTGAAACATTATGAAACTGCTTAATAAATTAATTTAAGGATTATTTTTTAAGCTAAAAGCACAAAATAGCACCAATGATGAAAATAGAATGTTACGCAGGTCTTCCAGGTCCTTTAAACAATCATGAAATTGGTACTCACACCAGTGAATTTTTGTTTACTGTTTCTGGGATATCCATCCATAGTAATTCCGCCCGAGGGCAGGTCTTTCACTGCAATCATAGCATTTTCATACTATGCTTTGCAGCTTTAGTAGGGAATTATAGGTGTGATAGCTTCCCGTTGCATTCCACACCGGTGAAGGATGATGATGATAATGATGAGGATGATGTTGATGGCCGGATGATTTTCAGGGACCGTTGGGTCCTAAGCTTCCTGACATTTGTCTTACAGGTGAGGAGAAAACCCGAAAAAAACTCAACCAGGAGCCTGTCCCGACCGGGGATCGAACCCGGGCCCGCTGTGTGACAAGGCAGCACGCTACCTCGAGACCACAGCAGTGGACTTCTGGGATATAACACATGAAATTCGAGGCATAGCTATGAACTGTTAACTCAGTACTCTTGAAACACAACACATTTGAGAGTCGAAAGATTTTGTTTTATTTATCCAACTAGTTGGTGCGCACACAAAGGAAACTATCTTGTGTAATCGCCACAAAACTGAATTCCTGTTTCCTTACAGGAAACTGGCATAACTTCCTGGAGACAGCTATTCTTTATTGAAGTGCCTCTGTAAATCACCATATATGGGCATAGCCAAGAGCGAGGTGTTATCTCACACTATGTCAAATATGTTATTCTAAAAAACTTACTTTAACAAGATTAGAGCGATAAGAAGCTCGGATTTGTATGTTATATCATTTCATGGATTCCTTTGATAATGCGACCGATCTGGTTACAACTGGCATATTTATTCACATCTAAATTAATTAAACCGAAGACATTTAAATGGCTATAGAGGAAATGAAAACAAGCCATTTGAAATAGGTAATCTAGGTCTATCTACAATGACGTAATAGCCCAATATGGGGCTTTAGCCTCTCCTCTGTTAGAAGTTACTACTATAGTCCAAGTTAATTTAGTTACGCTTATTTCAAACCCGCCATAGCATGTCTCAAGCCAGGTTGAAGGGGGGAGGAGTAACACCTCGTAAAAAAACCTTTGTTCAGCTTGCCCGGCTGATAGTACCTTGTGAGGACCCCTTGCCAGGTTACGGTGAAGACCATAGAGAACCGAAGACGGTGAAGACCTCAACGGCAGATACAGCGGAGAAGGAATCCTTCGGTACCGTGTACCTGACGGAAGAGGCAACTCTACATCTACTGCCATGTAGGGTTCAATAGTCCTGCAAGACAACCCATCTAGGAGAGACAACTTCGAAGTAAAACGGGGCAGGCTGAGCTCTGGAGCTGGGTGAAGGCAATCGGCCTAGGGAGGAAACCCCGAATAATAAACCCGCCATGAAAACGGGCTAGCAACCCACTTCAAGGCGCATCTTATACAAAATCAGCCAAGAGATGGATAGGCAATGAATGCACATCCAATATGTCTTCCTCCGAGGAGGGATTTTAGAAATTAACAGGATGAAATCCTACAAATTATTATTAAAAAGAAGAAGACGCTTATTACACTAAATATGTTATGAATGGTATGCGGTCAACATACCGATCCAATGAAACATCTAGTAGGTAACTAAGATATTACTAGGATGAAGGTAGAATTGACAACATGAGAAACAACTGGTACGGACATGTTAAAAGAATGCCTACAGATAGAATCCCTCAGCTGTTATTAAAGTACAAACCAATAGCACATAGAAGTGTTGACCGCCCATTCATTAAATCCCACTTGATGTGAAAACAGGCCAAAATGCCTAATTTCATGAAGTAATAGAAGAAGAAGAAGAAGAAGAAGGTCGGTAAATTTTGCTTAGATGTCTCTTTTTTTAGGCTTAAAGGATATTTTACGAGCCTAAAAATCTTCAGATTCGGGACCCATAGCTTAAAGTCCCTCCTGGAGGAGTTGCTCCTTGCATTTTTCCATCCTAAAAAATCCATCTACCCTGGCCGGGTTTTAACCCGCGACCTTCGGGATCAGAGACAAAAACATAACCACTTAGCTCACCGCGACTGGTTTAGATGAAAAATATCCGAGTTATCAGACTTAAAAAAAAAACTTTTTTGTCCAATCCCACCAGGTTGACTTTACGATCTTCTACATTGGTGGTATTGTAACTCACTTCTGAGATTGGGACGCCTACAAGGTGGGATGAAGTTACCTCGATAATGTGATGGGTTATAAATATTGATACATCAGGAGAATCCATAAACCTAAAGTCAACCTAAGTACTAGACCATAGCGACCACAGGGATAATTCCTTTTAAAGAAAAACTCCTATGGTGTGACCGGGATCGAACTATAGTCAGAAGCTCTAATCACAAGACCATGGGATTGAAGTCCATGGCGCGATAACCCTAGAAGGACCTTGCCTAACAGCTGGATGCTGGCCTCACATCCACATGTGTTCATCATAGAAGTGAATGATCATACAGCAACTATTGGGGTGACATGTGGTCAACATGTCGGGTCCCCCAGTCGCTATAGCTCGTTCTCTCAACCTGGACCCGCTACTTATTGTAGCTACCCAATAATTTTCATGATAAAATTTATTCCCCATAGAGAATCGAACCAGCTCAAGTCCCGTGGTTTTCCACTATGATATGATGCCTTAAATCGCTCGGGCACAGTGCGAGACAACTGGAATTCAAATGTATATGTAATTATATATTTTTTCTTGGGTATATATCACTTTTCTTGGGCATGTAGCACTTTTCTTGGGTATGTATCACTTTTTTGGGTATGTATCAGACTAGGAACTTGAAGATTAGGCTATAAGGGACTATTTTGCCTATATTTAATGTTCACGTTACATATTCCATACAATACTATATATGTTAAAGGTAATATATTATACGTAAGTTACTACGTCAAATACTTCATTAAATGCAATGGATAGTAAAAATTATAATCGAAAATAATTTTTTCCGATTGATTGAGGGTCTTTCCACTTTTTCAGCGGTTGCCCTTTTACCAGCCGGCTGCTGGCCCTTCACATCCACATGTGTCAATCACAGAGGTAGATGATCAACAGCCAGTGTAGGGGTGACATGTGGTTAGCATGTCGAGTCCCCCAGCCGTTATAGCTGGTTCCTCAACCTGGAGCCGCTACTTATTGTAGCTACCCAATTGCCTCACGATGCTGGGTGGGCACCGGTCCCATACTGGCCGAAATACCATGAGAAAATTTCTTCACCCATGGAGACTCGAACCAGCGCAAGTCCCGTAGCTCTGCGCCAAGGCTTCCTACCTTAACCGCTCGGCTACGGCGCGGGACTAAAAAATAATTTTTTAAGTTGTACAATTTTAAATGAAAGTTGTCAGAACTTGAATGAGATATATTTTCCAGCTTCACAAAGGGCCACATTCAGGTATAACTGTATATCGCAGCTTATCCTGGGGCGGAACTACAATAACTTAAACAAGAACGTGGCAAAGAAAAATGAACCCCAGCAGAATAAGGAAATAAATATACTACTATGGAACATAGAGGGAATAAGAAACGCACTACCCTACATACCAAAGAAGACAATAGACAATACGGACGTCATGATACTCACAGAGACCTTCCTTACCGAAGACATAGAATTACAAGGTTACTACGCCATACATGCACTAGCAACCCCGACGGAGGGAAGACCAGCAGGGGGAGTCACATGTTTCATAAAAGGGAGAACAGGAGATATTGAAGGAATCACCAAGGAGGAAAACATGATCATAGTACAAACCTCCACAGTAACAATAATAGGAATATACATACAACCAAGTGCTCCCATCGAAAACATAATAGATAAAATATCAACAGCCATCGAACAAACAAAAACAGATAAAAATGTAATACTCGCCGGAGACTTTAACTGCAGGCTCGATAAGGAAACTACCAAAACACACATTCTGCTAGAGACTCTAGAAGAGGAAGGGTTCAAAAATAGCGAATTCAAAGGAGACCCAACTTATTTCGCACAGAACGGACACAGCACACGATCGATCTAGTATTCTTTAAAGGAGAAAATCTAAAACTAATCAAACAAAACGGACTATGGAACTCCGCAGCGGCACCCGTACGGAAACACATCCCGATAATGACAAGTTTCCATATGAAAATACCACAAACGAGGAAAGAAGCGAATGGACCAAATATATACACCAGGCAAATACAACAGGAAGTAATAAAACTCAACGAAGAAAACATCGAGAAAGCAAGGGATCTAATAGAAGAAGGCAAACTCGAAGAAGCCCTAGAAATCTCCACCCAAGTGATGAAGAAAGCTATAAAAGTAAGAAAAAGAAGATATGCACAAATATGGTTCGACCAAGAATGCTACAAGGAAAGGAAAAGATATTTGCATGCACTACACATAGCAAAAACCTACAAACGACAGGAAGACCTAACCAAGTACGCAGAAAAGAGAAGGAACTACAAAGGAATACTAAAAAGGAAAAGAGAAGAATATACAGAAAGACAAGGAAGAAAGCTAGCGGAGGACGCAAAATCAAATCCGTTTATAGCATTGAAAAAGAGAATCTCACCCACAACAGGAGAAATTCACATACAAAAATGGGAAAGCCACTTCTCAGATCTACTGAATAAGCAGGACTTGGACCGAGCATATGACTTGGACAAAACGAAACTCACACAGATCCAAGAACCGATAACATCACAAGAACTCAGAAAGGCAATAAATGGAGGGAATAACAAAAAATCTGCAGGCCCAGACAACATCTACATGGAACACCTCAAAGAATCGCTCGACAACTTAGAGGAACTATGGAAAGACTTGATGAACAAATGCATACAGAAAGGAGAAATTCCAGAGAGATGGAACACAGCGACCCTAAAGATACTATATAAAGGAAAAGGGGACGAGCATCACCGGATTCATTCAGAGGAGTAGCGCTAGAAAACGCCTCCTTTAAAGTGTTCACAAAGATCCTCAATGAAAGACTCCTAGAAGCGACCAAGGGACACATCCCGGAAACCAATTTGGATTTACGAAAGGCAGAAGCACTGTACAAGCAGTGAAATATCTAATGGACAAAATAGAAGACGCCCTAAGACATACAAGAGGGAAGTACCATGCAGTATTCGTAGATTTCAAGAAGGCTTTTGACTCAATAAACAGACAAAAGCTCATTGAGAAACTGAAACAGATGATCGGAAAGGGAGACCCACTAGTGAGAATAATCGAAGCCTGCCTACAGCGAACAACATAGTCCAAGTAAACAACAATGTTGAAATTTCGGAAGATATCGTACAGACGAACGGAGTTCTGCAAGGAGATCCCATGAGCCCCACACTGTTTAACATCTATACAGCAGACGTGAACACCATAATCGAGGAAAACTCAAAAGCAAAACTAATCTTATATGCAGACGATATGGTGATAGGAGCAACAGAAAAGGAACGACATACAAAAAGCAATAAAAAGATTAGAGATCTGGGCACAGGGAGAAACAACGTGCAGATAAAATGAAGAGAAAACAGTCCAGATGACATTTAGAAAAGGAGGAAAATCAACATCAAAAGACAGCATAACACTACTCAATCAACCACTACAAAAAGTGGGAAAATACAAATATTTAGGATTCACTCTACAGACAACAGCAACGTCCTTCGGAATACACATCCAAGAAAGAGCAGCGGCAGCCATCCGAACATCAATAACAATATCCCGAATCTAGCCAACTTATCGACAGGTACAGCAATGCAGTTATTCAAAACGACAGTGGCACCAGTTATTACATATGGAATAGAGATAATTTGGGAAAAACTTAAGATCGGAGATCTGATAAGAATCGAAAAAAGTCAAAGCAATGTTCATGAAACGGATCCTGAGAATAGGAAAAACAGCGCCATCTCGTTTTGCTTATGAACTCATGAGAGAGACCTACTTCATAGAGGACATAAGAACCCAATTCTATCTACAATCCACAGAACCATACCAGAAATTCATAAGCATCAGAAATAGGAAGAAGAAGGAAATAGACATAGATTTCTACACCACAACTGCCATGCTGGACGACAGATGGACCAGAGAGTGCAACCCCCAGAGACACGTCACAACAAGACTCGCAGTACACGGATTTCACAACAAGATATGTACAAACAAGAAATTCCACGAGCCGACCGAAGAATGCAAGTGTGTGTTGTGTGGACAGAGATGTGGCAAGTACCACATCATAACATGTGCGAAAAGGACAAAAACCATTACAGACTACAGTAAAGACTAAACCACCACTAATGCTCAACCTGAGTGCACATTTCTTATTATTATTATTATCCTGTCATCTTGTCCTTCACAACCTAGTGGATTAGCAGGATTCTCTACACAACATACTTACTGATCGCTGACAAAAAGATAATTCCCGAAAATATGGGAGAAATATCTTATGCCTTAATAGAGTATGTTTCGTGCCAGAATTGACTTTAGGATTCTATCCTAATCTGAAGGGAACATTAGCATTTATTGCAATATGTGTAAAACTATTAATTTTATATTTTAACTCTTAAATAGGCAATGTATCCTATAGGATACATCAATTGGTTTAATTTATTTCATATTTTTAATAAAACGAAAGAAACCGAAGGAGAAGAAATTAGGAAATTACTTAAATGTGTGTCGAATTACATGTTTTAATTCAATGCCCCTGGTTACCATTTAGACATTTCTTGTGTTCTCTCCTGGCATTGGCGTAATTATAAACCACTTCTGAAGTTGGGGCGCCTGGAAGTCAGAGTTACGTTACCCCGATGATATGGTAGCTGATAAATAATAACGAGGCGCCAGGAGAGTTCATAACCTACATTCCAGACCATGGGCAACCACAGGAATAATTCCTTTCGTAATGGTTTGATCGGGAATAGAACCCGGAACCTCATGACCAGTAGCCAGAAACGCTGACCACTAGCCCATGAGGCGGGTCGTGTCGAATTACATATAACACCGAATAATAACAGTTATATACTATTTCGTTTTCACTGCGGTCCGCCACATTTAAATAACTGACACGAGAAATTTTGCCAATTTAAGGTTAGATTACATAAAAACATTTTAAATTTTCTCATGAAATTTTCGGTCAATATGGGACCGGTGTCCACCCAGGAACATGAGGAATTCGGGTATCGACAATAAGTACCGGCTCCAGGTTGAGAAAACCGACTACAACGGCTGGGGAACTTGACCACATGTCACCCCTACACCGACTAGATGATCGTCTACCTGTGTAAATGACAAGTGGATATGGAGTTAACAGCCGGTTGGTAAGCCAAGGGCCTTATAGGCCGGTCGCGTCATGCGTGTGTGTGGGTTTTTGTCAAGAAAGTAGGAAAAATACCTGAAAATTCAACCCAAATAACGTTAAACTTAACTTATGCTGAAAACGGACTGAAATCCGAGGGCCCTCCGCAATTTAAAATTATAGTTGACTATTTAACTCATGCCCCAAATGGGAGTCAATGACCAATCACGTTTCAATGATTTCTGTTATACAACCAATCAGAGTCGTGTTTCACGAAATATTTATCAGTGTTAAATTTTCTTAAGTTCGCCTTTTTAATATTCTGAACAGGTATGACCATTATTCTGCAGTGACTGAGCCTGCAAGAAATACGGCTACCAGATTGTATATATAGTGCATAGATGTCAACACATAGCGCTTGCTGGAGTTAATATAAAAACATTTGTAGCAATTGATTATACCACCAAAAAAAGAAACCACTGTTTGCACTTTCTTAAATGTATTTTTTCCCAGGTAATCCAGAAAAATATAATTGTCATATTTACATCAAACGACATCAGAAATGAATTAATATACAGTTTGATGTGTTTCATTTTTTCTCCACTAGAGAGCATTCTTACAATATTGCGTTCCTTTGGCAATAAATAGTATGATCTGGTTGCAGTGATAAACAAAAGAAGCAGATGAAGTGTACCTATCGTTTCTCATTTGTTTTCAAACATCGCTGTTTACATTAAATATATAAATATTTTAAAATAACTATAGTTAAATAATGATTTGTGAGTAAACAGCTTAATTTTATTCGTTAAATAGTCCTAACAAATGCCACTCGTGGCATTACTTATGATAACGACTGGGTCACTCAGGTACGTTGGAATAAATCTAACTTGAATAGTAACTCAACGGGGTTAAAAAAATCTTTAAAACCTAGATTCTTAAAATATTAAATTCGAAGAATATGTTTAAATAATAAGCGTTGGATTTCATGGTGTTTATCACATCCTCATCTGTTATCTCGATCTAACATTACCCTGGTCTCAAGTAGAGGTATTATTTATTTTAATTTTCATAAATATGAAATGGACCATTCCATTCTAATGGCTGTCATATTTTATCTATATACCCATTTAAGGGGGGTGATGGGTGAAATTTCTATTTTCTACATTTTTTGTACAAACATTCAATATATGATACATAGTGATATGTTTAAGTTTCATTCTTGTGAGACATTTATTTTATGAGTTATTAAATATTATATTTAAAAAATTGCATATATTGTTATTAAATGGGTTCCACAATGTTTTAGTAAAATGTCTGTTTCTTACAAGATCCTTGAAATATTTAGAAAAACATCATGCATTAAAATTCTTATAATGTGAATACAAAGGGAGAAAAAAAAATGTTGTACCTCATGCGTGGAATTACAAAAAAAAAATAATTGCATGCATTTTTTTTATTTCTTAAAATACTACTTCTGTCATGAAACCCATGCACTACTTTATTACTCGTTTTTAGGGCATGCAGTAAAAATGTTCACCTTCTAGGATAAAATTTGTGAATTCCATTCAATTTTGAGTGTACAAAAATGCAGTGAAAATAAAATTATGGAAAAACAAGTTTAAAGATTCGCATGCAGGTTAAATACAAAATGTAACATACAGGCCTAATTATCACTTTAGGGCACTTAGAAGCGTCATAGGCTGAAACTTTGCCAACATACACATTAGAGTACAGGCTATTTTTTAGTACAAAAAATAAAAATTCCAATTTTGATCTCAAATGGTCAATTTTTCACCATCACCCCCCTTAATAACTAGGATATATCATATCGCATTTTGGAGTATTTGATTATATCTGGTAGATTACATTATTTCTACGTGCAATCCTCTGTTTTTGGCAGAAATTCATTGAATTAATTTAGTGGTACAGTATTATGAATGAGACCAGCCTCATGAGTTACTGGTCAATGTTCCTGACTACTGTTCATGAGGTACGGGTTCGATTCCCTGTCAAACCATAGGATTTTTTCCTGTGGTTGCTCCTGGTCCAGAATTTAGGTTAAGAACTCTCCTGTCGCTTCATTATCATTCATAACCTATCATTATCGGGGTGACGTAACTCCGCCTTCTAGGCACTTCAGAAGTGGGTTACAATTACGCCAAAGCCAGGAGAGAACACCAGAAATGTCGAAATGACAACTGGGATATTGAATAAAAATAGGTATTATTAATAACATGACCATGGGCAAAGATGAGAGTGGAATTTATGAATGACAATGATGAATAATTCTTAGTAATGGAAATCATATCGCATATTTACTTCTACAACTAAAATGAATCAAGAAAAATAGTAAAATTTAGACACAATACTTCAGGAATACGAGTCTTAATCGCTACATAGTCTGGGCCAGCTCGTTTTTATTAAAATTATAAATTATTTTTAAATTCCCTCTTGATGACGTAAATATGAAAATGAAAAACGTAATTCAAATTCAGATGTTCATAATAGTTGAAGGAATCTCCGTCAATAGCGGCAAGTCAGCGGTACTGGTTGAGGAAAACTCCAATGGTGGCAGCAGTCACAAGAGTTGCATGACAATGATGATATGATCTCTATGGATATGATCGAATGGATCTATTTCCAAATTTATTCCTAAGTAAAAAATAAGGTGCTAAAATAATGGTGATATGACTATTAGATCTTTTTAAATCACAATATTAGTTACAATGACGGCAATAATAAGTAAATATAGTCAAATTTAGACACAATACTTCAGGAATACATCGCTACATAGTCTGGGCCAGCTCGTTTTTATTAAAATTATTTTTAAATTCCCTCTTGATGACGTAAATATTAAAATGAAAAACGTAATTCAAATTCAGATGTTCATAATAGTTGAAGGAATCTCCGTCAATAGCGGTAGTCAGCGGTATTGGTTGAGGAAAACTCCAATGGTGGCAGCAGTTTCAAGAGTTGCATAGTTTCTCTATGGAGTTACATGACAATGATGATATGATCTCTATGGATATGATAGAACATATGATCGAATGGATCTATTTCCAAATTTATTACTAAGTAAAAACATAAGGTGCGAAAATAATGAAGATATGACTATTAGATCTTTTTAATCACGATATTAGTTACAATGACGGCAATAATAAGTAATAGGTAAGCAAATGTAACCATATAATATATTCCTTAAACATGACAAATTACAATACCTATATTTTTGTAACAATTCTGGTACAAAATATGGACTAAAATACTATTTTAACAGGTATATAAGGGTAAGTAAATTAAAAAAGGTAAGATGTGTTTTTAAAGCGTTGAAAATTGTGAAATAGGGTAACATAACCAAATTTTGATTTTACATTTGAAAGGGCTATTTAGGCCTGTTTATTTATTTCTAGGAGATTGTGTCACTAAACTATTCATTTGCTGTATAATTCATTATCATGAATATGAGAACGGATGTGGTCGGTTTTATGTCTCTCACAATTCTACACTTTCACTCTTATGCCACTGATGCACTAAACACTTGTAAACACGTTTAGTACTGTTTTAAACATTTTCCAATGATCTTCAAGCTTTTTTTACAATATTTTATATTTATATATTTACGTAAAACAAGATCGTGGATAAATTACATTCTTCCTACTTTCCCATGTTGTACCAACGTTGCCACCATTTGAAAATAATTCCAAACCATATTTAGTGTTAGTGTACGTAAAATTAGTTTGTAGTTCATTAAATAGTATGCATGTAAATTGCTTTGTTATGTTAGGAAATGGGAAGTTGGTTTACGTCCATTTTTTAAGCATTTGTGAATACATGTAACTGTTTTTAGTTAGAAAATAACAAGTTAGTTAACGTCCATTTTTTTTTGCATTTGGAAATTTATTCCCAAAGTTGGTAAAGCCGACTGCAGAGCCATCTACCGGAGGCTACATTAATCACTACGGCAATTCCCGCAACTCGCGCATGCGCACTGCAATTCTGTGGAACTTAGAAAAGTTCGTCTGAGACATATAAACCGACTTTTTCCATGAGAACTGTTAATTAAGATACAAAGCCAAAAAATGAACTTAAAACTGAAGGATCTATAAACCTACAATCTAACTTAATGAAGGTTAACAACAATTCTCATCAATTGTTCAATACAATGAAATATGAACTAAATTGATTACTGACAACCTAAATAAATATATGAGCTTAGAAGGGAAAATGAAAGTATATAAGAGTAGATTACATTCGTTCTAACCTAAGCAACAGAAACTAAAATATAATTGAAAATTTGGAAAAACTGCACTTAAGCTAGCATGAAATATTTTCAAAGTCCTATAGAACAACAGTGCGCATGCGCCAGAGTTTATAGAGCCAGCGATTATCATCCTCGATTACTATTCGTCGCTATGAAATTTAAATGATCAATCTTTGCAATAAATCTCCAAATGTATGTTAAAAAATATATTAATAATATTAATATTACCGGAAAAAGTCGGTTATATGTCTCAGACGAATTTTTCTAAGTTCCACAGAATCGCAGTGTGCATGCGCGAGTTGCAGGAATTGCCATAATGGTTAATATAGCCTCCGGTAGATGGCTCTGCAGTCGGTGTTACCAACTTTGGGAATAAATTTCCAAATGCAAAAAAAAAAATGGACGTTAACTAACTTGCCATTTTCTAACTAAAGAAAACAGTTACATGCATATTATTTATTCCCAAATGCTTAAAAAAATGGACGTAAACCAGCTTTCCCATTTCCTAACGTAACAAAGCAATTTACATGCATACTATTTAATAAACTACAAACTAATTTTACGACACTAACACTAAATATGGCTTTGAATTATTTTCAAATGGTGGCAATGTTGGAACAACATGGGAAAGTAGCAAGGAAGTAATTTATTCATGATCATGTTTTACGTAAATATATAAATATAAAATATTGTAAAGAAAGCTTGAAGATCATTGGAAAATGTTTAAAACAGTACAAAACGTGTTTACAAGTGTTTAGTGCATCAGTGGCATAAGAATGTAAGTGTAGAATTGTGAGAGACATAAAACCGACCACATCCAAATTACCTAACATTTATTAAAAATGGGTGTACACTTATCACTCCCTAATGACAATCCAACCAGCGATAACCCAAAACAGCGATAGAAAAATCATTAGACTAAATAATATGCTCTGTGGAGAAAATAGCAGTTAGCATCACAATATTGTCTAACAGTGTCATAATATTGTGATTTGCGTATTTAAATAAATACTTGAAAATTGTCTAATAATGTTATAAAAATTGTTTGAAAAAGTTTAAAATATTAAATAATGTTAGTAAATACAGAAGAAGAGCTATATAGTTTACAATAATAAACTGAAAAATCAAGCGTATTTTTATAAGTTGGTTCACTGTGAATTACTACCAGTATCTACTATTAGGCAATAGCGAAGAGATACTAAAGGCCAACACGCACAGACTATTAATAATCATTTTTATTGCAGCCAAATAGCCAGGATTAAAGTAAGATACATTTTAAATTTATATTTTTGCATATTCACAAATTGTCTTTGTTCTTTTTGTGCATAGCTCAATGTGATATCGGTCACATGTTTTTTCGCATAGCATACATTTACAGTCTATATTTGGTTCATGGAATTTTTTGTTCTTGCATATCAGGTGGTGGAATCCGTGGATTGCCAGCCTAGTGATGACGTGTCTCATTTTGAAATTTTCTTTTGTCCACACACGGTCCACCATGGCCCCGGTGCTGTAGAATTCTGGACGTATTTCTTCTCTTTTTCTATTCAATGTTGCTAGCAGCTTCTGAGATGCGCTGGTGCTGGGTAAGAGTATGCTTGTTCTGAGGTCGTCGATGAGGAAAGTTTCCTTCGCCAGTAGGTATGCGAGTCTTGAATGTGTTACTTTTGACACTCCTAATACTGCCTTTATATATCTCGCTTTCACCCTTTCTAGAGAGGAAAGATTCTTCATTGTTAAATGTGTCCAGATGATTTCTATGCCGTATGTCAGTAAGGTGAGGGATCTAATGTTTCTTATTTTGTGCATTGCCATTATTGCCTGGATTGTCTTTTCTGTGATATGTTTTGTGAAGCATTTTGCGCTTGTTTGTAGCGTGATGCCTAGGTATTTGAAGTCTGGTAATATTTTCAGTTTAGTTTCCCTTATGTATATCTCTTCATTTATGGCGGCTCTTCCTCCGTTTCTGAAGATCATTGTGTCCGTTTTTGATATATTAATGTCCAGCTTGTTCTTGGAGCACCATTTTTCCACTTTGTTTATTGTTTCCTGAAGTGTTATGTCTCTGGAACCAATTATGATGTCGTCTGCATATGCGCACGAGAAGATACCATCTTTTTGGGTAATTCTAAGGATTTCTTCGGTTGGTAGTATAAACAGTAAGGGGCTTAGTGGATCGCCCTGCAGTACTCCATTTGTTTGAATGATCGGGTTTTGACATGACGATGTTATCTGAGACATATATTTCATTCCAGCTCAGCAGTGTATTGATGAGGTTCGTCCATATGTTGTTGTTTCCTAGTGTCTCCTTTAGTTTTTCTATCACTAGTTGTCTGTCTAGTAGATCGAAGGCCTTCGTGAAGTCTATGAAGATGGTATAAAATTTCTCTCTATCTTCTAAGGCATCCCAAATATGTTTCAACAAGAGTTTGATTGTGTTTAGAGTTGACTTTCCTTTTCTAAACCCGAATTGATTTTCTGGTAGATGCTCATCTATTTCCTCCCTTATTCGTCTTGTTATTAATTTGGTGAAAATTTTGAAGGGACAATTTTCCAGAGCGATACCTCTATATTTGTTGGGGTCTTTCGGGTTTCCTTTCCCTTTATATAATACCTTGACAATTGATTTTCTCCATTGTTCAGGTATGGAGGCTGTTTGTATGCATTTGTTGTATAATTTTGTCCAAAACTGGACTAATAGATGTGCTGTGTCTTTTATGTATTCATTGTATATTCTGTCCGGGCCCGCTGCTTTCTTGTTTTTGGAGTTACATATTACATATCCAACTTCTTCTGTGGTCAGGGGTATCCAGTTTGTGGGTATTGGTGTTAAAATTTCTTGAAGGTTCCTTTTGCCGCAGATTGGTCCCTCTTTATTAGAGTATGTTGTTGAAATGCGACTCCCATATTTCCATGTCAATGTAGTGTGTTTGCACTTGTTTCTTTGGGCGGAGTGCTAAATGTGGGTCTTTCTTGGCCTCCTCTGCTAGCATCCTGCCCTCTTCATCCAAGAAGGTGCTTTTCTTTTCTTTTATTATTCTTTTGTAGTGTTTCCCCTTCTCGGCGTATGTGAGTAGAAGAGCGTGGTTCTCGGTATTTTGTTTCAGTTGTTGTAAAGTATCTAAGGTATATTTTCTTAGTCTGTAGCATTCATTATCGATCCAGGGTTTTGCTCTTCTTTTGATTCGGTGATTCGTGGCTTGTCTTAGTATTTTGCCTAACATTTTAGTAGCTTCCTCCAGTCTCTCATTTTCTATTAGCGTTTCTATTTGCGTTTTTGTCTCTATCTTGGCTTCTACTTTTCCTATGTCTATCTTCCTTAGTCCACCGCTGTGGTATCGAGGTAGCGTGCTGCCTTGTCACGCAGCGGGCCCGGGTTCGATCCCTGGTCGGGGCAGTTTTTCTGGGTGAGGTTTTTATCGGGGTTTTTCCTCACCTGTAAGACAAATGTCAGGAAAACTTTAAGGCCCTAACGGTCCCCGAAATCATATGGCCATTATCATCATCATCCTTCACCGGTGTGGAAAACAACGGGAAGCTACCATACCTACAATTCCCTAGTAAAGCTGCAAGCATAGCATGAAAATGCTATGATTGCAGTGAAGGACCTGCCTTCAGGCAGAATTTACTATGGATGGATCTTCCTTGATAGGTGTTGTGTTGTCTATTCCTGTGTCTTTTCCCATTTACCTTGAATATTTATTTCTAGTGGTATATGTTTCCTTAATGCTGAGTGGTTTGCATTCCATAATGTAGTTATATATCCTGTTATAGTACCTTTTGTGAGTGCGATATCTATTGCACTCTTGCCATTGTAAGAGATGTATGTAGGTATCTTAGGGTTGTTTAATAATGTGAATCCTTCCTCTTGTAGTTTTCCAATACCAACTTTATTTTATAGTTTTGGGAGTCTAGTCTGCAGTTTAGATCTCCCGCGATGATTATTGGTTTGTCCTGCTTGTACTGGGTGATTGTTTGGCCTAGTTCATCCATTATGTCAATTGCTGTCATGTTCGGTTTGAAATATGCTGCTATTATCACTAGGTAGTCCGTTTCGAGTAGTAGGGTGCTTTCCTGTTGTTTTGTTGCTATAATGGGTCTCAGATGTGGTTTTAGTAAGATAGTTATCCCTCCAGATGGTCTGCCTTTTTCGCCTTGTCTAGCCATAAGGTGTGTTCCATAGAAATTTGGGTGTTGCCAGTTCTCTGTTAGAAAGGTTTCGGTCAGGATTGCTATGTCGTATTCTTTTAGGAAATATTCCGGGCTCATGGTCATTGCACTTTTTATTCCTTCTATGTTCCATAATAAGATTTTTAAATGTCCTAGTGCGTCTTTTCTGTTTTGGCTGCTTCTTTTTATGAGTTCATTTTGCTCGTTATTTGAGGCCGTAACCTTCATATACCCTTTGGGGGCAAAATACGCGAAATTTGAATCGCCTGACGACTATTCCTGTTGGCCAGAAATCCTCTTCATTAACCCTGGTTAGGTAGTCGTAGGGGATACCTACTTTGAATGCTTTAGTGTTATAGTTATTTGTGATTTCTTCGCAGGTCACATTTTCTTTGATTCCTCTTTTAGTTAGGAATTTCTTCATGGCTTCCGGTGTTGCCTGTGGCTTCAGGCGTCTCACGAAGAAGCTAGGCTTTCCTGTCTGCAGCTTGTAGGTCTTCATCTCTTGGTCCAGAGCCGCTCACTGAATTTTGTTGTCTTGCTTGCCTTCTTGTGTCCATTCCCCCTCGTTAATATCCGATTCTGGGTTGTATCATGTTCACGCGATTCCTTACGAGATGGAGGTGGCTGTTCTTTATTTGTTTTTCTGTTGTAGGTCTCTGTTATTACTGTTTGTTTGTGATCTTGGTTTACTGTCGGCGTTTGTTGTTGGTGGTTGCCTTTAATTTCTGCTTTTATCGTGTTCCTTATATTGTTAGTAAACATATCGATCATGTGATTCATCTTTATTGCAACACTGTTCATGATTTTCTCTTCTAGCGGAGTGCTAGTTGAGATCTGGCTGCTGTTGTGGTTTCCAGTCTCACCGCAAGTTGTCGGTACTGGTTGGTGGTCGCGTGGTGTTTCTTCCTTACTGTCACTAGATAGCGCTACCTGTCCCGCACAGACTATTGAGTAACACTAAGAAATTGGGATTGGAAGTAAATATCAATAAAACCGAATATATGGTCACACATAGAAATGAATTACATGATGGAAATGGACAGCTAACAACAAATAAGGGAAATTTTGAGGAAGTGGCTGAATTCAAATACTTAGGAACAATAATCACAAATAGGAATGAGATGCACAAAGGAAAACATAGGCTCAATTCTGGAAATGCGTGCTATTATGCATTACAGAGACTCTTGATGTCCCAACTCCTTTCAAAAAACGTTAAACTGAAAATATATAAAACTATTATTCTACCAGTTATATTATATGGATGCGAAACATGGACTCTTATTCTAAGGGAGGAAAGGGGATTACAAGTATTTGAAAATAAAGTTCTTAGGAAAATTTTTGGACCAAAGAGAGATGAACAGACAGGTGAATGGAGAAGACTACATAACAATGAACTACATGGTCTTTATAGGAAGCCAGATATAATAAGAACAGTTAAGTCTCGTAGACTGCGATGGGCAGGACATGTGGCACAAATGGGGAATGAAAGATGAGCATGGAAGCTTCTTGTAGGAAAACCAGAGGGAAAACGTCCAGTTGGTAGACCAAGAATGAGGTGGGAGAATAGCATTAACTATGATTTGAGGGAAGTAGATTATACAGGGAATGATTTGAAAACATTAACTCAGGATAGGGATGTATGGAGAGCTTATGTCTGCATGGCCATGAACATATGGGTTCGATAGTGCCAGTGAGTTAGTTATATAGCTCATTAAACATCATCTCAGTAGATATATTTAGCCTTAAATTGGACTTTGATCCTGATGGACTAGTGGTTACTGGTATCATGCTTGCCTTTGGTTTCAATGTTCAAACCCAACCAATAAAGGGAAGTAAAGTTGTGGGGGAAAACTTCAGAATAGGTTACTCACTTACTCAATGAATTTTTCTATTATACAGAATTGCAATGAGAATGCGTGTGCACTTAATGTAACACCACCAAATGGCAGGACATATCTATAAAATCAATATGATCAACCTTCACAAGAAATTCCTAAATATGTTTATAAGAAATGGATGTACACCAACTTCCCCCTTCCTAAACTAAGTAAATCACATGCATATTATTTGATAAACTACAAACTATTTTAGTGTACACTAATTTGTTCACTCAAACTC
This sequence comes from Diploptera punctata, assembly GCA_030220185.1. NCBI lineage: Eukaryota > Metazoa > Arthropoda > Insecta > Blattodea > Blaberidae > Diploptera > Diploptera punctata. The sequence goes on along the minus strand of JASPKZ010004937.1, from coordinate 541,581 downwards.
TTCACCTATAAAATGAGTCACCGAACTATCACTCCTATTCATAGTTAAATATGGGAAATAACATTGAGGTTTTTAATTTGTAAATTAATGAGTCATAATGTCGGTTGAAAATGAGAGAGATCCTTCTCTCGAAAACTAGTTCCCATGTTTGAAGAAACATAAAGTATGAGGTAAGATGTTAAAAAATGACTCATTAATTTACGTATCTATCCTATATTTTCGATGTGTATGTGGACATAGTTCTCCATACATCCCTGTCCTGAGCAAGTATTTTCCACTCATTCCTTGTATAATTCACCTCCCTCAGTCATGTTTAATGTTATTCTCCCACCTCATTCTTGACTTCTTACTCGACCACATTAGCTTTTAATACAGAGAAACTGTGAACTAATAGAATGTGGTAAGTTGTGAGTAAGGGGTAGTAGACCCTTATCTTAGCTTACAATGACAGTGTTTACTTTTTGTTAGTGACAATGTCTAGTGCAAAAGTTAGATCCTATATTCACAGCGAAGGCCGTGAAATTATTAAGAAAGTTATCAAGTTTTGCGATGAGGAGAAAATAAAGAGGTAATTGAAAATATCTATCCAGAATGCAACAAAAGATGTGGCACAAGCTACCGGAAAATCAGAGGCCACAATATGCTACAAGCCAGAAGGTCAAGGGTTCGAGTCCTACTTGGGTCAGGATTTTTAAACTAGTCGAAACCTTCTGGCAGCACCAAGGCTCTGAGATTAACTCAGCCTCTAATGGAAATGGGTACCAGGAATATGTTCTGAGGGTAAAGTGGTCATCATGCAGGGCATGAAATCTCATACTGATTGTCTAAAAAAAATGGTAACCTTACCCTTACCATCCCAAGGGTCATCCAAACCTTGTAGTGGGATCATTTTACCTTTCCCTTTTACAGGCCCTTTTTTACCAATCCAATGACTCATGGAAGAGTTGTGTTAGATATCAAAAGTTATGTACAATGTTTTCTCGTTTGTTCTTGCAAGTGGTCTAGTCGAAGATATACTATTCATATTAAAAGTTAAATTTAAGAATTGTTATAATTTTTTTTTTCTTTTGTCAAACACTACTTCCTCTATAAATATTGTAACTTTTTTTCCAAACACCTGGTAGGATCTGTATTTAGTTTTGTTGATATTTACTCCCAACCCCAGTTTCTTACAAAATAATTATATTTCAGAAAACGTGTACGGAGCAACAACTGTGATGAAGAATGCTGTGATTTCATGCCACTTTCCAAGAGAATAAATAACTTGCATATAAACAATGGAAATTGTTACAGTGGAATTGGATATCAACATTCAATGTCAGATCAGGTATATATCATTTCTTATTTACAGTTTATTACAGTGTAAAATTACCATGTGAGTCCATTCGGTAAAGTTTGAGACTCATATTTGGGTTTAAGGGTCGTATCTATGAATGCATTAGACCATAAAAGTCCTTCTCTGCTGAGAAAGTTGCATCGAAAGACGTTTTTGCATACTCAAAAATCTGTTCATGGGATAATAATTGTCGAAATTCCTAAGCTACCTGGCGAGGTGACCTTGCAGAGAATGAATCTTGAGCAACCCGATGGTAACCGATGTAGTTTGAAACCTTGCCGCATACCTTGCTGCTTTATCCAAGATGTTGGACCTTGAAGACTTTGATCATGTTTTCGGTATACGCAGAGAAGAGGAATTTGATTGAGTCTACCAAAGAATTCAACTGGAAGAACAGCAGAATCGGCATAATATCGCACGATGCAGACTTCATATACGGTATTATTTGTGGGACGCACTGAGAATTATGGGTAATTTCTTGCCAATATTATGAAAACGACGATTTTCATGCATGACCAGTTAGTGGGTCGCTAATTCGATCTTTGCACTTGCTCATGGAAAGTCAGCTCACCGGTGATTGGAAATAATTTGAGTAGAGACTAATGTATTTGCACGCAGCCCTAAATCTCAGCGCCCATCAATCTGACTGAGATTGGCTATTGAAACACTGATATCTGGCATGTGTAGTACAGTGTGCCCAATAAGTCCTACATTATAGGTGATACGAGGGTCATACTGAAAGTCATGAGCAACATTTTTTTAAACAATCATAATATTTATTTTAGACAAACCAAGTACACCATGTTAATCTACAGACCTTTCTGCTACTTTTCAACATAGTCTCCATTTCTTTGCACACATTTTGTCCAGCGTTCTACAACCTTGAAAATTGCCTTATGATAGAAGTCCGTTCCAGCTGCTCGAAGACACTGACGCACTGCTTTCCGAATATCCTCCACCATCTCATAGCGTTGGCCTCTCATCTGCTCCTTCACAGAACCGAAAAGAGTTGGAGGGTGCCAAAACGGGACTATAGGAAGGATGTGGAAATTTCCCACCCAAATGTCCTGATCTTCTCCACAGTGGCACGAGCAGTGTGAGGACGCGCGTTATCGTGTTGCAGAATGATCTTCCTTCCAGGGCATTTGTCGTGCAATGCACGACGGAGCTTCACAAGTGTCTGGATATAGCGGGCAGTATTTATGGTTTGTCCAGGTTCAAGAAATTTAACCAGAATGCAACCTTGCGCATCCCAGAAGACGCTGCCCATAACTTTCCCAACAGATTGCACTGTCTTCGCTTTTTTCTTTGATGGCGAATTCAAGTGGTGCCATTCCATAGTCTGGTGTTTTGTTTCAGGCTCGTAGCGATGAAACCAGCTTTCGTCACCTGTCACAATACTCGTCAAAAAATCATCACCTTCATTTCAAAATCTCTGAAGAAGGTTCTCTCTGAAGTTTGTGGTCTTCACTCAATAAATGTGGAACCCAACGGGCACTAACTTTTCGGTAACCTAAGCTATGAATCATTTCTTGCACTGCACTGTGTCCTACTGCAAGTTTTGTAGCGATTTCATTCACTGTGATACGCCTGTCGTCTCTAATGAGCGCATCGACTCTTTCCTTGTTGCAATCCGTGGAGGCAGAGCGTGGGCGACCGCTATGAGACTCATCTTTGATACTCGTGTTCCCATCTTTAAAATGTTTCACCCATCTCCTAACACTGCTGGCACCCATTCAGGCATCTCCGTAAGCACATTGAAGTCTTTGGTGAATATCAACAGCAGATTGTTCCTCTTTAACAAGGAATTCAATGACAGCGCGCTGTCGAAACGAAACATTGATGTCTGCCATTTTGGAAACACTGCATGTGGTCACATGATAGAAGCTATGATGCCACAAAACGGCAATGTTGTGGTATAAATTCTGTAGATTATGATCCTGCAGTTGTTTTTGTTACATTGTTGAAATTTGAGTTTTAACAATGGGTTGCTCACGACTTTCTATATGACCCTCTTATATAGTAATCCCACTACAGGATTGGGAGGTCCTAAGAATGTAGGTTAAGGCTCTCACCTTTCTTTTGATTATCTTTGATCTAATCTAATAACCATGTGTACGTATTATTTTGTTACTTAGTACATTTATCTATGACTTACTCTGTGATATATTGGTTATTCTGTGCCTATCCCCATTCCCTATTTACCCCTTTCTAGATGATGTAACCACACAAATGTTGGTGAGCGTCACATCTTGAAATATGAGGTGAGTCAAAATATAACTCAAAATCAATTAAAATAAATCTCATAGTGTTATTTCCTACCTACATAACTTAAAGTGTGTATTATGTATATTATTGTTATCTTTTTGTTAAGAATTAATCATTGACTGTTCCAGATATCTTCATTCTATTTATGAAAGAAAAATTAATGCTCGGACTGGGAATCGAACCCTTCAATCTCTGGTTCTACACATCAGTATGATACCAGTTACACCATTCAAGCTAAGAATGGTATAAGTGGTAACATACTGATGCATAGAATCAGAGATCCGAGTGTTTGTCTCCTGGTTCGAGCATTAATTTTTCTTTCTTAACCTTCTGTCGGGCAGATCTGATCTGAAAGGCACAGGTTGTCAATTTTGTCCTATCAGACGGTGTTGACAACTGGGCATCCAAGTAGCTGTTTCTTTTTATCTGCTCTAAACAACCACCCCACTTAGTTTGCTCTCGACTATTACCAAGGCGGGTTGTAAATATTTTGTTTAGAGAAGCTCATTGCGCCTGAAGTCGTTCATTATTGAAGATGTGTATTTTTTAAAATATTTGCAAAATAAAATTATTTATTTAGACTAAATAATGTGATATTCTTGAATAATTTTGCTAAAAACATAGGCTAAATGTTGATAATGTGAACTATTTTCAAGTATATTTGAACTGAGCCTAACTTGTTCTTACTTTTATATCATGTTGTTTGAAGGCTTGTCAAAAATTTGTTTATTCAATACTATGTGCAATACAAAGTTTTCTAGCAGCAAATTTTGAATATTTTATCCTTTGGACATCCCTAACAATAACATTTCTTCTACTTCCCATTGTTCAGATTGACAAACAGTGTGTTAATTAAAATTTTTTTAACATGTGCTGATCAGAAGCATTGTGCCCGAACTCGAAGGCCAGAATATTGCGCCCGACGGAAGGTTAAATAAAATTCTATCCATAATTGGAAAGTATTAATTTAAATAAAACATCAAAATGTCCATTCAAATTATTTTGAGTGTTTTGATATAATGAATGCACGTTGATTGTTACAGGCTGAAATGTATGAAGGAAGTTCTGAAGCCTGGGGTTGTATGGATCCAAGAGAAGAATGTCTAGAACTCAATGGAGGTAAATCTCTTCATCCTAGTTATTCAGATGGAAATGGTTGCCATTCAATTGTACAACCTGCTAGTGATACCGGAACTTCTCAACCACATGCAGCAATAGAATCTCCACCTGGTACGCCGGACGTTCAAACAGCTAACTGGATTGACAGCCGTATTCTTTCTCAATATACGCCAGACCTTAACGCTACTGATAATCCATACTATTACGAGAACAATAAACTATTGTTTGCTTTGTATATGGAGCGGTTACATCGTAATGGTTCAGCTCTTTATTGAAACATGTAATATTAATAAATTTGATGATTGTATTTAATGGGACATGGATTTGATTAAATTATACATTTGTTAATGTTTAAACTATTGTGTCCATAAGTAAAATGAATAAGCTTGTATCAAAAGGTATTGTCCCCTCAGCCTAAATTTGGTTCCTAGTTTTAAAGATGTCAATACTATTGTTTTTATATCAGTAATAGTTGTATTTTTAGTGTTACTTCCTGCTGTAATTTTGATTATACAGTTGTACTGTATGCCCAAGACATTGCAAATGGAATGTGGAGTGAACACAGTTGCCATATAGTTCATTTTTGGTGCTCAAAGTCCAAGGAATGCACATCATAAATAAATAAATAATGGATAAGTTGAGTCTGCCATCATCTTACTCATATTGGTTGTTTCTTGTAGGACATATTGCAGATCATCATTGCTCTATAGTCTGTTTGAGTCTGTACAAGCTAACGATAGAGCAAAGATATTCAGAAATGTGTCCTACAAGAAATAACCAATATGAGGTTAGATGACGACATACTCAACTTATGTATTTAGTAGAACCTCGTGATGATACTTTCTATTATATTTTCATAATGCACATCATTTTAAATGCATGTCAGGGGACAAGAACTTTTTATCCTTGTCTTTCAATGAAGGCAACTATGCTGTTATCCTCCCAGCAATTATTACAGTATAAACACCTAATCTAGTGCAACTAAAAAAAAATCCTAATTCAAATGAATGTAAGCCTCTTAAATAAGGGAAAATGTTTCATAGTAATAGAGATAAAAAATAAACTAAAGATGGGGGCAAAATAATAAGAAATATAATTAGAAGTTAATGGAAATGTCTGTTCCTTTCTAAATAACTTAATGGCATCTCTAAACGGCTGCAAAATACCAACAAACCCTCCATCCTCAAATATCAACCCAAACTAATCGGAAAGTGAAACACCACAGTCGTTTATCATGCATAGTATAATCTTTTTTCAAAATTCAGTATACCCATGTTCTTTTTCATAAAACTTATTATGGGAAATAACATTATGAGGCTTTCAAGTTAATAAATAAAATTAGTCGTAATTATCTCACCTCATACACTCTGCATTCTTCAAGCACAGTTCATATTTTCAGCCATCTTTCCGACTGTTGAATTTTTGTCTTCACCTTCATCTTGTAAACTGCATTCTATTGTTGATTTGAGCAAGATTTGATCTCAAAGTTCATCAAATCAACAATAGAATGCAGTTTAGAAGATGAAAAATTGCAAAGAAAAAAATACAAGAAAATCACTTACCATCCTGAAATGCATAGAAAATTTCAAAAAATTTTTGACAAATACAACATTTCTTTGGCACCAATAAATAAATTTTAGTCTGGGTAATCTTCTAAGTATCAATAAAAAAGTCAATGCCCAAGACAGTAAGAAATCTGGAATTTATCAAATAAGTTGTGAAGATTGCAATAAAGTTTATATAGGAAAAACAAAAAGGAATTTAGAAATTCGGACAAAAGAACATTTCAAAAATATTAAAAGTTGTGAAATTGAAAAATCTGCAATTGCTACACGTGGTTTATTAGAACATCATAAAATTGGAAGAAAAGCTAAACTTTTAAAACAAGTAAAGAAGCCTTCGGAATTGACAGTTTGGGAGAAAATATACATTCAGAAAAATAAATATAGATCGATGAATTTTGATATCCCTAACGAAATTACTTTGATTTTGAAGTACATAAATTCAACCATAGATGGCAGCACTGAAGATGGCGACAATAGAACAGTTGACGGCCGAAGAATTTCGTCAGTCGGAGTTATGGCTGAAGATAAACACGACTGTGTTTGAAACCGCGGTATCATGGAAGCATGAATCCTATGAGGTGAGTTGTTAAACAAAATGTTCTCCGATGAATTTTAAAAATTCAACAATTGTAAAGATGGCTGAAGATAGGTTCCTAAAACCATGGTCCTGTGCTTTGAAGAGCACAGAGTGTGTGAGTGAGGTAATTAAGACTCATTTTACTTACGAACACCATGTTCTGCTTATAAGTATAATAAAAAGGAAATAACTTCTGAAATAATATGAACCTATAGATGGTACCGTTTGCTACAAAGAGTGAAAACTGAGAATTGTTTTTACCTTATATTCCATATACTGCAACATGGCTTCCATTAAGAAATATCCAGCTGATATTCGACCTCGATCCATGTGTTATTAACCATCTGGGTGTTATATTGTTGACAGCAGAATAAATTCTTCTTGTAATTTGCCAAATGTCATATTGATGTTGTTTAGACCTGGTCCTTAACTCTCATGGGACACACTGTAGCATAGTGGTTAAGGCAGTGGGCTACAAAAGCGGAAGGTCAAGGGTTCGAGTCCCGATGGTGTCAGGATTTTTAAACTTACCCAAACCTTCCGGTGACACCATGACCATGGGGTCGACTCAACTTCTAACGGAAACGAGTACCAGATGCTTGTTTTGGGGATAAAGGTGGCCATCATGCAGAGCTGACAACCCGGCTGACATCAAGTATTGATTGTTTAGAAAAAGTGGGATCCTTAACCTCCTACAACCCCAAGGGTCACCTATGGCCTGTAGTGGGATCACTTTACCTTACCTTTACCGTAACTCCCACAAGAAAAAAATTAGGTGATAGGTCTGATGATTTGGCAGGCTATGTAATGTACGGTGAATCTCTTCTGATCCATCTTGTAGGTAATTGTTCATCTAAGAATATGTAAACTCTGTTGGTAAAGTGTAGAGGAGTCCCATCTTGCTGGAAAATTGTTCCATCAGGGAGTTGAGGCACAGCATACAGTTCAAACGTATCCAGGTACATGGTTACAGTGACCATCTTCTCAGCAAAAAAAATAAAGTCCAATTATGCTGTCATGCATGATCCCACACCAAAAATTCCATTTAGGGGAATCCCATTTATATTCAGTTATGACACATGGGTTTTTTGACTCCCAGATTTGATAATTAAGTCCGTTTACTTTTTCACTAATGTTGAAGATTGTCTCATCTGAGGAGCTAACTCAAATTAGGAATGTATCGTCATTTAATATTTGTAGGAAATAACACTAATTATTTTGATTTAGTTATTTTGACTCACCTCATATTTTTTTTATATTCTGCAGATTATTGTTTCATTGCATCTATGTGACATTAATATTTAATTTTAGGAAGTTATATTTTGAGGTTATTTTAATTATATTATTTTTGGTCTGGACATCTTACCTCAATATTAATGTTGATTTGTTCTTGGACATGTTTCAAAACAATTCTCTGTTTTATCTTCAGCTTTCCCGAGTCTGGGAAAGCTGAAGATAAAACAGAGAATTGTTTTGAAACATGTCCAAGAACAAATCAACATTAATATTGAGGTAAGATGTCCAGACCAAAAATAATATGTGACATTGTCGATGCATTCTAATTGTTGTGTTTGCAGTTGTCATCCTATAGGTTGATTTCTACTCCCTCTATTGGCTGACCATTGAACTTCAAAATCAAATTTTTTTCTCTTTCTCTGGGAATTTCAAAATTGATAGTTTTCTCCTTATTCTTGTGACTATGAATTTTGAAATTCCTGGAGAAAGAGAAAAAAAAAATTTATTTTGAAGTTCATCGGTTAACCAACAGAGAGAGAGTAGAAATCAACATACAGGATGACAACTGCAAACACAACAGTTAGACTGCTTTGACAATGTCGTATAGATGTGACGGAACTATAGTCTACAGAATATCAAAAAAATATGAGGTGAGTCAAAATTACTAACTAATAATAATGTATCGTCGTTGTTTCTGCAAAAGATTTTCATTCCCGTTTATCATTCGGCATAATTGTCTGGTGAAGTTGCAGCTTGTACACTTGTAAACCCAATCTTTTATGGAGCACTATATGTATTATGTTGTTCATAGGATATTCAGTTGTACAGATTTCCATGGATTTTTCTGAAATGCCTCACGGATGTGCTCGACATTTTCATCAGACACTTTACGCTTAGAATGTTTACCTGCTTTGGGCAATAAACTTCATTATTGACACATACGTCACAATGGCTTCCCTTGGTCTAAGGTTTTACAAAATAGGCACTGCACTCAGATTACAGATTTATGTTCTGCTAATGGTACCACACAAAAGAATTTCTGCTGTTGTGTCTACATTATGACTAACTCTTCCCCAAGATGAAAGATATGATAAGAATTATAAAAAACTATCTGCGCTTCAAAAGTTAACAACAATATTGAATTAAAACATCCCTACCTTCTCTTTCATATGCTACCAACCTGAGCCATTTTGATGCATAGCTTTGAAATGATAACTGTTTATTTCATCTTTGTTTTATGCGATAGACCTAGACCCCTAAGTCTCAATCCAATGTTTGAAGGGTCTGCCCAAAGATCTGTTGCCTAGTGGCTGGTAATTTAAGATTTGATGTGGTATTCTTGTTCAGCTCATTCTTTTTACGTGAGATTTCCAATTGTTTCTATATTTTTGTACATATTCCATGAGTGATTCTGTTTGTAATTCTTTGAGAATCTCAGAGTTCCTTTTATGGTCTGTTCTTAAGTAACCTGCAGTACGTCTCATAAATTTCATTTCCGCCACTGTTAGTCTTTGTTCATCTACACTATGAATTGTCCAGGCCTCACTGCCATATATAATTAGGGTCTGGCTAGTGTTTTATAAATTCTAGTTTGTGTGTGTTTTTGTACTGCCTATTTTACTATACTTTATAAGTGGAACTCAGTGTATAATATTGCATGCTGTCTTACTGTAATAGAAAAATTTTATTCTTATGCATCTCCCTTATTAATCCCCTCTATTTACTAAAGCAGTATCTCAATTTTTCCTCTTGGTGTACTGGCTTTTCTTGGTCAAACAATATATTTAAATGTATACATTATCATTATTGGTTCTACAGCCCGTTGCAGGCCTTGACCGCCCCACAATGTGCCTCCATTCGTCCCTCTTCTCCGCCTTCCCTCTCCATCCTCTTACACCCAGTGTTCTCAGGTCCTGTTCAATGCTGTCCAGCCATCTAATATTAGGACGTCCAACTTTTCCAATTATAGTTGTCAATGTGACTCTATGACATATATCTGATTCCTCTTCCCTGTAGAGATGTCCCAGCCATCTAATTCTTGCCATCATATAGTTATATAATTCATCATTATATGTAATTCGCCATTTTCCACTCTCACATATTGGGCCAAATATTTTCCTTAATATTTTTCTTTCAAATATTCTAATTTTGTTTTCTTGAGTTTTTGTTAGGACCCAACTTTCACAGCCATAGGTCTCAATAAAGTTTTATATATTTTTATTTTAGTTTGAAGACTTATATATCGGGAACTGAGTTGTTTTTTTAAGTCCAAAATATCCCTTGCTGGCTAACATTAGTCTATGATTGACTTCTTTATCAATCATATTTTCATTCGTTATCGTAGAATCCAGGTATTTAAATTCCTTCACTTTCTCAAATTTATAATTTCCAACTTAAATGTATACAACACTTTATTTAATGGGGTGATATTGGAATTCACATTGCCACATAATGTTATCCACATTTAAAGCTTCGGAGCTGTATGAATACATGTAGTTAATTGGCACATAAGTTAAATTAAAAATATAAAAATAGATACTTGAGATCTGAGTCATCCTCAACTTTATAAAGACACATCTTGCAGCCTTTATAAAGTTAAGGACGACTGAGATCTCAGGTATCTATTTTATATTTTAAATTTTACATAGTGACCTCAACGGTGTTTTGTCATGAATTTTAATAGTATGGGCATAAGTTAAATGCATTATAGCTAAAGCCCTGAATTCTAAGCACAATAAAATAAGCACTAAAATTGTGAAAATAACCACCAAATGATGTAAAACAAATTAATGGAAATATGATAAATTGTTTTGCAGAACTCTTACCTTATTGAAGGCTGTTATAGTATAATACAAGGAAGGTCATCCTGAGATTTTACTGTATGAAGCTTCAGCATCTGTCAGTAAAGAATAAAAATGTATCACTAAAAATTTATAGTTCATCCACATTGCTTTTAATTAGTTGTTGGTTTAACTTACGAGGAAACTGTCACCATTGCATGCCAAAACCTACCTTTAAAATTCTTCCAGAGAAGAGTTGTGATGTACAAAGGTATTGTCAAAAAATTATCTACCTTTTTAACTGCAAGGCACTAAAGCCCAGCACCAAATCTCTTATTTAAGCTATAGGGAAGTAATTCATTCTTTCTTCATTACGTGTATCCAGCCATAGTTGATGACACAAGTTCATTGCATATTTATGCTATAAGTTGCAATGGGGCTGCATTTGAACATGCAGTTTATGTGGGCATTCAAGATGAGTGTCCACAAGGTAAAATGAAAGAGATATAGGAAAGACAGAAATTAACCCTTTGGCCTTGAATACTCTAATACAAACAGGATCAAAGAAAACAAGAGGTCAGGCAAGGGAGACTGGATAGGAAATTAAAAAGAAGGATCTGGTACTAGAAAAGGAAGAAATACCAGATCGGTTAAAGATAAAAGTAAGGAGTAAAACACAAGTAAATAGAAGCAATGTTTTGCTCAGCTTGGGCACCTTGTGGTTGCCATCCACATATCCCCTAGATGGGGATATAGGAAAGTAATACAACTGCTGAATTGCTAGATTGGATAATCCTCGCTACCTACCATCCGTGCCATGTCCACCACACTCCACTCCACTGTTACTCATGCAGGGAGTCCATTGCTGGATTCTGACTTTGATTACTGTGCCTTGCAGTTAAATACGGCATATCATTTATTTTGACATGGCCTTGGTACATCACAACACTTCTCTAAGAGAAACTTCAAGGTAGGTTTTGGCATGCAATAGTTAACAGTTCCCTTGTTAGATTTATTCTTAAACCTCTTTTAATGCTGCATTATTATTTTAATTTTATGCTGCACAATGTCATTTTTTTTCACTCTTTTCAAACACCAAACAGAATAAGACACTGCCATCCTTATTAAAAATATTTCTTCCCAACTTGTTTATGCATTTGTGGAAGATTGGTGAATGAGAGTTTTTTGGGTGGCATTCCTTAACTACAACAGCAAGCATGTTACTAACACACTCCCTGGTGGATTTATCATCAATGTACATGGAATCATTCTGATAACATGATAACTGACTGACCTGCCCAATTGCAGAAGCAAGTACCTCAGCAAGGAAAATCCCAAATTTCTCTCCTAATTATAATGATGCAGTATTATTTCTTATTTTCAGGCTTGTAAAAGATCCTTAAGCCTGAATAAAGAGGCCTCAAGGCAAAATTTACCAACTTCAACATCCTGAGATGTTAAATATAAAATTGGTACCTGGTAAGTCAGTCGTCCTCATATAAATTATTAAATAGAACTATTTAATAATTTAGTTGAGGACGACTGACTTACCAGGTACCAATTTTATATTTAACATCTTATTACATAATCTGTCGGCCGCGGTGGACTAGTGGTTATGCTTCTTGCCTCTGGTCCCGAGGGTCGCAGGTTCAAACCCGACTGGGGTCGATGGATTTTTTTTAGGATGGAAAAATCCAAGGAGCAAGTCATCCAGGAGGGACTTTAAACCGTGGGTCCCGAGTCTGAAGATTTTCAGGCTCATAAAAGATACTTAAGCCTGAATGGAAAGGCCTCTAAGCAAAATTTACCGAATTTTCCCGTCCTAGTACTACCTTGATTTCAATACTAGTAAAATTCATATCAAATTCCGTTGAGGTGAAGTCATATGATGAAAGTTAAAAATTTTATTGTACCTGTTGGTAGGTGCCGTCGTCCTCAACTTTGTTAATATATTGTATATAAAATTAACTGGAGTGCTTTTGGAAGTTACCTTCCATCTTCTGCAGGTTGAGTTTCCGTTACTTGTTGTTGTGTACGGTGATGTATACTCCAACTGTTTGTAGCAGCAACTGACTTGTTTTTGACGATCCATTATACGAGATCGTATACATCACCGTACACAACAACAACAAGTAACGGAAACTCAACCTGCAGAAGATGGAAGGTAACTTCCGAAAGCGCTCCAGTTAATTTTATATACAATATATTAACAAAGTTGAGGACGACGGCACCTACCAACAGGTACAATTTAATTTTTAACTTTCATCATACTACCTTGGTTTCCTAGATGTCAGTATGAGGCGGAACGCTGACCACGGACCATTCAAATGACATCTATATGAAAACAAGTGTAACTAAATTAGTATGGTTCAAATTCTTCCCTGTAGGAGGAAAGCGCCTAAATCTCTGTTAAGGGAAACATGGGCTTACAAGATACAAGAAGATTACATAACCTCAATGGTGCTTTAATATGAATTTTAAAAAGTGTGATCAACATTCTAGTAATACTGTAGTTGCCTATTAGATGTCTCATTGGGCCTGTGTGTTGACTGCATGCTATCCATGACATCTACAAGCAAATAAGGTAACTACAAATTCTCGTATGTAATGAAAAATAACAAACCCCGTTAAAAACACTTCCAATCAGAGTTTAAAATAAAATTACAGTTCCAATGATTTATTTTAGAAAGTATATTTTGAGGTTCTTTTAATCAAATTTTTTTATTCTTCTATAGAAGAATATATTGAAACATGTTCGAGAACAAATCAACATTAAATTGAGGTAAGATATCTCTAGACTCAAAAAAACTTGATCAGTGTTGCATTCTCCCTCTCTCTCTTTTTCTAATGCCACCAGATTGTCTATTATGACATTTTTTTTGCTTTATCCCCTGGCATTGGCGGAATTGTATCCTTTCTTAGGTTGGGGCACCTGGAGGCAGAGTTAGGTCATTAGATTGGCTTCCAATGTGTTATAGTACGAAAGATATATTAAGTTTTGAATCAATTACACTTGTGGAATTCAAGATTATGACTGAGCCAGCATATCTGGCACATGAGTATATCCATATTGTGTGCTTTCCTCTTTATTATTAATGTTTATATCACATTTTTTTGGTTATCCGCTATCTCCACTTCTAATTCAATTTTTTCACTATTTTTATTCTTTTTTCTGACTAAAAAATTATATATATATACACACACACACATTCCTTAGGTCACTAATCATATTCCAGAGCATTAATTTGTTCATTTTTCTTTATTTATTTTTTAATTATTGTAAATAGCCCTTTGTTCTACAATCACCAATTTTTGTAACTGAATCATAACCACAAAATTAATTTTTTTTTTTTTTTTGGATTCCAGTGGGTTGTATATGTAAAATCTGCAGAATACTACCAGAATGGGAAGGGGGTTGCATGAGATAGATACATCACAAGTAATATTTCAGTTTTGTTAAAAAATTATACACATTAATTTTAAACTTAAAAAGATAAAAATAACTAATTTTAACTTTAAATATGTTATTTTTACCCTAGCATAGAATATTAATAGGTCCATTTTTTATTAGGATTTTTCCCTCTATTCTGGAGTTTAGCCAATCCTGCATACTATTTGTATTTTTTTATATCAACTATGCATACTCTGTATAATTTTTGTAAGCTTTCATATTGACTACATAAAAAAGAATGATCTAACTTCAACCTCCGGAGTATTGGACTGCTATTATTATATTATGTACAATAATTGTATCCTAGATTTTTTGAGCCACACTAGTTTAAAAATCAACAAATCATACTTATTGCATAAATATTAATTAATAAACACATTTGTACAGAATTGTTAATAAGGTGTAGAATTTTGTGCCATGTACAGCTTCTGTTCTTGTATTATTGTATTTATGTTTGAGTTGAAAACTCAGAATTTTGGTTGTAATAAAAGTTGTATGACTGTATGTTTACTGTATGGTATTTCACAAGAAGCATATAACTTAATTTATTTTTATTGTAATGTATTATGTTAAATAAAGCTGTGAAATTATTATATTAAAATTTTTAATAGATCTTATTTGGAAATAAGGCTGATGAATTTATCTATTTAGATGTTAAAATTAACAAAACTATTTATCAAGAAAATGATATAAATGAAAAAATAATGAAAGCAAGATAGGCAATATAAATGTTGGTTGGTTGGTATCTAATGTCGAGCACTTGATAATGAAATCATTCACTCTCTTGCACTCCAATATTTAGCAGAAAGGCTTGTCTCTTCTACAAAAGCTGGACAACGGCGGAGATGGTTTCTTTCCACATCTTCATTTAAATTGCAAAAAGGGCATTTAGGTGGATCTGTTATGCCAAGTCTGTGTAGGTGTTTATTCAGGTAGTCATGTCCCATTAGCAGTCTGAATGTTGCTACTGCAGATTTTCTTTGTAATGTAGTAATTTCATAAGCTTGTAGATTTTCCCATTCCTTTCCAGATGTTTTGGTGGTGTATTCTTCTCTAAGTTTATTGATATATTTATTTGAGATAATTCTTTTGATAGAGTGAAAGGAAACTGGAGTAGAAGTTGGGTTTGAAACAATTTTGCTACAATATAAATGTTAAATGGTATATTGTGGGATAAAAGTATAACAAAGTATGCTAAAATACAAATTTATAAATCAATAATAATAATTTTCATCATTTTGAGAATTTTCCTTATCATTGAAGGTTTTCTCCAACCAGTCTTAGTAATTAACATGAATTTAAAAAAAAATACATAAATATAAATGACTACAGACTTATAGACTATCAGTTTGCAACGAACATTCACAAATTTCCCTTAATTAAAGTTCTCCATTGTTCTCTGTCCTCTGTGTCTTCATCTGTTACACCAAATTTCCACATTGAATTTTGAATTTTGTTCTTCCAGGTTGTTCTTGGACTTCCTTTTCTGTTCCTTCTTTTAATTCTGCATGCATAGATGAGATGACCTTTGGTAGTCTTCCATCCTGCATTCTTCTTATGTGTCCATACCATTTTAGCCTTCTGTGTTCAATCTCATCCATTATATTTCTTTCTGCATTCATCCATTTTCTAATTTCTAATTTTTTCCAATCGAGATTTTCTGGGAGCTCTTCTCCAAAAATCCATTTAAACTGAAGTTATTCTGTTGACATGTTGTTTGTGTCATTGTCCAGACTTCCGATCCATATAACATTATACTTTCTAGGATGAATTTATAAATTAATTGTTTTGTTCTGTTAATGATGTTTTTACTCCATAGTGTAGAGTTTTAACATTCCTATGATTTTTCTTCCATTACTAATCCTTTTTGTTATTTTTAATCATAATAATAATAATTAGAAGCACCATAGCATGTGGAGCTAACATGTCGCAACTGTTCCAAAATACTAGATTAAAATTACTGTCAATGGAAATTGACTATTTAAGATGATCAACTAGGCATTCCAGATTAAAAAAAAATATATATGAACATCAGGCAGAGCAGAAAGTCCAGAATTCTATTCTGTTCTATAGTGTTCTGCCCTAGGCAGGTCCTTCACTGCAATCATAGCACTTTCATGCTATGCTTTGGAGTTTTAGGTAGCTTCCTGTTGCTTTCCACACCGGTGAAGGATGATGATGGCCAGATGATGTTTGGGGACCTTTTTGGGCCTCAAAGCTATCTGACATTTGTCTTACAGGTGAGGAAAAACCCCAGAAAAAATCTCACCCAAGAAGTTTGTCCTGACCAGGAACCAAATCTGGGCCCACTGCATTACAAGGCAGCTCACTACCGCAAGACCACAGCAGTGGACTCCAGGATTCTACATTAGACTTCATTAAATATAGACAGTTAGAATGGTATGGTTATGTCACAAGAATACTGGAAGAAGATTACCTGAAAAAAGTGTTTAATTGGACTCTAGAAAGAAGAAGGTCAACCATAGATTATTTGGATACAATAAATTAGAAGATCAGTGATTGAGAATGGATTGGAGGAAGGATATAGGAATGAATGAAAAAAAATAGTGTTATAACTTTGGATAGGCTACAGAAGATGTTTATACATTTAACCCTGTTAAATAATAAAAATTTGTATTACAATATTGAATATTTGCAGAAGATACAGTACTTTTAACTCTGAGAATTACTTAGTTAATATTCCACAAATGTAAATTAATGGAAAAATACATAACATGAACATTTCAATAACAAAACAAAAATTATGGTAGTATCAAAACAACCATTAAGAGAAAACTACAGATAGATAGGGAAATAGTAGAACAATTAATGAAATTTAAAAACCTAGGCATAGAAATCAACAGCACAAACACTATAATCAATCCAGTAATATATCAAGCAAATAGGGTGAGTAAAAACAATATTATAGGGAACAACAAAAATTTGTGAAAACTAAAAGAAGGATTTATAAATCTTTTGTAAGGTCAGTCCTGTCTTATGGCTGTGAATGCAGAGCTATAATACACAGAACCAAACAAATAAAATAAACTATTCAGGCAAGAATTTTAAGAAAAATTACAAACAAAACAATAAGAGAATCCATGACTGAAGTGCACCAGATATTTGGGGCCTGCTAAACCCCATGATCTCATTATGATTTTTACTTAAGGGGAATACTAAAAAAAAAAAAAATTTAATAAACTAATCTCTATATGCTAAATGAATTGAAAGGAAATATACAAAGAATAATTATTGCAGTAGAAGAACTAATGCGTGTGAATGAAAATTTTTGAGAAAGTGTGAAATATGCATAAGAGAAAATGGACACCATATACAGCAGCTTCTGTGGACAAGGTAAGTACCAAATTTTGTATAAAGTAATGTATCCCTAAGTTTTAACACTGAATTTGCGAGAGCATACAAGCTTGTTTAGCAGGAGATGTATAGCCACTCGTCTATCAAACAGGCAGGGGACCTTTGTGACTACATGAATCAGACACACTGTGTGTGTGTGTGTATTGTAGATTTTTGCTGATATAGGTATGATTAGAAAATATATTTTTTTATTTAATTACAATTGGCCACCGCTGTGGTCTCAAGGTAGTGTGCTACCTTGTCACGCAGTGGGCCCGGGTTCGATTCCCAGTCGGGACAGGCTCCTGGGTGAGGTTTTTTTTTTTGGGGTTTTTCCTCACCTGTAAGACAAATGTCAGGAAGCTTAGGGCCCGAAGGTCCCCAAAAATCATCTGGCCATCATCATCGTTATTATCATCATCTTCACCGGTGTGGAAAGCAACGGGAAGTTACGACACCTATAATTTCCTAGTAAAGCTGCAAGCATAGCATGAAAATGCTATGATCGCAGTGAAAGACCTGCCCTCGGGCAGAATTTACTATGGATGGAATTAGAATAGTTAGAATGCATCAACAATATCACATAGATATGATGAAACTATAGTCAGCAGAATATAAAAAAATTATGAGGCGAGTCAAAATAACTAACTCATAATAATGAAAGATTTCTTGGGTTTTTCCGCATCAAGGATTCAAGGTTGGCCTCTGGCCACTGATTCTGATGTTTTGACGTGATCCCACATGCCATTATTAAAGAATGATAGCTTTGTGTTACTGGTATAGGTCTTATATACCATCAACAGGAATACATATCTGTCACGCTATTGAACAGTGGCTAGTAATCCATGTGCTATTAGTAAATCACATTGCGTTTTCATAGTGGTTTGTTAGGGAAGCTGAACATCCATCCAATGGTTGACCATGTCCTATGTTGCCAACCTGGTATTCTTGATATCTTCATCCCTAAAACAACATAGAAGATTTCAAGAATATCACGGTTTGGCAACATGGATGGATGTACAGCTTCTCAAACAGACTGCTATGAAAACCTTACTTAATCATACTTGTATCCACAAAAATCTACAATATACACCGTGTCCACAAATATAATAATAATGCTTTATTTTGGCTGGCAGAGTTAAGGCCATAAGGCCTTCTCTTCCACTCAACCAGCGAATAGTAGAATCATACAAAAATTACATACATATTACAATTTTAAGATATTATTAAAATACAGACTAAACAAAATACAATGATGATGTGATCTAATACTAGCTAATACTAACAAAAACATAGAATATAATAAAATTAAAATTATATAAAATAAAGTAAGTAGCTTCCTAGATGATTATTAATGGAATGCTCTATATAGTTGTTATGCAGTTAATGTTTTCATTGTGTCGAACTTAAGATATCAGTTTAATTTGGATTTACATAATGATAGCGATTGACAGTCCCTGACATGACTGGGAAGTGAGTTCCATGCTCTAGTCATAGATATTGTGTAAGATTCAGAGTATAGACATGTCCTGTGCTGTGGTATCAAAAGTAAAGAAGAGTCTTGTGATCTTGTTCCTAAATTGTGATGAGGCCAATAAATTTTGAAAACGTGTTGTTAAATAACTTGGTAAATGTGTGTGCAGAATTTGGAATAGTAAGGTATGTGAATGTAAAGTTCTTCTGTCATTTAGGCATAGCCATGATAAGGCCTGAAATGAAGGAAAAAAAGTGGTCATAATGACAGAGATTGAATATAAATCGAATGCATGCATTATGAGCACGTTGTAGTCTGTCAGATTAGATCAGTAATACGATTAGTCAGTAGTATTTCGAAGTAGTGGCATTATGGCGAGTTCTGTATAAGTATTTTTTTAAATTTTGTAGGAAGGAAGTTTTTTAAAACTATTTAGGAAGTGAAGAATTGAGAACACTTTCTTGCAGGTATTATTCACCTAGACTTTCCAGTCTAGGTGTTGGTCCATGTAGATACCCAGATTTTTTACTATTGAGCTGTAGGGGATGTTTTTGTCATTTAGGAGAATGGTAGGGATATTTTCGTAATTTATAATGCTTTGGATTCACCGATGTCCTATAATCATGCACTCATGCACTGTGTCTTGTCAGCATTTAGATTAAGTCCATATTTCCTCGACCATTGGGAAATTGAGTCTAGATCACTATTTAATTTGTCAAGTGTGTCATGTACATCATCAGGATGGGAGTGAATGTAAATTTGCAAATCGTCAGTGTATAGGTGATGTTGACAATAGGTAAGTCTAGTGGATATATAGTTAATATAGATAAAGAACAGAAGTGGTCCTAACACTGAACCTTGTTGGACGCCACCCTTCAGTGATAGCCAGGATGAGGAAAGTTCTGCATTTGATACACATTGCTGGCGATCATGAAGATAGGATCCAAGCCAGTTAACAGCATTTTCCGAAAGATTCAGCGCGCATAAATTTGCTATTAATATGTCATTGTCAACAGTGTTGAAAGATTTACTGAAGTCCAAGAGTAAATATTGACATGTGACCACTGTCCATTGCTTCCCATGCATCTTCGGTAACTTTAAGAAGTGCAGTTGCCATACTATGGCCTGTCCTAAAACCTGATTGGTGTGGGTCGAGTATGTTATGTGTGTTAAGGTAATCAGTTAATTGTCCATGAACAATGCGCTCCAAGGCCTTAGATAGGACTGGGAGGATGCTGATTGGTCTGAAGTCATTTGGTGTTACAGGCAATTTAATTTTAGGGATTGGTCTAACTATAGCTTTTTTCCAGAGTTTGGGGTAAGTTGAGGTCATGATTGAGGCATTAAATATATGGGTTACAGTTGGGAGTATGACATGGAGTATTTTCTTTAAAAAGTCGATATTTATATTGTCTATACCTTGTGTCTTAGTTCTAATGCGGTCCAGGGATAGTTTAACGTCGATTGGCATAATATAGAAAAAGAAGAACTTTTCTCGGGAAGAGGTAGGTGTGGATAGGAGCTCATCTATAGTTTGTTGTTTGGTTGTAGTGTTTATGTTAAGTCTGGCGTACGATGTGAAATGTTGGTTTAGATCGTCCAGTGATATGTTAATACTCTCTCCTTTGGTTGTCGGCTGCCGTAGACCCATTGATCTAATATGTTTCCACATATCACTTGCATTTGTGTTTGGATCAATGAGACTATGAGCATACCGCAACTTAGTGTTCCTAATGATTTGATTAATGTCTTATATTGTCTTAAGTTAGCATCACTTTTGTCCCATCTATATTTTCGAAAAGCAGCATCCCTCTCAGCCATCAGTAGTCGAATTTCGTGGGACATCCAGGGAGCTGGGGATTTAGTAATTCATCTAGTCTTCAAGGGGGCATGTTCGTTGTAAAGTTCTAATATATTGTTGAATTTAAGCAATTTTTCGTCAATTGTGCGTGGGTCCAAATATCATTCCATGGCATCTCAATAGCGTCTGCAATTAGAGCTTGCTGGTTAATATTTTTTAAATTTTGGTACGTCAATAATTTAGGACGAGTCCTAGGACACTGGAGAGAGTATTCGATATATATGACGTCATGGGCTGATATGCCGGGGGCAGATATTTGTCCGTAGTTTATAATTTTCTGTGAATTTGTCGTGGCTATGATGTCTATTAATGTATCAGTCATCGATGTGTGATGGGTTGGTTGTAAAGGCAAGACATGCATATTGCATGCGTGAAATATTGCTAGTAGTTCTGATGATGATGATGATGAAGAAAGTAAGTTAGAGTTAAAGTCGCCCATTACTATAACATGCTGATAATGCGGCAGTAAACTTAATAAAGGTGTTTCTATGTCACTAAGATACTCTACTTTCGGAGGTTTGTACACTATGCACAGGAGACATCTCTGTAAACTAGCTGAAATTTCAATGAAGAGGAATTCTGGTCATGCATTGTAATCAGGGGAGGAGTGAAGAATGACTGGGCTCTAAGTTTGATTTGATATACATCGCAACTCCCCCACCTCTTTTTCCTAGTCTATCATTGCAACAGAGGGTGTACCCGTCAATATCAACAAGTGAGGAGTGATGAGGAGGTTTAAGCCAGGACTCAAATATTAAGATCGCATGCAGAGAGATCTCGGAAAATAGACATTGAATGTGGCCCCCACGAGTGACGCTGCAGATATCGCTGTCTGCTAAAAATATCCAACAATGAACCCATATCGATAAAAAAAAAAGCATGATTAAATTTAATAAAATAAATTTGGGAATTTTAACCACTCTGCAACATGATTCCAAGAAAGATGAAAAATTCAAGAAATTTACTGACCATTCAGAAGTTTATAACAAATTTCAAAAGATTTTCAAAAAATTTAATATAACATTGGCTCCAATTAACAAATTCAGCCTGGGTAATCTTCTGTTAACTAATAAAAAAGTTAACACCTCAGATAACAAAAAATCTGGAATTTATCAAATTAATTGCAAAGATTGCAATAAAAAATATATAGGAAAAACAAAAACGAACTTAGAAACTCGTAAAAAAGAACACTTTAGAAACATAAAAAATGGAAAAAATTGAAAAATCAGCTATAGCAGCACATAGTTTATTAGAGAATTATATAATTAAAAAAGAAACAAAACTTTTGAAACATCTATCTAAACATTTGGAATTAACAGTTTGGGAAAAAATATATATTAAAAAAAATCATACTAGAACCATGAACTTCCGAGATTCCGGAAAAACCAAGCTTGATTACAAAGTTCTTCAAAAATACACCAGATGGCAGTTTAGAAAATTACTCCTTTAAAAGTACACCAGATGGCAGTTTGGATAATTACCGGCAAAAGAAAAAATTGACAGTCGTGAAAACAGCTGACGATGGAGAAGATGTTTCTCCGATACTGTGGTGGTGTTTAAAAAAAACATAGATGTATGAGATAAGACATAAAGTGCCGATTGTCTAGAAGAAGTGGGAGCCTTAACCTCCTACTACCCCAAGGGCCTCCTGAGGCCTGTAGTGGGATCACTTTACTGTATGAGATAAGAAGAATTCACGATTCATTTGATTCTTATGATTAAATTTAGTTTAGTTTTTGTATTGTTGTCCATTATTCTCCATTGTTGACATTGTTAACATGCATAAAACTTTCTGAGTTTCTCTTTTGATTGTCACTAATTTCATTTAGATACGATTATCCAAAGCGACATAGTAGTAGTTTAAAAGTATGATACTATATTTGTGGACACGTTGTACATATATATACATACACATATACAGAGTGAATCCAAACTCTATCATTGAACTTCCACAAGTTGTTCACGAATGTTTTGATGCAAATAACCCATGGTCTCTGGTGGTTCATTACTAAGTAATTTCATTATTTTCGTTTTATATAACTCAACCACCTTTGTATCTGTTTATTTGGAATATGATTGTTTCCAAATTACACTTTTTAAAGTAATTGTTCACAATGTCTACTGCTATAATCACGACACTTTACAGTGACTGCAGTGCGTCATGAACTGTCGCACACACTCTACAATGGCTGCTACAATCCTAGCAACTAGATCCATACACATTTTGACAGGAGTCATATACATCAGGCTCTTCATCTGACCCCAGAAGAAAAAGTTTATGGGTGTCAGATCTGGTGAGCAAGCTACCATGGAACAGGACCACTATGACCAATCCATCTTTGTCTGAACTGTTCATCAAGGTATTTCTTAACATTCACTGCAAAATGTGCTGGTGTCCCATCATGTTGAAACCACATACGCTATTTAATATATACATATTATAAGCGGCAAGAATGGTTGTACACAAAACAAAAACAATGAAATTACTCAGTAATGAGCCATCAGGAACCATGGGTTCCTTGTATCAAAACACTCCGAAAACATCCTTGAACAACTTGTGAAAGTTTTGATGTTTTTATTATTCATTTTATACATCTCAATGATGGATAAATTATATTTAAAGAGAAAAATTGTACACTCAGACTGGGTTTTGAACCTAGGACCTCTCACACTCTAGGCGAATGCTCTACCAAATGAGCTAACTGAGAAACTCCAATATAAACACAAATTTTTCTCTCTTATACACTGTTAATATTAAGAGAAAAATTTGCGTTTAGATTGTAGTTTCTCTGATAGCTCACTTGGTAGAGCATTTGCCTAGAGTGCGAAAGGTCCTGGGTTCAAACCGCAGTCTTATATACACTGTTAATATTAAGAAAAAAATTTGCATTTAGATTGGAGTTTCTCTGATAGCTCACTTGGTAGAGCATTAGCCCAGAGTGTGAAAAGTCCTGGGATCAATCCCCAGTCTGAGCATACAATTTTTCTCTTCAAATATAATTGTGAAAGTGTGTCGGTAGAGATTGTACTCATCCTCTGATATATATATAATATATATATTTCTCAAATTGCTAATCATATTCAACAACAATATTTTGCCACCAGTTCCAATGTTTGCAGATACAAACCAAGCCAGGGTCGATGGATTTTTAAAGGTGTAAAATATCCAGAGAATCGCTTCCTTCAAGAGGGAAAAAAAAAATTGTGGGACTGATCTCATATATTTATGGAGCTATCAAGAACATCTAACCTGAAATAAGAGGCCTGATGAGAATATTTCCTAGTCTTTTCAAGTCTAGATTTTGAACTGCATTGCTAATGACAAAGTGTTAACCTAATGTAAGAGGTTGCTACTACCCTTAAATTGGTGAAACACTAATTTCTCATGCTAGATATTTGAATATGTCGAATTGATATATCTATCAATTATCACTATTGAAGCAAAATCTTGATAACCATGAGTTATTACTGTATGTTGTGTAACTCAGAGCTCATGGAATAATAACATTTAATGTCAGCCAGGTTGTCAACCCTGAGTGACGGCCGCTTTACCTCCAGAACAAACATATGGTACTCGTTTCAGTTAGAGCTGAGTTGATGCTTCCTGATGGTTTGGGTCAGTTTAAAAATCTGACCACAGTGAGATCAAACCATCAACCTTTGACTAGTAGCACATTGCCTTATGAATAACCAACAACGTTACAGCATATCCCCTTCCATCCTACAGAACATAATAAGGTCAGTCTCTTCTTTTCTCACAAGAAACAGTCAACCGTTGCATGCTGAAAACCGCCTTGAAATTTCTCCAAGAGAAGCATTGTGATGTACCAAGGCCATGTCCAAAAAAAAATTATCTGCTGTTTTTAACTGTAAAGCAGAGAAATCAAAGCTAGAATCCAGCAATGGAATCCCACTGTACAGAGTAGGTGGACTTCCTGAAATGAGTAAGAGGAGAGTAGGGTGAGGTGAGATGTGGCGTGGATGGCAGGTAGTGAGGATTATCCAATCTACCAATTTACGAGATGTATTACTTCTCTTCAAATTTAATTTGTCATTGAGTGAGAAGTGATAAATTTAATATTAAATATCAAATAATAGCTTTACTTGCTAGAAATGTAATGTGTTGATTTCCATTTTAAAGTGCTCTTATTTAAGAGATCACTAGATGGCGTTAGTGGAACAAAAAGTTCACTGCTACATGGCGCACGGGAATCGTATTAGTATAAGCGAAAAATTTATATTTAAATCGTGATGCCTAATAGCTTAAATTGTTAAAGCACTGGTGTATAGAACTAGAGACATTGGGTTCAAATCCCAATTTAGGCATATATTTTTCTCTTCAAATTTAATTTATTACTTCCCTGCGTTTAAATGAGAAATTTGGCACTGGATTTCAATGCCTTGCAATTAAAAACAGCAGGTAATTTTTTGGATACAGCCTTCATACATCACAACGCTTCTCTAAAAGAAATTTCAAGGTAGGTTTCGACATGCAATGGTTGACAGTTCCTTTGTCAGATACTTGGCACTGTGATTATCTTCCACTGTACAATGTATAAATAAAATTTGATAAAAAGAGCAAAATAGGTCCCCTTAGCAGCCTATAAGGAGCAAAACCTGGAAATAGAGTTTCACTCTTCTTGAAAATTAAATTATTTGTTTGAAGTTATTGTTGCAGATAAAAAAAAATTAGAAGTTACAATGATCTTGAAGAAGATTTATGGGCTGTAGGCCATGGTCTTGAGGCTTGAAGTTCCCCAACGTTTCACTGTGTCCAGCATCCTCAAGGATTGTCTTGAGACTCAAGACCATGGCCTACAGCCTGGAAATCTTCAAGATCATCATAATAACTCCGGCACCGGTATTTTAAAATATTTATATATTTAATGTAAATGATAATGTTTGAAAACAAATCAGAAATGTGTGGTTATGTTTCAATTGTTATTCACTGCAATTTGATCATATTATTTATTGCCAAATAGGATCGCAATATTGTAGGAATGCACCCTAGTGGAGAGAAAATTAAAAACATCAAACTGTATATTATAACCAACATTCCATTCATAGTAATTCTGCCTGAGGGCAGGTCTTTCACTGCAATCATAGCATTTTCATGCTATGCTTTGCAGCTTTACTAGGGAATTATAGGTGTGGTAGCTTCCCATTGCTTTTCACACCGGTGAAGGATGGTGATGATAATGATAATGAAGGCCGGATGATTTTCGGGGACCGTTGGGCCCTAAGCTTCCTGACATTTGTCTTACTGGTGAGGAAAAAACTCCGAAAAAAAACCTCACCCAGGAAGCTTGTCCCGACCAGGGGATTGAACCCAGGCCTACTGCGTGACAAGGCAGCATGCTACCTCGAGACCACAGCGGTGGACTATAACCAACATTATAGGTTATTAATTAATTTTTTTAGTAAACAACTCAGTAAAATCATTATTTAAAAACACAATTATCAAATGTGTAGATCGAAGGAATCTGTTCATTATTTGACCTGTTCAGAATATTAAAACGGAGGAGCTGTCTTTATCACAATAGCAGGAGCTGGTAAAGAGAAATCAATAAAGAGCGAGGTGAAACACGACTGTCATTGATTGTAAAACAAAATTCATTGAAATGTTATATTATTTTTGGTCTGGACATCTTACCTCAATATTAATGTTGATTTGTTCTTGGACATGTTTCAAAACAATTCTCTGTTTTATCTTCAGCTTTCCCAGACTGAAGATAAAACAGAGAATTGTTTTGAAACATGTCCAAGAACAAATCAACATTAATATTGAGGTAAGATGTCCAGACCAAAAATAATATAATTAAAATAACCTCAAAATATAACTTCCTAAAATTAAATATTCATTGAAATGTGATTGGTCATTTACTACCATTTGGGACATGAGTTAAATAGTCATAGTAAATATTCACAGTAATTTTTCTGTAAGTGCATATCGAGGAAAATAGGCTATGTACCAAAATCAGATTTCACCTTCTATCTTCTCTTCATACTTACTTACTCACTGGCACTATCGAACCCGTAGGTTCATGGCCGTGCGGACATAAGCTCTCCATACATCCCTATCCTGAGCTAATGCTTTCAAATCATTCCCTGTATAATCTACTTCCGTCAAATCATAGTTAATGTTGTTCTCCCACCTCATTCTTGGTCTACCAACTGGGCATTTTCCTTCTGGCTTTCCTACAAGAAGTTTCCATGCACGTCTTTCATTGCCCATATGCACAACATATCCTGCCCATCGCAGTCTACGAGACTTAACTGTTCTTATTATATCTGGCTTCCTATAAAGACCACGTAGTTCATTGTTATGTAGTCTTATCCATTCACCTGTCTGTTCATCTCTCTTTGGTCCAAAAATTTTCCTAAGAACTTTATTCTCAAATACTCGTAATCTCCTTTCCTCCCTTAAAGTAAGAGCCAATGTTTCGCACCCATATAATATAACTGGTAGAATAATAGTTTTATATATTTTCAGCTTAACGTTTTTTGAAAGGAGTTCGGACATCAAAAGTCTCTGCAATGCATAGTTAGTATTTTATTTAACAACTCACTCTCAGATCATAAGCATTGCAATTAAAATCTAGATATGAAAAAGGTGACAAATTTTGCTCATAAGCCTCATTTCAGGCTTGAGATTCTTTTACGAATTGTAAATCTATGATATGGGCTTCATCATTTTACTTCCCATCCAAAGAAAGCCACTCTCAGGACTTTCGTGCCCTTAAAATTACATTGATCTGGCTAGTTTAAACTTATGAATCTTGGAACCAGAGGTGAGAATGGTATTCACTAGTCAACTAGGACTACTGTCCTCTATAACCTCTTTCTCACAGACATTAATTATAATTTTAATTAGTTCATTTAGTGAGAAGTGTTAAATTAATAATAAAAAATATCAAAAGAAACCCTACTGGCTTTATAAAGTAGTATTTAAATTCCCAATAAATGTCTTTTTAAACAAGAAGCTGCCATTTGCATTATCGAGCAAATGCTCGTAGCATTCGGTGATTGGGAATTAACAATGTATAAGAGAAAAATTTGTGTTTAGATTGGAGTTTATCAGGTAGCTCAGTGGTAGAGAATTGGCCTAGAAAGTCAAAAATCCTGGGTTGAAACCCCAGTCTGAGCGTATAATTTTTCTCTTCAAATATAACACAAAAACATGTTCACTGCTAAAGCATTAAAATAATGATCTGCTAAGTGTAGGGATATGTTGTAGCATAGCTGGTTAAGGCAGTATGCTACAAATCAGAAGGTCAATGGGATGAGGATTTTTAAATTGGCGTAATCATTTTGGTGACTGATAGTCTTAAGAAAAGACCATGATTCAATTGAAAGAATTGCATTGGATTGGAACCCCCAAGGACAAAGAGGAAAAGGTAGACTGAAACAGACATGGAGGAGAACCATCCTTGAAGAAATTGCAAAGGAAGAGAAAACCTGTACGGAAGAAGGGAAGAAGTTGGCTCAGAACAGGATCCGTTGGTGATGCTTTGTGGATGCCCTATGCTCCTGATAGGAGATGATGAAACATTCTGGTGGTATCATGACCCTAGGATTGATGCAGCCACTAATGGAAATGAAGGGTTTTTATGCCAGGAGTCCACCTACATTATAGTGCGTATGGTCTGCCCATCAAAATTAAAGTACCATTATAGGGGGATACACAATTGTTTAACCTCTTGAAAAATAGCAACCCCTCAGTTTCTTTTAGCTGTTAGAGTGTTTGGCTGTGGTGTATAAACCGTCACACACAATTTTCCATGTAATATTCTTATGCCACTGATGCACTAACCACTTTTCAACCATTTATAATAACGTTTGGTACTATTTTAAACATTTTGGAACCATTTTATAAACATTTC
Organism: Diploptera punctata; assembly: GCA_030220185.1. NCBI lineage: Eukaryota > Metazoa > Arthropoda > Insecta > Blattodea > Blaberidae > Diploptera > Diploptera punctata. The sequence goes on along the minus strand of JASPKZ010004937.1, from coordinate 512,677 downwards.
TTACGATTTTTAAATATTTCTAAATTATGCGAATATTGTACATCCGAGTTCTACAGGTGAGGAAATGCTTCATGTAACATCTGCTAGGAGACTCTCACATCGCAGTTACCAACATTTGAAAATAATTCGAAACCATATTTAGTGTTAGTGTACGTAAAATTAGTTTATAGTTTGTTAAATAATATGCATGTAAATTGTTTTGTTAAGTTAGGAAATGGGAAGTTAGTTTACATCCACTTTTTGTTTGCATTTGGAAATAAATAATATGCATGTAAACTGTTTTGTTAGGTTAGGAAATGGGAAGTTAGTTTACATCCATTTTTCTTAGCGTTTAGGAATTTATTCCCAAAGTTGGTAATGCTGACTTCAGAGCCATCTACCGGAAGCTACATTAACCATTACAGCAACTCCTGGCAACTCGCACATGCGCATTGTGATTCTATAGAACTTAGAAGAATTAATGTGCAATGGTTTATACAACTTATCCAAGTGCTTTGCTAATATTTAATATGTTTTTATAAATATTATTCCTGAGAGTAGTTAATATAGAGAAGTTTGGGTAATGTGAACCCTTCTGTTTGAATGGACCCTGTTAATATCTTCTTTAATTGGTGCTGCCGTAGAACAGAAAATATTTAACTTCTTTCCCTCATCAACTTTGACGGGTTCAACGGCAGTTTATTTTATTCTTTGTGCAAAGAAGGGTTTTTTTTAATTTATCAAAATGAACACTTTAAAAGTTTTTCAAACTAAGATTAATTCTTAATTTCTGCTATTGAATATTGAAAATTTTGAAAAAAACTCCTAAATATATTATGTTTTAATATACTCACGGGTTTGGTTTGATATTATGTGACATGGTGGCTGTATAAAATAATTAAACATAACAAAGGAATTCGGTTAATGTGGAACCTCCACGAGGACTTGGGCCCACTTTACACGAATACATATATTTTATCAATGAGGAAGCTATCTGTGAAAACCATGGACTTAATTAATTTTATTTAATATGCTTGTAATTTTACTAAACCCAAAGACCTTTGCTTTCTGTAGTTGAATGACGTGTGAATGTTATAATCAATAATAATTTTTCAAAATATTAAATAAATATCAATGCTTTTAATTATTATCAGTCATAAATATTTTCAGATTAACCTGTGCATATCTGTATAAATTAACAGAGTAAATAAATAAAAATATATACTAAAAGCTAAGGCGGACTCTGGGATCCACTTTATCCGAATATGGAGGTTAAAGTGGACCTTTCTTGTAATGTAAAGAAGTTTATAAATTATGAAGATGTTTCCATATTTGAATAGAATAACAATGGTATTTTATAGTAACAAACACTAATGATAATCACTGTAATTAAACAAAATTCAAATCCCTTAATTAAAAGACGAAAAACAACAAATTTAAAACAAGGTCCAAATTATCGAAGTTCCTCTAATAACAACAATAATTAATCGTTATCTCAGTCAAATTTATCTGAGATAATGGTTAATTATTGTTATTATTATTGCTTTGCTAATGTCTGTGGTTTTCTCATCAAGTCAAAAGTATTTAGTGCAGTTCGTTCTTTTTTATTACTAAGGTGTTATGTATTTCAATATATTTTGTAAAGGGAAAGATATTAACTTTATTAGTGCAATGAAAGAGAGAAATTGACTCTTTCATTGTGCAGTTTTTTGTGATTGTCATAATTTTGAAGCACCAGGTGGTTATTCCCCTTCCATTGAAGTGTCGGAAAAACTGCACTTAAACTAGCGTGAAATATTTTCTAAAACCTATAGAACAACAGTGCGCATGTACCAGAGTTTATAGAGCCAGCGATAACCCACAATCGAACTACAAATCGATTATCAATCTCGATTACTATCCGTCGCTATGAAATTTAAATGACCAATATTTGCAATAAATCCCCAAATCTATGTTAAAAAGATGTATTAATAATATTAATATTTCCAAACATTTATTAAAAATGGGTGTATACTTACTTATCACTCCCTAACACTGATCCAACCAGCGATACCCCAAAACAGTGATAGAAAAATCATAGACTAAGTAATATACTCTGTGGAGAAAATAGCAGTTAGCATTACGATATTGTCTAATAGTGTCATAATGTTGTGATTTGCATATTTAAATAAATACTTGAAAATTGTCTAATAATGTTATAAAAATTGTTTGATAAAGTTTAAAACATTAAATAATGTTAGTAAATACAGAAGAAGAGCTATAGTTTACAATAATATAACTGAAAAATCAAGCGTTAGTAGAAGTGCAGTTGAGCCAAAGTGTCATGTGATTACAATTCAAAATTTGTGTGGACGGAGACCATTAACTAAAAAAACACACTGTATTCACTGTTCAAACAGAATAACCAGCTTTTCTTTATAGTGTGTCAGATTATCCAATAAACTTAAACTAATCTGATATACACTGACTTGCCAATTTTCTCACCTTAACTTCACATTATCTCACCTAACGAAATAAGTATAGGTACTCCTGCCATAGAATAGCCGAAATGAGTATCAGATGTATGTTCTAGGGGTAAATGTGGTCGTGACTGACATCTCATGCAAATTATTTTGAAAAGTGGGAGCCTTAACCTCCTACCATCCCAAATGCTTCCTAAGGCCTATAGTGAGATAACTTCACTTTTATCTGCAGCTAAGTGCATGCAATACCCAAAGTAATATGATATTAAAGACATACAGTATATTCTCAGACAAAGGTAAGTGGTTATTATTGTTGAAATTGTGGTGCTAAGAAATATGTGCTTCAGGATTAGGCGAATTTACCGGTCCCATGGTCTTCTTCTAGGTCTCCGCGTGTTTAGCATATCGTAAAAATAATACACTGTCTTAAATGAGGAATAGGTGCTATAAACTTACTTACTCACTGGCACTATCGAACCCGTAGGTTCATGGCCACGCAGACATAAGCTCTCCATACATCCCTATCCTGAGCTAATGCTTTCCAATCATTCCATGTATAATCTACTTCCCTCAAATCATAGTTAATGTTATTCTCCCACCTCATTCTTGGTCTACCAACTGGGCGTTTTCCCTCTGGCTTTCCTACAAGAAGCTTCCATGCAAGTCTTTCATTCCCCATACGTGCAACATGTCCTGCCCATCACAGTCTACGAGACTTAACTGTTCTTATTATATCTGGCTTCCTATAAAGACCATGTAGTTCACTGTTATGTAGTCTTCTCCATTCACCTGTCTGTTCATCTCTCTTTGGTCCAAAAATTTTCCTAAGTACTTTATTCTCAAATACTTGTAATCTCCTTTCCTCTCTTAAAGTAAGAGTCCATGTTTCGCACCCATATAATATAAACTGGTAGAATAATAGTTTTATATATTTTCAGTTTAACGTTTTTTGAAAGGAGTTGGGACATCAAGAGTCTCTGCAATGCATAATAGCATGCATTTCCAGAATTGAGCCTATGTTTAATTTCTTTGTGCATCTCATTCCTATTTGTGATCATTGTTCCTAGGTATTTGAATTCAGCCACTTCCTCAATATTTCCCTCATTTGTCATTAGCTGTCCATTTCCATTATATAATGAATTTCTACGTGTGACCATATATTTAGTTTTATTGATATTTACTTCCAGTCCTAATTTCTTAGTGTTACTCAATAGTGTGTGCGTGTTGTCCTTTAGGATCTCCTCGCTATCGGCCAACAATACTACATCATCAGCATAAACTAACAGCTTATTAATACCATTGAGTTGTAAGCCTTCCTCATTCTCTAAAGACTTAATGGCATGCTCTAGTACAAAATTAAATAGTAGAGGAGATAGTGCATCTCCTGGCTTCAACCCATTCTGGATTTCCAAAGTGTCCGAAAACTCTTTGCCTACACGCACCCTACTCTTTGTGCCATTTAGACACATTCGTATAAGTCTAACTAACTTTTTAGGAATTCCGAACTCCAGCAGGATACTATATAACTTCTCCCTCTTAATTGAATCATATGCTTTTTTGAAGTCTACATACAGTTGATGAACAGTACCATTATATTCCCATTTCTTTTCTAAAAGCTGTCTTATACTAAAAATCTGATCTGTTGTAGACCTGTTTCTTCTAAATGCACATTGATGATCACCTAGAATGTCATCAATATAGGGAGTAAGTCTGCTTACTAATATATTTGTTAGAATTTTGTACGAAGTTGAAAGTAATGAGATGCCCCTGTAGTTGTTGCAATCAGTTTTATCTCCTTTCTTATAAATTGGTATGATAATTGACTCCTTCCATTCATCTGGAAGAGCTTCTTTTTCCCAAATCATACTAAGCAACCAGCGTACCTTGTCCATCAATTTTTCTCCCCCTTATTTTATCAGTTCTGCTGGGATCTCATCTGAACCTGATGCTTTATACATCTTCAATTTTTCAATTGCCATTTCAACCTCTAATGCACTTGGCTCTGCGACTAGCATATTCCTGCTGTCTGTAAATTATCCTCCTCAATGTCCTGTTCTGTATGTACATTTAATAGCTGATTAAAGTAACTTTTCCATCTATTTAATATACTCCTGGAATCTGCAATCATATCCCCATTTTCATTCCGAATTATGTTTGTTCTAGCCTGAAACCCTTTCTTCTCTATACTAATTCCCTGATATAATTCTCTAATGTTCCTATTTTTTGCATTCATTTCAAGATCATTAATCTTCTCTCTCAAATATTCCCTCTTTTTACTCTTTAGTAGCTTGGTGGTTTCCCGTCTAATACTACCCAATTGATCTAAATTTACCTCATTTGGCTCATGTAACCATTTCATTTTTGCTAGCTATAAACTACAATATTAAATTATAAGTTTCCAAACCTTAGATTTGCGTTTATCATTGATGAAAAATTCAAAGACCAGTTTATTGCACGAAAAATTATATACAGGATATATTATTTCTATGCCGAAAATGTACTGTAGCGGAAAGTTTAATTCATAAAACACTGACGAAATATCACGGAATGCGGTATGTTGATCGGAAGTATGGAATATTGAAAATGGCGGTTTTATATCGAATGGAGTCTATATCGATTAAATTCGATATTTTTTAAGTCGATAGAAAAACAACGCAATACCGTCAGGCACAGCAGGTGTTTTCGTTTCGTGTTTGTTGTCGTTTATGAGATACATAGACTTTTTCTCATAATTCAAGGATTTATGACGAAATATTGGACTCTACAATTACAATGGAAGCTTTAAAAAGGTACAAGAATATTTTTAAGAAAACAGTGAACTTTCCTTTTAGTATTTAGTTGAGGATTTTAATGCCATCTTGTGACCTTATTTTAGGAGACAACGGATTAAATTGCCATAATGAGTAAAAAATACTATCCGTTATTCATGAAATCAGTACAGCAATAAACATGTGGCAGTTATTAGAGGCTTAAAGATAATATATATTGTGTTTTTTAATAGGTGACGATCTTGGAAACATAACAGAGAAATGAAAGAGTGCCACTTAATTTGAGGTAAGTAGGTCTCCATGATACAGGATACTGTATATTAAGGAAGTGAAAGAAACTTCATTATAATGGTTTATTAATCTTTGCTACATTATTTAATGCAGTTAAACAACTATATAATATTCAATTTTACTATTCAACCATAATCAAATGTTTAAAAATTGTTTGGTTAACAATATTTCATTGAAATAGATATTGCTTGAATGAGGTCATCTATGTCAAAATTGATGCATTTGTAAAATAATAATCCCAAATATTGAGTGTATACACACTAAGTATTAATAATACAGTTTTGGTTTCTATTCATTCTACATAATCCTAATACTGTTTATCAATTGTTTTCGCGGCAAATATCTTTCAACTTATAAGGATAAATAGGAAAAAGTTTAGATTACCTCACCCAGTTAATTTTGTAAGTCCTACAGATTACCAGTGTGAATGTGCAGAAGTTTATAGAAATGTCGCTAGATGGTACCACGTAACTGTGAAATTGGTATGACTAACCTTTGCAATAAATTCCCGAACATAATTATAAGAAATGGATGTATCCAACTTTCCCCTTTCTAACCTAAAAAAATAAATTACATATATATAATTTATCTTCTTCTAACTTGTAAGCCCATGTTTCCCTTAACAGAGATTTAGGCACTCTATCCCTACAGGGAAGAATTTGAACCATACTAATTTAGTTACACTTGTTTTTGTATATATGTCATTTGAGTGGTCCATGGTCAGCGTTCTGCCTCATACTGACATCTAAGAAACCAAGGTAGTACTAGGATGGGAAAATTCGGTAAATTTTGCTTAAGGATCTTTTACGAGCCTGAAAATCTTCAGACTTGGGACCCATGGCTTAAAGTCCCTCCCGGAAAACTTGCTCCTTGATTTTTCCATCCTAAAAAATCCATCGACCCTGGCCGGGTTTGAAGCTGCGACCCTGAGGACCAGCAGCAAGGTGCATAACCACTAGTCTACCGCGGCCGATTTTAATGAAGTATAAACTAATCTGATGGGCCTATACACAAACTTGCCCCATCATAACCTAACAAAATAGAGTGAGTGAACATCCATTTCTTAAAATATATTTTCAAATGTTGGTCATTCTGATTTCACAGATATCTCTGCCATCTAGTGGAAATTTATATAAGTATTTGTGTGTGCGTACTATGATTCTGTAGAACTTGGAATAAATAATTTGAGGTAAATATGACAATTTAATAATTGTAAAAGAATGTTAGTCCTGCGCCGTAGCCGAGTGGTTTAAGGCAAGAAGCCTTGGCGCAGAGCTACGGGACTTGCACTGGTTCAGGTCCCCATGGGGGAAGAAATTTTCTCATGAAATTTCACCAGTATGGGACCGGTGCCCACCCAGCATCGTGAGGCAGTTGGGTAGCTACAATAAGTAGCGACTCCAGATTGAGAAGACCAGCTATAACGGCTGGGGGACTAGTCATGCTGACCACGTTACCCTACACTGGCTAGATGATCATCCACGTCTATGATTAACACCTGTGGATGTGAGGCCAGCAGCTGGCTGGTAGGCCAAGGGCCTATACTCTTATAATACTCTTGCTCTACATATTTTTCTATCTTCACTAACATTTCGTACAGGACTAGACCTGTAGTGCTTGGAATTTTTAAAAAGAATGTTATAAGTATTGTTGCAAAACATTTAGAATAGTACGAAATGTTAGTAAAGATAGAAAAAATATGTAAAGCAAACTAAGGAAAATTAAAGGTAAAGGTATTCTAAACTTGAGCCAGATAAATGTATCGTTTTACTCTATAAAGTTATGGAAAGGTGGTTTCCAAGACCAACTTTGTATAACTTATATTGAGACTCCATAGTAAGCATTCTTATTGTAAAAATCCTAATCTTAATTTGATGTAATTTAATCGGTTCCAGTATAATCCTACAAATACTCGACAGTATTTGCATAATAACGTTTTTATGAAAATTTTGTCATTTGTACATGTGATTCTGTTAGCTGCTCAAACATCTAACATGTGACACATCGTTTAAAATGTCTCATACAACTCCGCTTTCCATGCGCCCCAACCTCAGAAGTGGGTTACAAGGGATGCCGATGCCAGGAGAGAATACCAGAAATATCGTAATAACAACCTGGTAACATTGAATATATATATATATATGGAAAGCAACGGGAAGCTACCGCGCCTATAATTCCCTAGTAAAGCTGCAAAGCATAGCATGAAAATGCTATGATTGCAGTGAAACACTTGCCCTCGGGCAGAATTACTATGGATGGATGGATGTATATATATATATATATATATATATATATAACATCAATAAAGCGTCACTGCTATAAAGTAAAAATATTCTCTTTAATTTGCTTACTTGTGATAGGAGCTACCAGGTGGCAGTGGAGACCGAGTTCACACTACATCTAGTAACAATGAGAATATATTTAAGAAAAGTGAATGTTTGTACTAGACTTGTTCGGTAACGTAATCGGTAGCACCTTGGATATAAATCCAGAGGTCCGGATTCAAGTCCCGTCTAAGCATTTATTTTTCTTATCATGCCATATATATATACACATACACACTTCTGTCAAATTGTACTCCTATGGTTTCATTTTAAAAAACATTTACTACTACTTCGAATATGTTTTAAACTTTTTCTAATGATTATTCAATTTTTTTTTTTACAATATATGCTGTTATTACAGCCCCACTACGATGGTTGTCCAATGGCTCACTTTGTTTCCCTGCAGCTGTTTTATATAATTAAATACGAGGGTCATGCTGAAAGTCGTGAGCAACCCATTGTTGAAATTCAAATTTCAACAATGTAACAAAAACAACTGCAGGATTGTAATCTACAGACTTTATACCACAACATTGCCATTTTGTGGCGTCATAGCTTCTACCATGTGACCACACGCAGTGTTTCCAAAATTGCAGACTTCAATGTTTCGTTTCGACAGCGCGCTGTCATTGAATTCCTTGTTAAAGAGGAACAATCTGTCAGCAGTGTTAGGAGATGGGTGAAGCATTTTAAAGATGGGAACACGAGTGTCAAAGATGAGCCTCGTAGCGGTCGCCCACACTCTGCCTCCACGGATTGCAACAAGGAAAGAGTTGATGCGCTTATTAGAGGCGACAGGCGTATCACAGTGAATGAAATCGCTACAAAACTTGCAGTAGGACACAGTGCAATGCAAGAAATGATTCACAGCTTAGGTTACCAAAAAGTTAGTGCTCGTTGGGTTCCTCGTTTATTGAGTGAAGACCACAAACTTCAGAGAAAAACCATCACCCATAACCTTCTTCAGAGATTTCGAAATGAAGGTGATGATTTTTTGACGAGTATTGTGACAGGTGACGAAAGCTGGTTTCATTGCTACGAGCCTGAAACAAAACGCCAGAGTATGGAATGGCATCACTTGAATTCGCCATCAAAGAAAAAAGCGAAGACAGTGCAATCTGTTGAGAAAGTTATGGGCAGGGTCTTCTGGGATGCGCAAGGTTGCATTCTGGTTGAATTTCTTGAACCTGGACAAACCATAAAGCTCCGTCGTGCATTGCACGACAAACGCCCTGGAAGGAAGATCATTCTGCAACACAATAACGCACGTCCTCACACTGTGCGAGCCACTGTGGAGAAGATCAGGACATTTGGGTGGGAAACTCTTCCACATCCTCCCTATAGTCCCGATTTGGCACCCTCCGACTACCATCTTTTCGGTTCTGTGAAGGAGCAGATGAGAGGCCAACGCTACGAGACGCTGGAGGATATTCGGAAAGCAGTGCATCAGTGTCTTCGAGCAGCTGGAACGGACTTCTATCATAAGGGAATTTTCAGGCTTGTAGAACGCTGGACAAAATGTATGCAAAGAAATGGAGACTATGTTGAAAAGTAGCACAAAGGTCTGTAGATTAACATGGTGTACTTGGTTTGTCTAAAATAAATATTATGATTGTTTAAAAAAATGTTGCTCATGACTTTGAGTATGACCCTCGTACAAAGATGCCGACTACTGCCACTATAATAATTCCGCTTGTTAATCATTATCAAGCATTGTTGCGTGGCACTCGCTTTTATATAAATGGACAACCATCATAGTGAGGCGATAATAGCTAGATATGTACCACAGTGATGTGGCAGCCAAATACTGTGCTCCTATGCAGCCAGCATGCATTTTCAAAGATCAACTTGTTACAGTGCAGCCAACATACAGTTTATAAGATAAAATAAAATGTTTCCTACCTCTCCTCATATTAATCTTTTAAGTAGATCGCGATTTCAAGACCATAGCAGTACCATCTTGACGACTGATGTTATGTTGATCGGAAGAACCACTTCTTCTTCCCTCTGTTGGTGGACTGATGAACCTCAGGATCAGGGCAGGATTTGTGGGAATTTCGAAGTTCATAAGTTTTCCTTTGTTTTTCTGAATGTGGATTTTTTTTTCCCCCAAACCGTGAGTTCCTTTTGTTTATCTATTCCCGCGAGTCCTGACCTGATCCAGAGGTTTATCGGTCCACCAACAGAGGGAAGAAGTGGTTCTTACGATCAACATAACATCAGTCGTCAAGATGGGACTGCTATGGTCTTGAAATCGCCATCTACTTAGAAGATTAATATGAGGAGATGTATGAAACATTTGATTTTATCTTAAATTGAACCTCATAGTGATTTATTCCTGTAAAAGTTCAATATACAGTTTATAATTTATTATGTAATAATTAACCATTCACATTAAATGCATTTACTACAAAAAAACTAACTACACTCTATTTCAAACATCTACACAGCAAGAGTACACACAGTTTTCTAGCCTTGAGGCAGGCATTGGACGGACTCTCATTGGCTATTTGGTGAGATAATGAGGAAGACAGCCAATGAGAGTCCAATGCCAGCCTCAAGGCTAGACAACTGTGTGTACTCTTGCTGTGTAGATGTTTGAAATAGAGTGTAATACCATACTAAGCAAATAAACTACAGGATAAACTTCCCGAATATTTTCTGTTGATTCTTGAAAAGGGTCTGCCGATCTATTTTTTTTTTCTAAATGTAATCAAACTTTTATCTAGGATAAATTTAGTTAGAGTGAGTATGGTTAGCTTTTAAGCTCAAGATTTTAATCTTGGGGCACATATGTTGCACAGTTTGGATATTTCTCCTGTGGTTGGCAATGCGCATTCCAATGTTGGCTGCATCGCATGATTTTCTGTTTCTGCTATGCATCTGTAGACACATGTGCGTAGTTATATTTGAGTTGGATATTTTGACTCACCTGATATAAGAAATATGAGGTGAGTCAAAATATCCAACTCAAATATAATTAAAAGAAACCTCATAATGTTATTTCTTACATACATTAAACATGTGCATAGTGTCTACTTTGGGTTGAAAAATGTTTCGCATCATATGTTGAATACTATTTTCCTAAGATTAAATTAAAATGCTTCATATCTCATCTCTTATCCAGTCTTTTAAGTAGACCACGGTTTCAAAGCCTTAGCGGCTTCGTCTTTAGTTCTTTCTTGTCAACTGATGTTATGTCGATCAGGAGAAGCCACCAAGGCTTTGAAACCGCAGTGTACTTAGAAGACTGAATATAAGGTGAGGTATGAAGCATTTTAATTTTATCTTAAATTAAACCTCTTAGTGATTTTTTTCTATATAACTTCAATGCTATTTTTCCTGTTAGCTTTTAAGCTTCCAATCCTCTTTACCCATAATTTGTAGCTATCTTTGCACAATCCTTAATGCTAATATTTCATCTTATGAGTTTATATCTCTACTTGTGATTTGTATTTTCTATATTTTTCTTACTTTTTTCTCACCAAAAACTGGATATTTATGTTCCTAAGATTCGTAATCACATTCTAAAACAGTAATTCGTCAGTTTTTTGCTACAGTTCCCCAATTCTGACCTTACCTCCTCCAAAGGGGACTTAATTGAGACAACATAATCTCTAATCCTAGTAATTTTGAAAAAGAGATGTATATAATGATATACAGAGACTTAGATCTGCTGAAATGAGATATCTTCGGAGGACTGCAGGATACACACTACTAGATCACAAAAAAAATGAAGACATCTTAGAAGAATTACACATGGAATCTTTAGAAAATAAAATTTCTGATTATAAGTCAAGATGGATGCAACATGTTCATCGAATGGAAGATCACAGAATACCCAAGCAAATGTTAAGATATCAACCTGCAGGAAGAAGAAGACCAGGACGTCCACTCAAAAGACTTCTGGATGGTGTTTCTCTTGAGGCCAAAACAGGTCAACAAATGGCCTAAATTCGTGAATGTACTATGATGATGATGAGATGTATAAAATATTTTTAGCATATTAAAAGTATGAAAATTACATGCGGTCTCTAGGTAGTGTGCTGCCTTGTCATGCAGCGGGCCTGGGTTTGATCCACAGTCAGGACAAGTTTCCTCGGTGAAGTTTCTTCCGGGTTTTTCCTCACCTGTAAGACAAATGTCAGGATACTTTAAAGCCCAAATGGTCCCCAAACATCATCTGACCACCATTATCATCAATAGATTAAGTTTAGGATTAAGGCCTCTCCTGGCAATCATTACCCATCGTCATCACCCATCATATCATTGGGGCAGCGTAACCCCGCCTTCCAGGTGCCCCAACCTCAGAAGTGGGTGTTACAATATGCCAATGCGAGGAGAGAATACCAGAAATGTCGAAATGCAACAAACTGGTGGCATTGAACAAACAAAAAAAAATGTAATGTACTTCATAAGAATATGCAGTTAAAATAGCTCTGAAATTACTTGAGAGTTTAAATAAAAATAATTTGTACATATTACTTAGGTCTATATAGAAACTATAGATAAAAAAAACATTGTTTTGTGATAATATACCAGATTTTTACTTCAAAATTTAGATGTGGTATCTAAAATAACTTTGGCAATGTTAAAGTAGGCCATAGATTACAAACTATTGTGATTTATTGTTTATTTTTTATTATTTCACTAACCTCATACTTCATATGAAGTATTAAAAAACCTCATAGTGTTATTTCCTATCTACATAACTTAATATTGTGATTTAACTAACTCCATGACTCAACAGGCCTAGAAGTCTCTTGGCCTACCAGTTAACTTACTGGCCTCACATCTGCATGTGGTTAAATCACAGAGGTAAATGATCATCCAGCCAGTTTAAGGATGACATGTGGTCAGCTTGTAGGATCCCTCAGCCATTATAGCTGGTTTCCTCAACTTGGAGCCACTACTTATTGTAGCTACCCAAATGCCTCACGATACTTGGTGTGCAACGGTTTCATACTGGCCAAAATTCCATGAGAAAATTTCTTCCCCCATGGAGATCCGAACCAGCACAAATCTTGTAGCTCTGTGCCAAGGCAGCTTGCCTTAATCACCCAACTATGGCATGGGACAATTATTTTGATTGTTAAAGTAAAATTTTATCACCTCATCTCATAGGTATTCTTCTTAGACCAGTTTTGGACCCAAGATGACACAACGAACGTGAAAATACTGAGGATGGAACCAAAACCAGTCTAAGAAGAAGAATATGAGATGAGATGATACAATTTTACTTTAATAAACAATACTTCATAGTGTTGATTCCTAAAAAAATCTATTGTGATTATCTTCAATTACATTTCCTACTGCCAAACTAATGCACTAGGTGAAATAATTTAAGGTAGGGTCAGTTACTTTTGTGACTTATTAGATTTGTGAATTTGCAATCCTGCTATTCCTATAATTCATAGCAGCTAATTTTCCATGTGCTGTTAGATGATTAACACATGTGAATGTGAGACCAGCAGCCAACGGATAGGCCAAGGGCTTTCTATGCATGTTGTGCCGAGGAGTTAGTTCCAGTATTACATCTTTCAGGTTTTTTTGTTTCCACTTCTAATTCATTTTTTCACTCTTTCTTGTATACTTGCTTTGGATCAAAATCACATGTATTGGCCTCTGTGGTCTAGAGATGAAGATACATGCCTCTGGTCCCGAGAGTTGCAGGTTCAAACCTGACTGGGGTCAATAGATTTTTTGGATGGAAGAATCCAATGGACAAGTCCTCTGGATAGCCTTTAAACAATCGGTCCCGATTCTGCAGATTTTCAGCTTGTAAAAGAACTTTAAGCCTAAATTAGTGCCTCTGAGCAAAATTTAATCTGCCTTTCACATCCAAGTAATATCTTTGTTGATACTAGATGTCTCTTTGAGGTGATGTGCTAACCACATGTTACTTGCTGACATCTCTTGTGAAATAAGTATAACTAAATTGGATCTGGTTTATTATCCTTAAATAATGGCTAACCAGATATTAGTGCCTTCTTTGATGAATGTACAGTGAATAATTTCGGCAATGATTTCTTACATATAATATTTTTGTTGTTGCAGGTATTGCTAATCTTGTTTGTGGCACAGTTCTGCAGGTAGACCATGAATTTCACAGCTTTTGGAAATCATTTTCCTCCAGGTACAATACCCACAGCAACTCTACACCAGTTTGGAACAAAATTTGCCCATAATGCTGGTGGACAGATGTTGAGTGTTATTGGAGGAAGTGATGGAGCAGTCCAATATATCCGTCAAGTTGATCCACATGGATTTACTGTTGCAACTGCGCAAGGCACTGGCAATAACCAACATCCTCAGGTACAACAGGCATTGATCACATTGCCATTCAGTATAAGTGGAAAACCTGGTGAACCTGATCAACAGCAGCAGACCGTACAGATACAAGTCGTGAATCCAAACCAAACGTTAACTAACAACGGCACGGCAAATAATGGTGCTCCGAAGTATCATATATCACCTTTATCACTTCATCATTTCCCTCAAGGTGTTCTGACAGTGGCTTACACCGGGCAACAGCAAACCGATGCAGAGACTGTTCAACTTCAGGTTCAACATCCGCAGATACAGGTGACGCAAGCTTCTGAAGAGTCTCCTCAATCTCAGGATATATCAAACAATAACAGTAGCAGTAATAATAACAACAATAGTAGCAACACCCAGAATCATGAGGCGCAAGTTTCTGTTCAGACAGAACCACAAACAATTACAGTTACGACTGGAGATAAACAGGATCAGCATCAACAGACGTTCCCAGTCACAGTAGTGGCTTTACAACCGCAGGATTTGATACTACGTGATGCTGTGACTGCTGTAGAATTAGCAGCAGCCAAATCTCCACATCAAGATGGATCAGGAAGTAAAGATAATACTGTTCAAGTTGCGATTGTTAAAACAGAATGCGAGAAAGATACTCAGGGAGGTGAGGAATTTAATGGGACTCAACACGCCAGTGGAAGTACAGTTACCACAATGCCTTCAACGTGGCAAAGTTTAGTCACGCCTGGTTCAACGGTAGCAGATTATTTGTCTCGTCTACCTGCGGCTACATTACCACTCAACCTACATCAGTTTCTCAAATTTTCAGCAGAAACTATTAAACGTGAAGCTGCAATAGAATCATCTCCTCTGTCCAATCCAGAACTTGTTGATGCCAGTGTTACAGCTGTGGATCCATTAGCTGAATCACCTACTGGAGTAGAAGCAGCCAGTGGGAAACCGAAAAGAAAGAAAAAGTATAAGAAGAAACCTCCAAAGCCACGACGTCCACGACCAGGCCAGGTTCTCATTGCAACTGCACTTGACGGAACAACATTATTTTGTTGTCCAGAGTGTCACATGGCGTATCCCGAGAAAGAATTGCTTGAGCAACATCTTGTGGGTCACAAAATTGAACGAAGGTTCATTTGCGATATTTGTGGGGCTGGGCTTAAACGCAAAGAGCATCTCGAACGGCATAAGCTTGGTCACAATCCAGACCGGCCATACATATGCACGGTATGTCTCAAAGGTTTCAAACGTAAAGAGCATTTGAACCTACATTTTGTAATCCATTCTGGTGAAAAATCGGAAGTGTGCCCTGAAATGTGGGAAGGGATTTTATCGCAAAGACCACTTGAGAAAGCATGCACGTAGCCATATTGCAAAACGTGTTAAGGAAGAAATGAATAATCAACAACAGCAACAGCAGCAGCAACAACAACTAGAACAGCAGCAGCAGCAGCAACAACAACTAGAACAACAGCAGCAGCAACAACTAGAACAACAACAGCAACATCAAGCTGCAGCAACCACCATGGTTACCACAGTTGTACTACCTACTGCTGCCGAGACAGGAGCTATGATGCTACAACACCATCATTAAAACAGCCTGGATCGGTGGTACCAATTGGCCAGAAAAAAATTCTCGTGCTACATACTCATAGCAAGATACCGGTGGCACAGAGATAAAACCAGAAACCAAAGTTTATGAAAACTAAGTGATACAGCTCGATCAGTTGGTAGATTCCAATACAAACTTCTTAAGTATTTGGGGTCGTGCACTATAATGAATTCATGTTTCGGACATGTTTGTATATTGAATTAGCATTAATTCATACAGCTGAAGGAAGCCGTTACTGTATTTATATAGCATCACAGATTCTTTTTATAGCTCCTTTGAAATACATAGGATCTGTTCATTGATTTTTCTCTATAGAACAATATTTAGCTGCATACCTGGTTTTGACATTTGTATGTTCTGTTCTGTACATTTATAACATTTTTTTTGTGTTTATTTATTTTTACAATTGCATAATGAAGTATATAAATAAGTTTTTTTATTTCATCTTTGAAGTAATATTAGTATGACATTCCACATAGTTTATTCTTTTTTTGGGTTGGTGTGTATATTACTGAAATATAGATATTAAATAGATGAACTTGGATCTTATTTGCATAAATATTTCATGTTATTTTACAAAACTTCTCTAATTTATGCATGTAATATCTAAGTTGTATCTTTTCTCTCTTTTCTGTTTTGTAGAGAATTAAGATGTGTGTGGAATAATGTGATGTTGATGTAACAGGTATGCAGTTGAAAGGAGAAATCTATATGAGTAGCTCCTATTTTTAATTCCCAGATGTATATCAAGTTCTAAGATGGAAATTATATAATGAGATGGTTTATATAATCTACTACTAATAAAGGGTTTTTTAATATTAAAAAAATTATTAATTTGTAGAATTTACCTGGAATGCTGTTTCTATTTTCAGTTTACTTTCAACATAATTTAAAATTAATGTTGGGAAGTAAACATTATGAGTAATATTTAAATATTTCAACTCACAAATTTCATGTTTTTATGATACCAGGTTTTCAAATGGAATCCCATTCATCTTCCGTCAAATCTCCAGATTTGACTGAAGAGGACCAAGATTCCGTTTGAAACCTGGTATTATGAAAAACACAAAATTTGTGAGGTGAGATATTTAAATATTACTCTGATCATGTGTTAAATTATTTCCAATCGTTGATATTGTCCACTATTCGTCCAAGCGAATACATTATATTTTAGTAACATCTTCTTCATAAGGGGATTATCTGAAAACAAAGAATATGAAAACTGTATTGACTTAGGCTTTCACGGTCGGCATTATTATGATGATCTTGGAAAAGACTTCCAGGCTGTAAGGCCATGGTCTTGAGGCTTAAAGTTCCCCAACGTTTCGCCAGAGATTGTGTCCGACATTCTCAAGGGTTGTCTTGAGACAACCAGCCTACAGCCCGGAAGTCTTTTTCAAGAATATCATAATATGAAAACTTGTAGATTTTATTTGAGGTTAGCATAAAAACAATACACATGAAATAAAAAACAAAACTTTAAATTACATAAAAATACACAAATGAGGTTTACTTAAGCTCCTTTTTTAGCATTTTGTTGAGTCTAGCTTCAGCTTATCTAACGACAGATATCCACTCTTCCTCTGCATTTTCACTCCATCTTCCAAATCATGGTCCAAGACTGGGTCTCCTACCATCTCCATTTTTTCTTCCATAATTCTCTTAATCAACAGTGAACGACAATATGTCAAGATACCAGAAACATTAAAATAATAATTCTCTTAACCATTCTTTATTCATTAATTTGTTAAACATGTTCAAACTGTTTTAACCAATTTTATAAATACTACAATATATAGTATAATGTTCTTATTCATGATTTCGTTGTTAGTCGTGATTCTCCAGGCATCATTTTTCATATGTTGACCCATAAATTCTTATGAGTATCTTCCTCTTCCAAGTTAAAGTAATTTTTGTGACTGAATGTCAGATCTATATAAAACAGGATTACATAAACAGATACGATAAATTATAGTTATTTTTGGTTTTGGTCTGGACAGCTTACTCTTACCACCTCAATATTAATTTTGATTTGTTCTTGAACATGTTTTCAAAACAATTCTGTTTTATCTTCATCAGCTTTCGCCCTTCCCAGACGGGTTTTATTTATGTGTGCATTATGTTGCTCCACCTGGATGTCGATGTCCAGCTTCATCCTGTGGTTTGGGCCAAAGAACCTCCAACTAGGTCACCCTCCATCGGATGGAGGGTGACCTAGTTTGGAGGTTCTTTGGCCAACCACAGGATGGAGCTGACATCGACATCCAGGTGGTGCAACATAATGCAACATAAATAAAACCAGTCTGGGAAAGCTGAAGATAAAACAGAATTGTTTTGAAACATGTTCAAGAACAAATCAACATTAATATTGAGGTAAGATGTCCAGACCAAAAATAATATAATTAAAATAACCTCAAAATATAACTTCCTAAAATTAAATATTAGATAAGAATTAAATGAATCGTGATTATTTCTTACCTCATACTTCTATGTTCCTTTAAACACAGCACTGCAGTATCGGCGACCCCTTGTCACCGCCGTCAGCAGTTTTCACGAGTGTCAATTTTTTCTTTTGTTGATAATTATCCAAACTGCCATCTGATGTTCTTTTGAAGGAATTATTTTCTAAACTGCCATCAGATGGCAGTTTGGATAATTATCAACAAAAGAAAAAATTGACAGTCGTGAAAACAGCTGACGATGGTGACAAGGGGTCGCCGATACTGCAGTGCTGTGTTTAAAGGAACATAGAAGTATGAGGTAAGAAATAATCACGATTCATTTTATTCTTATGAATTGAACCTCATAATGTTAAAAATTCCCAAATTTAATATATAAACATAAACAGATGTTAAAATTATATATTGAGAAGACATGTAGTACTTTTGATAGTGATTCATCCGTCGGATGGAGACATTAAGGTTGATGGCTCTGTTGGTGCTCTTCTACTGGAGTAGACTGTGTTACAGTTTCTTTCTTCATTTCGTTGTTATTATCCCTCATACTACACTAACCCTTAAACATAAATCATCTTGAACCCCTCTCTGTACACATCTTCCATGTATAATCCTCTGCCAAATAAGTGCATAAATTGAAAAAGTAGGCCACATTAACACCATCTAGCATAGAACCCAAAGCACAAAAAGTGCTGGCATTGGAACATGCATTTATGTTTAGATGCATCAGAACTAAATAAAATTTGATTTTATTAAAATTAATGTTGGGAAGTAAACATTATGAGGTTATGGTGATATTAAATGTTTCTTACCTCTCCTCATATAAATTTTCTAAGTAGATCGCGATTTCGAGACCACAAAGCATCTCATCTTCAGCACCTTCTTGGCGACTGATGCTATGTCGATCAGAAGAAACTCTTCTTCTTCCCTCTGGTGGTGGACCGATCCAGAGGTTCATCGGTCCACCAACAGAGGGAAGAAGTAGAGTTTCTTCTGATCGACATAGCATCAGTCGCCAAGAAGGTGCTGAAGATGAGATGCTTTGTGGTCTCGAAATCGCGATCTACTTAGAAAATTTATATGAGAAGAGGTAAGAAACATTTAATATCACCATAAATTAAACCTCATAGTGATTAATTCCTATAAAAGTTAAATTATGAGGTTATATCATTAATATTGAGTGGAGAACATATTTTTAATAACTCACCTCATACTCATACAATTTCAAATTTATTTGATTTAAGACCATTGGTTTCGAATGAATTTTTCATTCATCTTCAGTTTATTTTCATGACTCCAACTGTTGAAATCAACAAACATAGAATTTCAACAGTTGGAGTCATGAAAATAAACTGAAGATGAATGAAAAATTCATTTGAAACCAATGGTCTTAAATCAAATAAATTTGAAATTGTATGAGGTGAGTTATTAAAAATATGTTCTCCACTCAATATTAATAAAATTTTATTTGATTGATCCCTGTTCATCTTGCTTGTGACATGGGTGCTCCCCTAGTGGGAAGTTTCTTAACCAGACTAATTTAGTTAGATTTATTTCACTACAGATGTTAGTGAGGGATATGTGGTTAGAATGTCACCTCGGGAGACATCTATTAGGAAACTAAGGTATTACTTGGATGGATAAAGGTCGATTAAATTTTGCTCAGAGGCCTTTTTTTAAGACTTGAGGTTCTTTCATGAGCCCAAAAATCTTCATATTCGGGATCCACAGCACGTAAAGTCCCTCCCAGAGGACTTAACGGATTTTTCCATTCTAAAAATCCATTGACCCCAGCCGGGTGTGAACAAACGACCCTTGGGACTAGAGGCAAGGAACATAACCACAAGAACACCACAGGCCCTACGTGAAATTAATGAATTTAACACTATTGAGTAACATTAAGAAATTGGGACTGGAAGTAAATATCAATAAAACTAAATATATTGTCATCAAATAGAAATATATTATATAATGGAAATGTACAGCTGATGACAGATGAGGGGAATTTTGAGGAGGTGGCTGAATTCAAATACCTAGGAACAATAATCACAAATAGGAATGAGATGGAGAAAGAAATTACAAATGCTCAATTCTGGAAATGCATGCTATTATGCATTACAGGGACTCTTATCATCCAAACTCCTTTCAAAAAACATTAAACTAAAAATATATAAAACTGTTATTCTACCAGTTATATTATATGGATGCAAAACATGCAATCTTACTTTAAGGGAGGAAAGGAAATTACGAGTATTTGAGAATAAAGTTCTTAGGAAAATTTTTGGACCAAAGAGAGATGGACAGGTGAATGGAGAAGACTACATAACAGTGAACTACATGGTCTTTATAGGAAGCCAGATGTAATAAGAACAGTCAAGTCTCATAGACTGCAATGGGCAGGACATGTGGTACAAATGGGGAATGAAAGATGCATGGAAGCTTCTTGTAGGAAAACCAGAGGGAAAATGTCCAGTTGGTAGACCAAGAATGAGGTGGTAGAATAACATTAACTATGATTTGAGGGAAGTAGATTACACAGGGAATGATTGGAAAACATCAGCTCAGAACAGGGATGTATGGAGAGCTTATGTCCATGTGACCATGAGCCTACAGGTTTTCGATAATGCCAATGAGTTAGTTATAATTATTTTCAAAGTTTTTTTTTTTTGCCAGATTGTTTTCAATTGCTTTACAAAATTTCAAATAAACTAATGTAGGATATATTTTCAATTCAAGTGCTACCTCTACAAGTCTAAGGCTCGAATCTTTGAACGCATTAGACCGTAAAAGTCGTTCTCTGCTGAGAAAGTTGTATCCAAATATGTTTTTGCGTACTCAAAAATCTGTTCATGCGATAATAATTGTTGAAATTCCTAAGCTATCTGCCGAGGTGACTTAGGAGAGAAACGAATCGTGAGAATCCCGATGGTAACCGATGTACTTTGAAACCTTGCTGCTTTATCCAAGATGTCGGACCTTGAAGACTTTGAACATGTTTTCGGTATACGCGGAGAAGAGGAATTTGATAGAGTCTACCAAAGAATTCAACTGGAAGAACAGGAGAATCGTCGTAATATTGCGCGATGCAGATGTCGTTGTATACGGTATTATTTGCAGGATGCAAGCATAAATGTGTGCATCTAGCAGACGAAAATAACGGAAGTGGTTTTATCGCTGAGAATTCTGGGTAATTTCTTGCCAATATTACAAAAATGACGACTTTCATGCATGACCAGTTAGTGGGTAGCTAATTCAATCTTTGCACTTGCTCACGGTGAGTCAGCTCACCAGTGATTGGAAGTAATTTGAGTAGAGACCAATGTATTTGCATGCGGCCCTAAGTTTGTGCTAAATAAGAGTTACTTATGTTAAGGATTACGGCTCATGGACAACAGGCTTACTAAGTTGAGGGAGTATCATTGAGTAAATACCCATAATACATCATTCCTTGCTAAACATGTAAGAAAATTAGGTCTTAATAACATTCTGAAGAAAATTACTTTAAGTTTTTTCAAAAGATCTTTCTAAATCCTTCTTTATTTTCAGGATGGGACCACTAATAATACCTGAAATTCAATATTCTTTTACCTTTAGTCATGTACATTTCAAATTTTATTTCCATAATAATAATTACACCAGGAACTAATCGTTATCTCAGTCAAAAAATTAATTTATTAAGTTGACATTTCAATCTCCTTATGTAATTATTATTATTAACTACTCTCAGTGAATAATATTCAACAAATATACTAAATATTTTATTTCTATATATCATTTATCTCTCACTTCTAAAAGCCAATTTAATTTCAACTAATGATTTTCATAATCTATTCTGTAAATTTTGTATTATGTTTTGTCATACTTGCCAGCCCTTATATAACGGTTGATTATTATTATTATTATAAGTTATTAGTTGTTTATTATTGAAGAAAATGAAACTTTGAAGCAATAACTGTAAATTTAAAATTTGAATCTTGAATTTTCCCCATTTCACAATATTGTCCTGGAAATTGTATCTATTTACTCACTGTTGTATAATATGCAGTTCATACAACATTTATTAATATAAATATTTTTTAATGAAATAATTGGAAAGGCAATGGTACCCACAGACAAATTAATACCCATGAAATCTGAGTCTTAAGGAATTGGAATTATTTTTGTGATGGAAGAAAAATATGTGGAAAGTGTAAATTAGCTTATTCACGTAGACTTTCACGGCCGGAGTTGCTATGATGATCTTGAAGAAGATTTTCGGGCTGTAGGCCGTGGTCATGAGGCTTGTAGTTCACTGACAACCCTTGAGGATGCCAGACGCAGTCTCTGGCGAAACGTCGGGGAACTACAAGCCTCATGACCACGGCCTACAGCCCGAAAATCTTCTTCAAGATCATCATTGTAAATTAACTGTTCTTTCGTCCAAAAGAAATTTACCTATTATAAATTCTTAATGCCCTTGGGAATAATCTAGTATATTATTTCCCAGTTTCACTGATTAAGGTTTAACAAATTGTTAGGGATATATTGTTTTAACATGTAATTTAACAATTCCATTTCATTATCATCATACTTTTAACATTGTTATATTAATGTTAAATTAACACATTCAGTACCAGGCACTGAGCAGGGCATTTAAACCCACAGGCCAGCCATTTAAATACCCCAGCTACCCTTTTCATGGCACTTCAGAAAATGGGCCATTAATCACAAACTATTAGTCCTAGAAAATTCAAATTTTGTACATACCTAAAGGAGATATCCTAGTAGGATTTGATGGTGAAATAACTTGGATGATTGACATCACATGGTATCGGCGTATCAATTTCAGGAAGTGGAAGTTCATCTTCACTTTCATTTTGTGAATCTTCTAATTCAGGAATCAGTTCATCACCTGAATCATCATTATACAAAATATTCACTAATTCTTCTTCAGTGAGATATTTTTCTTTCGCCATGGTTTCACTCACGCACAAACAATAGTGCGATAACGAGAAACATATACGACTGCATTGGAGCCTGGAGGCAAGTTTGGGTGAACGAATTCCATGTGTTGTTTGTTTTAAAAATTTAAGTGGATTCACCAAGGTTAAACGTGTCAAACGGGAATAGAAAATGTACATTTACATGCCATCTATGATACATACTAAACCAACACAATATTTAGGCGCCGAATATAAACGCGGTTTGTTCGCGCCCACTCTAAAACAAGTTAACTGACCGACGGCTGCATACACGATAGTCTCTTAAAATGCCTTAACTGGTTTATGGTACTGAATGTGTTAACTTATCCTTGTGTTGAATTTAATGTATGTTGGAAATAACACAATAAGGGTTCTTTTAATTACATTTGAGTTGGAAATTTTGACTCACTTCATATTTCTTGATTTTTATGCAGACCTAGGTTCTACGCTTCTGTGCGACATTGTCAATGCCTCCAACTGCCGTTTTGTGGCTGTTCATCCTGTAAGTTGATTTCTGTTCCTTCTGCCGGCTGGCCGATAAACTTCCAAATCAAATTTTTTTTCTTTTTCTCTGGGATTTGAAAAGTCATGATTTTCTTTTTATTCTTGCAGATGTAAATTTTCTCCCAAATTGTGAGTTCCTTAGATTTTTCTAACTATTTTATTAATTTGGCCTTAGTTTCAATTCCGTGTTTTTCTGACCATGCATGTAAACCAGAATTAAAACTAAAGCGGTTAGAAAAATCTAAGGAACTCACAATTTGGGAGAAAATTTACATCTGCAAGAATAAAAAGAAAACCATGAATTTTGAAATTCCCGGAGAAAAAGAAAAAAGAAAGTTATTGGAAGTACATCGGTCAGCCGGCAGAGGGAGTGGAAATCAATTTGTAGGATGGACAGCCCCACAAAATGACACTTGGAGGCATCGACAATGTCGCACAGAAGCGACGAAACCTAGGTCTGCATAAAAATCAAGAAATATTGAGGTGAGTCAAAATTTCCAACTTGTGTTGAATGTTTAATGTATTGTTATCAATTCAAAAATAATTACCATAAATCATGTATATGAAGCATATTTGCTTCATTTGGATAATTACATCTTTTTGATAAAAAATAGGACTGCATTTTATACTATATCAAAATGGAGAAAAACAATTTATAATGCAGAAATGTAATTGCACAACATGACAAATCAGTACAATTGTTTAATCTACAATGGCATAACAACCCAATGTTGGGTCTTACCATCTCCTTTGTTAGGAAATACTAGACCAAGTTAATTTAGTTACATTTGAAGAGAAAAATTATACGCTCAGATGCTTAATATTTTATTTTAGGAAGTGATATTTTGAGGTTATTTTAATTAAATTATTTTTAGTCTGTTCATCTTACCTCAATATTAATGTTGATTTGTTCTTGAACATGTTTCGATTATATCATAATTCATCAGCATCTTGCCCAGACTGGTTGGATTTATGTTGTACACCCTGGATGTCAATGTCAGCTCCATCCTGTGGTTGGCCAAAGAACTTCCAAACAAGGTCATGCTCCGTCTGTATTTCAAAATTCATAACTCTGTTTTTGTTCTTCTGAATATAGATTTTTTCCCAAATAGTCAGCTCTTTTGTATTTTCTAACTGTTTTAATAATATAAATTCGGACACTAAATTATGAAAATACAAAAGAGCTGACTATTTGGGAAAAAAATCTGTATTCAGAAGAACAAAAACAGAGTTATGAATTTTGAAATACCGATGGAGTGTGACCTTGTTTGGAAGTTCTTTGGCCAACCACAGGATGAAGCTGATGTTGACATCCAGGGTGTGCAACATTAATCGAAACATGTTCAAGAACAAATCAACATTAATATTGAGGTAAGATGAACAGACTAAAAATAATTTAATTAGTTATGCTTATTTTCCTAAAGATGTCATGAATGGTATGCAGTCAATTTACTGACTCAATGAGACATCTAGAAGGCAACTAAAGTATTACTAGGATGAAGGAGGTCGGTAAATTTGTTTTGAAGCCTCTTTATTCAGGCTTAAGGTTCTTTTATGAAACTGAAAATCTTTAGACTCGGGATTCACAACTTAAGCCTCTCCCTGAGGACTTGCTCCTTGGATTTTTCCATCTTAAAAAAAATTCATCAACCCTGGCTGGGTTTGAACCTGGGACCAGAGGTGAGGAATATAACCACTAATCCACTGTGGCTGATATTGTGTATTTAATTGATCAAGCAGTAGCTGTGTTAGCTCAGAAGATTCCCATGTGCGTATTGATCCCCAGATCCAAGTTTGAAACCTAGTGGGGTGATATTTTATTTTAACTCTAGCTATCAAAGGTATTAAATTAATATTAAGAAGATAAAGCTGTTACTATGATTGAAATAAGTACATTAAAGTACACAACTAAATTATTGTAATCAAATTGCATACAAATTTTTCTCTTTACCATTTTTGCTATCTTACTTACTTGCTCACTGGCACTATCGAACCCGTAGGTTCATGGCCGCGTGGATATAAGCTCTCCATACATCCCTATCCAGAGCTAATGCTTTCCAATCATTCCCTGCATATTCTACTTCCCTCAAATCATAGTTAATGTTGTTCTCCCACCTTATTCTTGGTCTACCAACTGGGCATTTTCCCTCTGGCTTTCCTACAAGAAGCTTCCATGCACGTCTTTCATTCCCCATACACGCAACATGTCCTGCCCATCGCAGTCTACGAGACTTAACACCATTTTTGCTATCAAAAGTATTATTTATAATTGTTAAATTAAGCATGAAATACTTTATGGTGAAATTAAATGTTTCTTACCTCTCCTCATATAAATCTCCTAAGTAGATCGCGATTTCGAGACCATAACAGTCTCATCTTCAGTACAATCTTGGCGACTGATGTTATGTCAATCAGAAGAAACTTCTTCTTCTTCCCTCTGTTGGTTGACCGATGAATCCCTGGATCAGGTCAAAATTTGCGGGAATTTCAAAGTTCATAAGTTTTTCTTTGTTTTTCTGAATGTGGATCTTTTCCCAAACCATGAGTTCCTTTTGTTTGTCTATTTGTTTAATTAGACTGGCTTTTGATTCAATTAAATGTCTTTCGGACCAAGCATGAGCAGCTACTGCTGACTTTTCCACTTCTCCATTTTTTATGTTTCTAAGATGTTCTTTCACCCTTGTTTTCAAATTTCTTTTCGTTTTTCCAATATAAATTTTGTCACAATCCATGCATTTGATCTGATAAATTCCTAATTTGTTTTCATTTTCAATTCTCTCATTTTTACTAGTTTTAATTATCCTATTGAAGCTGTATTCATTCTTTGGTGCTAATCTTATATTAAACTTTTTGAAATTTCTTTTAAATTTATGGTGTTAATTGCAACTACTTAGAAGATTTATATGAGGAGAGGTAAGAAACATTTAATTTCACCATAAATTAAACCTCATAGTGATTGATTCCTATAAAAGTTAAAAAATGAAGTACTTAAATTGTATAAGAAAGAATATTCTACCTTTTTTTATGTGGACATTAACTTTAGATACCTGTTATACTTTTCAAAAAGTGTGGTGAATTTAAACTACTCTTCACCATTGTCCCTTACATCTTTGTAACACAAACACACGTGCACTCATATCCCTTCTATACACAATACATCAACATACAAATTGCATAAATTAAAAGCAATCCACAATGACACCATAAATTTGTAGCATGCTTAACTCGAACAAAAACGTAGCATCTAAATTACAACTTGGCAAAGAAATTCTGTGTTTTGGAAATTCGTGAAAATATTGAGGAACATTAAAAAGTAATTTGAGTAGCATTACATTCACTTGCCCAGTGCTGTTTATTATTTTGAAAAAAAAATCACATCAAAATGCGCTGAAATCCCAACTAAAGAATGGCATCTCAATTTGTTATGTTTGAGGAATCCACAATATTTTTCAAGATGTTAACTAACATTCTACAACAAAATTGTTGATGAAAGTAAAATATTATAACATGTTAAAATTTAGTCCTGCGCCATAGTCGAGTGATTAAGACAAGATACCTTGGTGTAGAGCTATAGGACTTGCACTGGTACGAGTCTCCATGGGGGAAGAAATTTTCTCATGGAATTTTGGCAAGTGTGGGACCAATGCCAACTCAGCATCATGAGGAATTTGGGTAGCTACAATAAGTCTGCAGGTTGATAAAACCAGCTTTGATGGTTGGTGGACCCTACATGCTGACCATATGTCACCCCTATACTGGCTGGATGATCATCTACCTCTGTGATTGACACGTGTGGATGTGAGAACAGTAGACGGGTGGTAGATCAAGGGCCTTCTAAGCCTGTTTTGCCATGGAATAGTAGAGTATGTTAAAATTTTATTACATTGTTAACAAGCAAAATATTATGTACTTTTAATATCTATTAATGAACCAGCCTTGTGTGTTTTGTACCCTAGCAATTAATTAACAGTAAGAAAACTAAACCGTAAAATAATTTTATAACTTCATTAACTGAATATATATATGCACATACATAAGTTATCTTGATTTTCTTTTAAATAGAGTATATATAAATATAATAATGTATTCGCATAGGTGGACAGAGACATCTTATGATAGGAATTGAAAGTTAAAAATGGAGATAGTAATGTGCTTCTAAAAATATATTCCAAGTAAATTCCTAAAATTAATTTAATTTTGTGTGTTAAAAAATAATTTGTTAATAAAGATGTATACAGTGTCCCAGTAAGCTTTGTGCCAGCTATACATAACTGATATATCCAATACTGTTCACAGGATACCTAAACACATTTATCGTGCAATAATTAATTAGAGTCTTAACATCTTACCTCATAAGTTGTTGTGTTGTTGAGAAAAAGTTTCAATAAGCCTGCATATTGTTATCAGCTCATTCAGACTCTTGAATTTCTGTTGTTAATCCTGAATGTCGACTCTCCATGTTCTGGTTGACGAAAATTTACAAATCAAATCCTATTTGCTGAGAATTTCAAAATTTGTGATCCTATAAGATTTTACATTTTGATAATAAATCACTAAACAGTATGAAACTAGGCCCAGTCCGTCTCAGTCTGTAGTTCTGGATGTAGATCTTCTCCTAAACTGTTAGTTCTTTTGAATTTTCTGTTTCTATAATTCTGTGTTCACTTTGATTTTATGTTTTTCTGACCAAACGTGATCAGCTATTGCGGATTTTTCTACTTCTCAATTTCACACATTTCTAAGGCGTTCCTGTATTCTAATGTTCAAGTTTCTCTTTATTTTTCCTGTGTGCATCTTATAACAAGAAAAACAAAGAGGAACTTGAAAACATTAGAATGAAGGAACATCTTAGAAATGTGAAAAATGGAGAAGTAGCTGCTCACATTGGTCAGAAAAACATAAAATCAAAATCAGTTTAGTAATGGAAGGCAGATGCGGGGAACGGACTGCGTAGGATCGTGATGATACAACCACACACATTTTCGTAACTATTTTACAAATTGTCATACTTACCAACTTTATTGAAGCAGGTGTTGGAACTGTTCACCTTCGATGTCCATACATTTTTGACGCCTCTTTATAAAATTTGTTGTACTTATTATGGACTGTTGAATGTGATGTAATTTTTACACCCGGGAATTGTGTTTCAAAAGTCTTCGTACTTGGCTGGCAGACTGAGTTAACAAATATTGTTCATAAATAAATACATGTTGTTCAGTAGAAAAATTATTAACCATTATACAGTTTACACTCATACACACGTGATTCACTTTACACTTATGTTTTATAAGATACAAATTTTAAAATTTAAATAACTTATACACATGTCATTCAGTTTACATTATACATCTCTTGGCATTATTCAGTACACAAGGAAAAGCGATCAAGCACCTTATCCACTCGAGATACACTATCTGACTGTGGCCGTGAACTCATAAACTGCTGAGTCAGCGCACATTTCAGGTCCTGTGCCTGCACGTGTAAGCCTTTGTTATCGCACAGCACAAACCCCGCGTCTGCCTTCCACTACTAAACTCATCTCACTGTAGAAACAGAAAACAACAGAACTGACTGTTTGGGAGATCTACATTCAGAAGTATAGATATTGAATCGTGAATTTTGAAATTCTTGGTGAAAAGTATTTGATTTGCAAGTTCTTCAGTCAACCAAAAGATGGAGGGGAGTCGACATCCAGAACCAACAACCAAAAATTCAACAGACTGAACAAGCTGATAATATGCAGGCATATTTAAAGAGAAAAATTTTATGCCCAGACTGAGACTCGAACCCAGGACTTTTTGGCTTTTCAGGCCAATGCACTACCAACTGAGCTACCGGGGCGAGTTACAATCTAAATGTAATTTTTTCTCTTATATACGTCGTAAATTCCTGCGCATCAAATGCTATGAAACCTTTGTTCCTATCTTTGCAGATGGCGGCTTCTTTATTAAGAAGACATTTATTTGGGAATTTTTATATTACATTATAAGCCAGTATGGCTTCTTTCAATATTTTTATTATTCCTTTATTTTATTGAAATGAATAGTAAAAAACATATTGAAACATGTTCTCAAGAACAACAATTTATGAGGCAAGATGTTAAGACTTAAAATAATTATTAAGAAGAACCTCATAATATTACTTCCTATTGTAATTTATTAATTCACTGAACAAGTTGGCTGAAGCAGTAGCATTTGAGATGTATGCATATGTATGTATGTATGGGGTACCAACCCATTGCTGAGTGGTGGGGTTGCCACCTTCAGGCCTCTGAACTTGCCTGCTTTTCAGTTTGGGAGTGCTCCCATAGTCAGTGGGTCCGGTTTGTAGCGCCGGATATTCGCTTTCACCCTCTTCCGTCTGCTGTAACTATGGGTTACATTGTACAGAGGTCACGACGAGGACGTGGGAGTAGGATTTGCTGGTAGATCTGTCTGGTGTTATGATAGTTGGCTTTACACAACATTTTATAGAGCATGTCAATCTGACATTAACAATCAACACTTTTGAAATTCATATTAAAGCACCGTTGAGGTTATGTAATAAGATGTTAATTATATAATTTTTAACTGGTAAGTCAGTCGTCCTCAACTAAATTATTAAACTTCAAGTTATTCTAATATGGAGGCCTTTTGAAAACAATGTTTCATCTTCTGCGGTTTAACTGGAACTCATGGTGTTATATAGGTTTTATAACACCATCAGTTCCAGTTAAAACGCAGAAGATGAAACATTGTTTTTGAAAGGCCTCCATATTAGAATAACTTTAATAATTTAGTTGAGGATGACTGACTTACCAGGTAAAACTCATATAATTAACATCTGACATTAACAGCCCTGCTGTGGCCATATAGATAAAAATCATAAAACCTACAAAAAATAATAAATAATAATTAAGGATAAAATTAAAAAAAAACTTTTTCAAGCTAAACATGTTACCATATTTACTTGAATATTCCATACACATTTTTACCATATTTTTGTTATCTAAAAGGTGGATACATGATTTATGCAAGGAAAGTTTCAAGGATGGGAAGTATACTGGATATGCTTTACAGAAAAAAAAAAACAGTGTGAATTGGTCAGAATAAGTTTATTTTCCCTTTGAAGGGGTGTTGGTTTTGCTGTTCATCAGTGGTATAAGCCAAGTAAGAGGCAGTCATTTGCGTTTATCCCACCCGCGTTTCTCGTTTGCTCCACATACATATCCAAGGCTAGCCTCGTCTTTGTACCTTCAGTCATAGAACATTCTTTATCTATTGTGTCACTATACTATTCAGAGGGAAAAGGATTATACCGGGGCAGCTATTAGAAGCATAATAAATAATTGATAACCTTCGCACAGATGTCAGGTTAAGGATCCTCTCCCCCTTACACTCTAGCAGATAGTACCGTTTGCTATAAGATGTTAAAACTTATTAAGAGGAATTCCATACTTAATCTGATAGTAAAAAATGTTCAGTTGAAAAGTAAAAAATGGTGTATTATAAAATGACGATAGGAAGTAACTAACATACAAGGTTATTCTTAATAAATAAGTTGAGTCTATTGCATCTTATCTCATATAAGTTGAGTTCTTTTAGGACATGTTTTAAAACACACTTGTGTTTTATCTTCAGCCTGTCCAGACTGTTGATTTTTACGTTGTCGGCTCTGGATGTCAACTCCCACTCCATCTTTTGGTGAACCAAAGAATTTGCATTTCAAATCCCTGTCCCTGGGAATTTCAAAATTCATGATTCTAAAAAGAAAAAAAAATCATTATAAGAAATAATAAATTAAGTGAATAATAGGGAGAAGTTACATAGTATCCTGGAATTCGGAATTTCTAAAAAGTTAGTTACACTTATACGAATGTGTCTAAATGGCGCAAAGAGTAGGGTGCGTGTAGGCAAACAGTTTTCAGATACATTTGAAATCCAGAATGGGTTGAAGCAAGGAAATGCACTATCTCCTCTACTTTTTAATTTTGTACTAGAGCATGCCATCAAATCTTTAGAGAATGAAGAAGGCCTACAATTCAATGGTGTTAATAAGCTGTTTATGCTGATGATGTAGTACTATTCGGCGATAGTGAGGAGATACTAAAGGCCAACATGCACACACTATTGAGTAATACTAAGGAATTAGGACTGGAAGTAAGTATCAATATAACTAAATATATGGTCACACATAGAAATACATTATATAATGGAAATGGACAGCTAATGACAAATGAGGGAAATTTTGAGGAAGTGATTGAATTCAAATACCTAGGAACAATAATCACAAATAGGAATGAGATGCTCAAAGAAATTAAACATAGGCTCAATTCTGGAAAGGCATGCTATTATGTATTACAGAGACTATTGACTTCCCAACTCCTTTCAAAAAACGTAAACATGAAAATATGTTGTTTTTAAATGCTGGGCCTTGACAACGAAGCCATTAGTGTTCTTGCTCTCCAATATATCTCTATGGTGGATCCAACAGGTAATACTTAACAGGTTTGTAGATGTTTTTCGAAATGAAAATATATAAATGTATAAACTATTATTCCACCAGTTATATTATATGGATGTGAAATATGAACTCTTACTTTAAGGGAGGGAAGGAGATTACGAATATTTGGGAATAAAGTTCTTAGGAAAATTTTTGGACCAAAGAGAGATGAACAGACAGGTGAATGGAGAAAACTTCATAACAGTGAACTACATGATCTTTATAGGAAGCCAGATATAATAAGAACAGTTAAGTCTCGTAGACTGCAATGGGCAGGATATGTGGCATGCATGGGGAATGAAAGATGTGCATGGAAGCTTCTTGTAGGAAAACCAGAGGGAAAACGTCCAGTTGGAAGACCAAGAATGAGGTGGGAGAATAACATTAACTATGATTTGAGGGAAGTATGTTATACAGGGAATGATTGGAAAACATTAGCTCAGGATAGGGATGTATGGAGATTTTATGTCCACTCTGCCATGAACCTACTGGTTCGATAGTGCCAGTGAGTTAGTTAATAAATTAAATGAAGGAGTAGCAGCAGTCCCAGTTCTTCTGGATATAGATTTTCTCCCAAATGGTGAATTCTTGAGTATTTTCTAATTGTTTTAATAATTTGGTGTTCACATCTGGAAAGGCTGAAAATGAAACATAAGTGTGTTTTGAAACATGTCCTAAAATAACTCAACTTTTATGAGGTAAGATGCAACAGACTCACCCTATTTATTAAATAGTGTATTGTCATACATGCATATATGACTAAAATAAAATAAAAAGTTATTACAAAAATCCAGGTGCATGAATTGAGTGATAGTGTAAATAACGTAAGTAAATACAGTTTGTATTATAATGATAAGATAAAATTCTTCATTCAGAAGAAAAGTAAAGCCATGGATTCTGTTTATAAAAATTTATAAATAAGCTCATTGCCTTTTACATTAAACTAAACTTAAAAATTAATATTAACAATATTAAAGAAAAGTTTTAAATTAAAATGATTTCCCATAAAACTAGATTTACAGCATATAAAAGAACCTCAACACTGAAAAACAGGTGTATGAACAAAATTTGCTAATTCATTCATACCCAAAACTAATTTCAGTTCTAATAATCTGAAATGTTAAAGAGTTAATTTTACTGGAGGATGGATATGTGTGGTTGGCACAAAACTCTTCATAGTTTAAGTGGAAGAATTCACTGAACAGTCAAATAGGCTTTCATTGCTGGTGTCACAATTTTTGTGTGAAGCTTTTCTGGGCGAGAAATAAATAAAAGAGATCAGTCTATAATCCAATTTTTAACAAATATATTTTGCCACAGTAGTAAATAAAACTTTGAATTTTGATATGAGTACAAGACCATCATTTTTGTCACGTATTTAATTTGTGGTCAGATTCAATTTCTTGATTAAGATTTTCGTCTTTTCCTCAACTACAAGGCAAATGATAAAAATTACAAACCACAACTTCCTTGAAAAACTATCAGCCTCATAATTATTTCAATAAACCGTATTCATAAAAATTAAGTAAACACTAACAGAGCCACTTAGTCCATAACAATGGAATCAAATTATGATACTTCCATTAAAACTATAAATAATGTTAATGTTTGTTAATTGAGAGTTATAATATTCAACCCATAATATATATATATGTCCACCACTGTGGTCTCGAGGTAGCGAACTCCTTGTCATGCAGTGGGCCCAGGTTCGATCCCCGGTCAGGTAGGGCTCCTGGGTGAGGCTTTTGTCGGGGTTTTTCCTCACCTGTAAGACAAATGTCAGGAAGCTTATGGACCAATGGTCCTCAAAAATCATTCGGCCATCATCATCATCCTTCATGGGTGTGGAAAGCAACAGGAAGCTACCACACCTATAATTCCCTAGTAAAGCTACAAAGCTTAGCATGAAAATGCTATGATTGCAGTGAAAGACCTATCCTCAGGCAGAATTACTATGGATGGATATATAATATGGTGTTTCCAAGTGTCATGATATTAGATGGAGATAAATTTGAAATACCTTTTACTGATGTAAAACTCTCCATTCATTGCATCAGATATTGTACTGAGAAAACACTCAAATTGGTATATAAGTATTTCTAAGATAAGATGACCAGATGTCTCTTTTATAATGATATTTTTTTTAACTCTTATCCTGATGTTCTGACAGAATCCTTGTTTCCATGCCCCTCTTTGAATTCCCATTCGTGCCACATGTCCTGCCCATCACAGTCTATGAGACTTTACTGTTCTTATTATGTCTGGTTTCCTATAAACATCATGTAGCTGATTGTTATGCAAGTCTTCTCCATTCACCTGTCATCTCTCTTTAATCAAAAAAATTTTCTAAGAACTTTATTCTCAAATACTCGTAATCTTTTCTCCTCCCTTAAAGTAAGAGTCCACATTTTGCATCCATAACTGAGAGAATAACAGTTGAATGCAGGCTTTCACGGCCGGTAATCGTAATGTTGAGTGATTCCGGGTTATGTGGCCGTGGTCCATAGTTGGTGTTGATACCAGACGTTTCGCCCTCAACTGCGGAGGGCATCTTCAGTGGCGAGTGCTTCTATGCGTGTTTCCTGGTCGGAAGATCTACTTGGAATGAGCGCTGTGGACGTAGAGGACGTTGTATTGGTGGGGGGTGCAGGGTGAGTGGGCGTGGCTCTTGCTGATTGGCTAATAGTCGTCTCCTTGTTGTCACTGGTGTTAATGCATTTATTTTCTAGTGTATGAAACCAGGCCTTAGACAGTTTGATGCCTTCTTCTTTTCTGTTAATATTTCCCTTATGCTTGTGTATTTCTATAGCCTCTCGGTATATCTAGGAATCTACGGGAATAGTATGAAGTGTTGGCTAAAACTTGTGTATCGTCGAATAGAATTCTGGTGTCCATCTCGTAATGCATGTTTCTGCTTCTGCTACAGCTGATTTATCCCATTTCTCCTTGTCTGCAGTTTCTTTTATGTTCTGATAAACGGGTGGCTATACTTCTTTTCGTGGTCCCTATATATGATTTACCACCCGAACAAGGAAGTCCCATAATACGCCGCAATTGGAGAGAGGTGGCCGAGGATCCTTAGCTGAGCATAGGCAGTCTTCTATTTTCTTCTTGTAGGTCTGTAAAACTGTTTTTATGTTGTATTTTCGTAGGAGTGTTTCCTTTCCGATCCGATCTGTGACTCTTTTGTACATATTGGTAAGTAGGCTATGCTGTTGAGGGTGTGTTATCCATTCTGACGTGCTGTCTTCGTGGATGTATGGTTTGTCTTATTTCCTTCAATGTGTAGCCATTTTTCTGGAAACAATTGAACAGATGGTGTTGTTCTTGTTTAAGGTGTTGTGGTTGGCATAACTTAGTCGCTCTGTCGAACAGTGTCTTAATGACACCTCGCTTTTGTCTTGGATGGTGGTTAGAGTCTTTCTGCAGATATCGGTCTGTGTGTGTAGGTTTTCTGTAAACTGTATGTTGAATTTCCCCATTGCCAGTCCTTATTATTTGAACATCCAGGAAAGGAAGTCTTCCATTATCTTCTTTTTCCATTGTGAACTGTATTTTGTTGTGTCTGCTGTTAAGGTGTTGAAGGAACCGTTCCAATTCTTCACTGCCATGTCTCCATACTACGAATGTGTCATCAACATAGCGAAACCAATGTTCTGGAGACTTGGGAGCTGTTTTTAGTGCTTCTTCTTCGAATTTCTCCATGAAAAAATTCGCTACTACTGGGCTTAGAGGACTGCCCATGGCTACTCCGTCGGTCTGTTCATAGTAGCTGTTGTTCCATTGGAAGTAAGTAGTAGTTAGTACATGCCTGAATAAATTGGATATTTCTTCTGTGAAAATCTGTCTAATGTAGTCCATGGTCTCATTTACCGGCACCATGGTGAAAAGGGAAACCACATCGAAGCTAACCAGTATATCTTGAGATGTTACGTTTATATTCCGTAGTCTCTCAATGAAATGTGTCGAGTCTCTGATGTAGCTGTCCGTTTTTCCAAGGAGTGGTTTCAGAAGTCCTGTAAGATGCTTTGCCAGTAAGTAGGTCGGGGAACCGATGGCACTGACAATTGGCCGGAGTGGGAATGTTGTTTTTTGTGTATTTTTGGAAGACCATAGAGTCTTGGAGGTGAGCTTCGGATACGCGTAATTTCTTCTTAATTTCTTCTGGCAAGGACGATTGCTTGATAAGATTGTTGGTTTTTCGAAGAATACCGGATGTAGGGTCTCGCTTGATAGGTTTGTATGTTTCTGGTGTCAGAATCTCTATTATTTTCTCTTTGTATTCGTGTGTATTCATAACAACTGTAGAGTTCCTTTATCGGCTGGTAAAATGGTGATATTATTATCATTATTTAAAGTTTTTAGCGCTAGTCTCTCCTTAGTTAAATTGCTTTTCGGTGGTTGGGCGCGACGGAGTATTCTTGCAGCTTCATAACGAATTTCATCAGTTGTTTGCAAGGGGAGATTCTTGATGCTTGCCTCGATGTTAGAGATAATATCCTCTACAGGTATTGATGTGGGTGTGATGGCGTAGTTGCCTCCTTTTGATAGTACAGATGTTTCTTCAGTTGACAGCGAGCGTGATGACAGGTTTGTTACGGTATGTTGTAGACCGACTGATTGCTGTAAGGGTCGCGATTGCATTTTTAGAAAGTCGAATTTCTTCATCTGCGTTCTAGTAGACTTTAACATGGTTGCTTCACTTGAGTTGTATGTAATGCTGTCGATCTTGTTCCAATAATGGTAAGAAATGCTGTTACTGATTGTTATGTGAAGTGTAAAGAGTTCTGCGTCGTTGGTTGCTAACTCCTTCCGTGTTTGTTGGATGCGTTCTCTGAGTAGAGCACGTTCAGTACGGTCGTATATGCGATGGGCTTTTTTAGATCTAAAAGTCCTCCGTTGTTGTAGGAATTTGGGTGTATATATCCAGCGTCTCTGCACCGTAGTAAAAAAGTATAAGATGATAGTAATTGGGATTTCTTCTTCCGGAGTGTCTCCAGGTGTCTAATACGTAAATAACTTTCCTCCCCGTAGAGGCGTTTAATAGTTGAATGCAGGCTTTCACGGCCGGTAATCGTAATGTTGAGTGATTCCGGGTTATGTGGCCGTGGTCCATAGTTGGTGTTGATACCAGACGTTTCGCCCTCAACTGCGGAGGGCATCTTCAGTGGCGAGTGCTTCTATGCGTGTTTCCTGGTCGGAAGATCTACTTGGAATGAGCGCTGTGGACGTAGAGGACGTTGTATTGGTGGGGGGTGCAGGGTGAGTGGGCGTGGCTCTTGCTGATTGGCTAATAGTCGTCTCCTTGTTGTCACTGGTGTTAATGCATTTATTTCTAGTGTATGAAACCAGGCCTTAGACAGTTTGATGCCTTCTTCTTTTCTGTTAATATTTCCCTTATGCTTGTGTATTTCTATAGCCTCTCGGTATAATCTAGGGAAATAGTATGAAGTTGTGGCTAAAACTTGTGTATCGTCGAATAGAATCTGGTGTCCATTCGTAATGGCATGTTCTGCTACAGCTGATTTATCCATTTCTCCTTGTCTGCAGTTTCTTTTATGTTCTGATAAACGGGTGGCTATACTTCTTTTCGTGGTCCCTATATATGATTTACCACACGAACAAGGAAGTCGATATACGCCGCAAGTGGAGAGAGGTGGCCGAGGATCCTTAGCTGAGCGAAGGCAGTCTTCTATTTTTCTTGTAGGTCTGTAAACTGTTTTTATGTTGTATTTTCGTAGGAGTTTTCCGATACGATCTGTGACTCTTTGTACATATGGTAAGTAGGCTATGCTGGTTGAGGGTGTGTTATCCATTCTGACGTGCTGTCTTCGTGGATGTATTCGACTGTATTCGTGGAAATTCGACTTTCTAAAAATGCAATCGCGACCCTTACAGCAATCAGTCGGTCTACAACATACCGTAACAAACCTGTCATCACGCTCGCTGGTCAACTGAACAACATCTGTACTATCAAAAGGAGGCAACTACGCCATCACACCCACATCAATACCTGTAGAGGATATTATCTCTAACATCGAGGCAAGCATCAGAATCTCCCCTTGCAAACAACTGATGAAATTCGTTATGAAGCTGCAAGAATACTCCGTCGCGCCCAACCACCGAAAAGCAATTTAACTAAGAAGGAGAGACTAGCGCTAAAAACTTTAAATAATGATAATAATATCACCATTTTACCAGCCGATAAAGGAAACTCTACAGTTGTTATGAATACACACGAATACAAAGAGAAATAATAGAGATTCTGACACCAGAAACATACAAACCTATCAAGCGAGACCCTACATCCGGCATTCTTCGAAAAACCAACAATCTTATCAAGCAATCGTCCTTGCCAGAAGAAATTAAGAAGAAATTACGCGTATCCGAAGCTCAACCTCCAAGACTCTATGGTCTTCCAAAAATACACAAAAACAAATTCCACTCCGGCCAATTGTCAGTGCCATTGGTTCCCCGACCTACTTACTGGCAAAGCATCTTACAGGACTTCTGAAACCACTCCTTGGAAAAACGGACAGCTACATCAGAGACTCGACATTTCATTGAGAGACTACGGAATATAAACGTAACATCTCAAGATATACTGGTTAGCTTCGATGTGGTTTTCCTTTTCACCATGGTGCCGGTACATGAGACCATGGACTACAATTAGACAGATTTTCACAGAAGAAATATCCAATTTATTCAGGCATGTACTAACTACTACTTACTTCCAATGGAACAACAGCTACTATGAACAGACGACGGAGTAGCCATGGGCAGTCCTCTAAGCCCAGTAGTAGCGAATTTTTCATGGAGAAATTCGAAGAAGAAGCACACTAAAACAGCTCCCAAGTCTCCAGAACATTGGTTTCGCTATGTTGATGACACATTCGTATTATGGAGACATGGCAGTGAAGAATTGGAACGTTTCCTTCAACACCTTAACAGCAGACACAACAAAATACATTCACAATGGAAAAAGAAGATAATGGAAGACTTCCTTTCCTGGATGTTCAAATATAAGGACTGGCAATTGGGGAAATTCAACATACAGTTTACAGAAAAACCTACACACACAGACCGATATCTGCAGAAAGACTCTAACCACCATCCAAGACAAAAGCGAGGTGTCATTAAGACACTGTTCGACAGAGCGACTAAGTTTATGCCAACCACAACACCTTAAACAAGAACAACACCATCTGTTCAATTGTTTCCAGAAAAATGGCTACACATTGAAGGAAATAAGACAAACCATACATCCACGAAGACAGCACGTCAGAATGGATAACACACCCTCAACCAGCATAGCCTACTTACCATATGTACAAGAGTCACAGATCGTATCGGAAAACCCTACGAAAATACAACATAAAAACAGTTTACAGACCTACAAGAAAATAGAAGACTGCCTTCGCTCAGCTAAGGATCCTCGGCCACCTCTCTCCACTTGCGGCGTATATCGACTTCCTTGTTCGTGTGGTAAATCATATATAGGGACCACGAAAAGATGTATAGCCACCCGTTTATCAGAACATAAAAGAAACTGCAGACAAGGAGAAATGGATAATCAGCTGTAGCAGAACATGCCATTACGAATGGACACCAGATTCTATTCGATGATACACAAGTTTTAGCCACAACTTCATACTATTTCCCTGGATTATACCGAGAGGCTATAGAAATACACAAGCATAAGGGAAATATTAACAGAAAAGAAGAAGGCATCAAACTGTCTAAGGCCTGGTTTCATACACTAGAAAATAAATGCATTAACACCAGTGACAACAAGGAGACGACTATTAGCCAATCAGCAAGAGCCACGCCCACTCACCCTGGCAACCCCCACCAATACAACGTCCTCTACGTCCACAGCGCTCATTCCAAGTAGATCTTCCGACCAGGAAACACGCATAGAAGCACTCGCCACTGAAGATGCCCTCCGCAGTTGAGGGCGAAACGTCTGGTATCAACACCAACTATGGACCACGGCCACATAACCCGGAATCACTCAACATGAGAGAATAACAGTTTAACGATTTTGAGAGAAGTTTGAATTACAAGAGTCCTTGTAATACATAATAGCATGCATTTCCAGAATTGAGTCTATGTTTAATTTCTTTGTGCTCCTCATTTCTGTTTGTAATTATTGTTCCTAGATATTTGAATTCAATCACTTCTTCAGAATTCCCCTCGTTTGACATTAAGTATTCATTTCCATTATATGATGTATTTCTATGTGTGGCCAAATATTAGTTTTATTAATTTTACATCCGGACCCAATTTCTTAGTGTTATCACTAGAGTGTATGTGTTGGCCTTTAGTATCTCCTTGCTATCGCCTAATAATACTCTATCATCAGCATAAAATAATAGCTTATTAATACCATTGAGACAAATTATAAATCACAAAACATACTATATTTCCAGGCCTTGTGATAAATGACCTGTCATCTTAGCGACACATTTGAATTTAGCATGAGTATACTAGTATGTTATAAATAAATTGTATATACCTTTTTTTTCTTTTGTATTTTTACACTCCGTCTTCCTCAATATTTCTTTAATATTCTATGTATTTAATCTTGGAAGCTTTTCGAAAATTTTATTTCATCTTCATGACATTTCGTTTTATTTAATAAAAGAAATGATTTTTATACTAGTATGTTTATTAATACTTAGGAATGTTTAATTATGTCATCTTCGAAGAGCACTCTTTTATTTTGCATTTATTTCCAATATGGAAGATGATGGCTATGTCGAGTTATGTTCGACTTTTATATAGATCATAACAAAAGTGTTCCGTTTTATAACTTTTCTAAGTACTGAAATGATCAAAGTGTTTTTTTTTTTAATTCTGACCACCTAACTCGTTAAGACGTGTGAAAATCAAACTTCATAGACCAGCCGAAGTAATAGCTAGGGAATGGATTTTTATGTAAATAAATATTTTATTTGCTTATATATAGAAGAGTGAAACTAATAAGGAAACTGTCAATCATTGCACCTTGAAACCTACCTTGAAATTTCTTCCAGAGAAGTGTTGTGATGTACCAAGGCCATGTCCAAAAATGATCTGCCTTTTTAACTGCAAGGCATTAAAATCCAGTACCAAAATCTCTCATTTAAACTATAAGGAAGTAATAACTTGTGAATTGGTAGATTGGATAATCCTCACTACCTGCTGTCCATGTCATGCCCCACTTCACTCTACTCCCCTCTTACTCATGCAGGGAGTCCACGTGTTCTGTACAGTTAGATGCCATTACTGGGTTCTAGCTTTGATTTTTATGCCTTGGAGTTAAAAACAGTAGATAATTTTTTTCGATATCACTGCACTTCTCTGGGAGAAATTTAAAAGTAGGTTTCGGCATGTAATGGTTGACAGTTCCCCTGTAAGACAGAAATTCCTATTCAGAACACTGTAATCTGTATATAAAAATACATTTCACATAAAAATACATTTTTTTGTTCTAATTTTTAAATTTATCCAAAAACTTGTACATTTTTCATACTAATGAAAGTGCAATGTGAATTAATTTCATTTTTAAACTTTTGTGTCACATTGTGATCTTTTCTCCATGTACTAGCTTGTTGGGGAATTCCTTATTTCTGATTAGGCTGGTGCAGTTCACTGGATTTGAATATTTTCATCAATCTTTTGTTTTGATTACATCAGACTGTTTATACAGTACCGATACATTAAGTGAAATGATTGGTGATATAATGTCAAAAATAAACCCAAGATATTATTATGAGTTAGGGATTTTGACTCACCTTATATTTATGATTTTCTTGCACATTTATGTGACATTGTCAATGCTTCGTAACATAATTAAAAGAAACCTCATAGTGTTACTTCCTTCAAATATTAAACCAAGTTATCATATTCATTTACAGCAACATGTTTCTGAATTTAGTGGAATTTTTACAAGTATGAATAAACTTTTCTGACAAAAATGTGGGAAATTTCATCCTCTTGTAATCTTGCAAGCCCTTGTTTCCCTCAACGTGATTTAGGCGCTCTTCCCCTACAGGGAAGAAATTGAACCATACTAATTTAGTTACACTTGTTTTCATATAAAGTCATTGGAGTGGCCCATGGTCAGTGTTCTGCCTCATACTGACATCTAGGAAACCAAGGTAGTACTAGGACGGGAAAATTTGGTAAATTTTGCTTAGAGGCCTTCTTATTCAGGCTTAAGGATCTTTTACGAGCCTAAAAATCTTCAGACTCAGGACCCATGGCAAGTCCCTCCCGGAGGACTTGCTCCTTGGATTTTTCCATCCTAAAAAAATCCATCGACCTCGGCCAGGTTTGAATCTGCGTCTCTCAGGACCAGAGGCAAGGAGCATAACCACTAGTCCACCACGGCCGACTATGCATAAAATTGCTTAAGTTTTGGAAGTGCAAGTAGACATTCTTGAAGATCATCATAGCAACTCCGGCCATGAAAGCCTAAGTCAAGACATTGGTGAAATTGAAAATTTGTGTGTGACATTATTTGATGAAATGTGCAAGACGATCTTCTTGTGATGTTGAACAGTCCTTCTCCCAGTATCATGCTCTGTTTCAAGACAACAAATATCGGTTTATGATGGAAAACTTTGAGAAAGTTTTCATTGCTCACTGCAGCAGCAAAGTTTTTTTTAACCCTCCACTTGCTCAACAAGTTTGACGAGTGATTTTGTATAATGAACATTAAAATAAATTAATATTGAAACAAATTATTTTTGCACTTTTTATATGGATTTTCCACTTTTTTTACTATATAAAAATAAAATATTTTCTAGTTTTTTTAGCAGATAAAATCCATTCCCTAGTAATAGCCATAATCTATAGTAAAATTGGAATATGACCATTGTAGTTGTAGAAAATATACATAATAATTTTTTATGATCTCGCCTGGAAAAACTCTGCTATAAACTATTTTCAATAACCATGAGACAATTCTGCCTTGAGTTTTTTCTGGCCAGTTGATACCTGAGCTTAGGCCTTATAAAAATATTTATATATTATATATATGCATATATAGACTTTTTAGGTTCAAAGATTTTTTCACCCTGATTATGTAATTTCTAATGGTTGGTGTTGATATGTGAATTAAAACTATTGTTAATAATATGAAAAGGGAAAGGAAGGTGCAGCACTTAAATGGTTGTGTGATCAAAAATTATAAATGTAGTGTTTGCACAATGCTTACTAATGTCAGAGACATTTAGAAAAGTGTTTACAAAAGCTGTTTAAAGACCATTGGAAGGTTTAATTCAGCTGGGAAATTTTTTTTACAAATATTCTGTATAAAAGAAGAACTAACCAAACTTTCTACATGTGAGTGTCTAACTTATTTATAAAAAAGAGAAAAAAAATGGTTTTAAAACATTCTAACAATTTTCTTTGTAAGAGTTTTTTTTAGACGCATTGTTATTGGTCCTGGGAAGATTATAATATCAATATAAGTGTGTCACATAAAAAAAAAAGAGCCAAAGTTATTCTGGCAGGTATGGGATGTTATTTAAATTGGTATTCATGATCAGAGACTAGATTTAAAGGGAAACAAATATCCCCATTATC
Source organism: Diploptera punctata (assembly GCA_030220185.1). Taxonomy (NCBI): domain Eukaryota; kingdom Metazoa; phylum Arthropoda; class Insecta; order Blattodea; family Blaberidae; genus Diploptera; species Diploptera punctata. Next base: position 468,977 of record JASPKZ010004937.1, on the reverse strand, counting down.
TGAACAAATTTTTATATTATACTCTTACTACAAGTTGGAAGGAATATAAGTGAGAAGATTTTAAATACAAATACTTTGAGATAAACAATAATCAAAATGTTTTATACTCTCTCTCTCTCTCTCTCTCTCTCTCATTCCCATAATTTCACTCAAACCTCATCACCTTCCAACTCACAATGACTACCAGACAAACAAAACTTATCTCCTACTGGCGCCTCTCATCCACCTGTGTTGGTCACAGAGATGGACAATCATGTATGTATGTATATATAAAATATTTCTCTGAGAACAGGATGGGGGCCATGAAAATCGGATCTGCATGGAGAAGCTGTTACTGTCCAATTGTCTATGTGCAGCCACTGCTCATTCAACCTTGAAACTTACATATATGTTGCTTCAGTTCCAAGATTGCTTTTATATTGAATGACATACAGTGGAGTTAAGTTATGAAATACAATACATATTTATCTCTGAAACATCTGTTGTAAATTTCAGACTAAGTCTTGGCCTCAACGCAGAGTCGCATAACATTTTGCTGACTGCTCAAGCAATGCTTTAACAGAGTTGCCACACGAGAATCAGGGGCCAGTCCCAACCTCACAAAAAAAAAAACTTGTGAATTACAATACACATGTAAAATTAATTAGATTTGAGAATCCTGACAAAGACTATTTTTATTTTAGAAAATGAAATAAAGTGTTCAAATTAATTTTTATCTTCTATGGGGAAAATGATAGGACAGTTTTTCTTTTGATATTTATTAATAAAATACTTAATATGTGTCTATAATGTATCACTTATCCTTGTTAATAACATATTTATTCCATTATGTCTCTCTTAATTTAATTTATTCTAAAGCTGACCATGGAATTAAAAAAATATCAAAAGAAAAAATTGTTTCATTTCACGTTTCCTATTCAATATATGAAAATCATGCATGAATAAATATCTGTACAAATAGAATAATTTACTGGTAAAACTACATTTGTAACCTAAAGTCTACAAAAACTTTTTATTTCTTCATACTTAAATCTTTGCACTTGTATTATATCTTCACTATATTATGTGCTTTTTCATCCAAAAAAGAGAGTTTGTCTCCTCAAAAAACAGACCCAGGTTTAATATCCAGTAACAGAAGTTTTCATGTGAATATTTTTATTCTCGGGATTAGGAACAATAAAGGTGAATAATTTTTTATTGCTTAATTGTGTACTAAGTGTCTGGATTAAATTCCAGAAGGCACATTATATGTTGCTAGAAATTCGTCCATCATTGGGGACATTAAGAATCTCCTTGGTCAATAAGGATAAGTGCCAACAATGGGTTTCATCTTATTCCTTATTCGTAATGCCTTATGCCTCACTCACACACATTCACTATAACTTTTCATATTTAAAACAAGTGCATATCATCCCACATAAGATCTTATTTTGCTGATTTAGATTATTTTGCATGTTCAGAAACATAAGGGCCTAAAGCATATATATATATATTAGTCAAAATTAACATTTTAACACATACGCCTTTTATGATACCTATTTATGTCTTTCATGATACCTATAGATCAGCTGCAATGGGCTAGAAGTTTTGCTCATTGCCTCTAGTTCCGAGGGACGCAGGTTCAAACTCAGCCATGGTCAATGGATTTTTAGGATAGAAAAATCCAAGGAACAAGTCTCTGGGAAGGGACTTTAAGGCATGGGTCCCGAATCTAAAAAAATTCAAGCTTGAATAAAAAAAGGCTTCTGTACAAAATTACTGACCATTTCCCATTCAGTAATACCTTAGTATTCATCATTGAGATGTATGAAATGAAAAATAAAAACATTGAAAGAAGCCATACTGCCTTTATAATGTAATGTAAAATTCCCAATTAAAGGTCTTCTTAATAAAGAAGCCACATTTGCAAGATGGAAGCAATGGCTACATAGCATTTGGTGCATGGGAATTAACAGCCTATTATAAGAGAAACATTTGTGTTTAGATTGGAGTTTCTCAGATAGCTCAGTTGGTAGAGCATTTGCCTAGAGTGCAAAATGTCCTGGGTTCAAACCCTAGTCTGAGCGTATAATTTTTCTCTTCAAATATAATACCTTAGTTACCCATTAAATGTCCCCTTATCATTTGCTGACATCTGTGGGTAAATTAACTTGGTCAACAAGTTCCCATTAGGAAGTGTCCTAATCCCAGCACAGAGAAGAAAAGACTTAAAAATTAACTATATATAAATGTAAATGACTACTAATCTGCTGGGAAGTTATGCTTTTTCACATTCTCTGATGTATTTTCTTCACTACTAATAATAATTCCATGGCGCGACCAGGTGTAGAAGGCCCTTAGCCTTCCAGCCGGCTGCTGGCCTCACATCCATATGTCAATCACTTAGGTAGATGATCATCCAGCCAGTGTAGGGGTGACATGTGGTCAGCCTGTTGAGTCCCCAAACTGTTATAACTGGTTTTCTCAACCTGGAACCGCTACTTATTGTAGCTACCCAAATGCCTCAGATGCTGGGTGGGCACCGGTCCCATACTGGCCGAAATACCATGAGAAAATTTCTTCCCCCATGGAGACTCGAACCAGTGCAAGTCCCATAGCTCTGCGTCAAGGCTTCCAGCCTTAACCACTCGGCTATGGCATGGGACTTCTTCACTACTACTACATATAACTAACTCAGCTCACTGGCACTATCAAGCCTCATAGTTCATGGCCATGCTGACATAAGCTCTCCATACACCCCTATCCAGAGCTAATCTTTTCCAATCATTCCCTATATAATCTACTTCCCTCATCATGGTTAATGTTATTCTTCCATCTCAACTACTACATATATATAGTCCACCATTGTGGTCTCGAGGTAACGTGCTGCCTTGTCACGCAGCGGGCCCGGGTTTGATCCCTGGTCGGGGCAGTTTTTCTGGGTGAGGTTTTTATCGGGGTTTTTCCTCACCTGTAAGACAAATGTCAGGAAAACTTGAAGGCCCAAACGGTCCCCGAAATCATATGGCTATAATCATCATCACCATCCTTCACCGGTGTGGAAAGCAACGGGAAGCTACCACATCTACAATTTCCTAGTAAAGCTGCAAGCATAGCATGGAAATGCTATGATTGCAGTTAAGGACCTGCCTTTGGGCAGAATTACTATGGATGGATATATATATATATATATATATATATATATATATCAATTATTAAAAAAAGTGCCTGGAAAAAATATTAATGAATTACAATAAGAAGTAATATTGTAAGATTCTTTTTAATAATCAATTTGAGTCTTGACATCTTACATCATAAATTATGTTCTTGTAGAACATGTATAATATGCTTGCATATCATTGTCAGTCAAAAGCCTGAACAAGCTGACAATGATATGCATGCACATTAAAATATGTTCTCAAGAACACAACAATTTATGAAGTATTAATGCTCAGTATAAGCTTTACTATTTGGAGATTTTTATCCAAATACCAGCATAATACACTAAAGTAATAAATAGTTTACAAATATTTTTTCTATTCAAATTGACTTAAATTTTGAACCTGAATAAAATATTTAAGCGAGAACATCAAATAATATCTGTTTATTATTTTGTCTGCATCCAGACACTATGCTGTAGCAGACCCTTTATATCAATTCCAGTGGGGCACAGTGGAACATATCCTCTAAGTGGTACTTTTTCCTCTTCATGTTTAAACTAAGATATCAAAGTATACAGTTGACAAGGACTTTAATATGAATACGTAAGATTGTTTAAAGTTCTTGGGAAAATTTTTGGGCCAAAAAGAGATGAACACACAGATGAATGGAAAAAAAACTACATAATAGTGAGCTACATAGTATGTATAGAAAGCTAGATATAATAAGAACAGTTAAGTCTCATAGACTGAGATATGCAGGACATGTGGCACAAATTGGGAATGAAAGACGTGCATGGAAAACCAGAGGGAAAACACCCAGTTGGTAGACTAATAATGAGGTGGGAGAATAACATAATCCATGATTTGAGGGAAGTAAATTATACAGAGGATGATTGGAAAACATTAGCTCAGGATAGTGATGTATAGAGAGCTTATGTCCACATGATCATGAACCTACGGCTTCGGGGTTCGATAGAGCCAGTGAGTTAGTTAAGATAGTTTAAAGTACAAAGATAATGAATACACAAAATGCAAAAAATCAGCATTTTGCATTCTGCACGAGCTTTTACGATTATTACAGAAACTAAAAGTTGCCAAGTGTTCCCTTTTTACACACACATATACATATATATATATAACTACAAGTTGGTGGGAGAAGAAGTTCGACAGGATAGAATGGAGGCATATTGTGACAGAGGCTAAAGCTCACCCTGAGCTGTGATGCCTTAGAAGAAAAAGAAAAGAAGAAGATATGACCATATGGAGTCCTGTATAGCTGAGTGGTTTTATCATACTAGCACTAGTTCTAGAACCCATTGGGGAAGAAATTTTCTCATGGAATTTTGGCCAGTATGGAACCAGTGCAAATACATAGGAACAATAATTATAAATAGGAATGAGATGCACAAGAAATTAAACAAGGCTCAATTCTGGAAATGCGAGCTTATAAGGGAGGAGAAAAGATTAAGAGTATTTGAGAATAAAGTTCTAAGGAACATTTTTGGATCAAAGAGAAATGAACAGACAGAAATGGAGAAGACTACATAACAGTGAGCTACATGATCATTATAGGAAAGCAGATATAATAAGAACAGTTAAATCTCGTAGACTGCAATGGACAGGACACTTTCTTTTTGCGCATGAAGCGCCACCCAGTGTGCCGCGTTGGAACCAGGAGCAGCTCCCTGGCGGCGAATACCTTTGTGACTATCGAGTTGGGGTTTAGTCACTTAGCCTGCGCTTATTTAGCGGCATTGTTGTTCAGCTAAAAATTTATGTTGACGGGAGGTGAAATGAGTTGTTACCTTGCTAGAGCAGGGCATCATAAACTACCTGGCCAGGCAAGCAGAGAGTCCAAAAGCCAACCAGGAGGAATGAGCCATGCTACTCCAGCTGCAGCACAGCTCTCATTTCATGAAACTGGGACATCAAGGTCTGGGGAATATGTTCCGATGAACTGCGCGCAGCTGTAACGCATGCCCTATATTGCGAACAAGGGGATTAGTATGATTTTGAATAACATGAAACATGTTATCCACACGTTGTTCAATTATAGTCGCAATATAAGGCATTTGCGATATGTTGTGAAGCTCTGCGATCCTCGTGTATAGAGAGGCCGAAAAAATAATTTTGAGATATTTGTTCTGTATTATCTGGACTTTCTTTTTGTGACAATAAGCGAGGATGCTCCAGGCACAGGACACATGACACAAATGGGGATGAAAAAGGGGCATGGAAACTTCTTGTAGAAAAACCAGAGGGAAAATTCCCAGTTGGTAGACCAAGAATGAGGTGTGAGAATAACATTAACCATGATTTAAGGAAAGTACATTATACAGGGGATGATTGGAAAACATTAGCTCAGGATAGGGATGTATGTCCACATGGCCATGAACCTACTGATTCAATAGAGCCAGTTAGCTAATTTTTAGTTTTATGGAACCAGTGCCACCCAGCATTATGAGGAATTTGGGTAGCTACAAATAGTTAATGGTTACATGTTAAGAAAACCAGCTATATTGACTGGAGTATCCGACATTCTGACCACATGTGTCTCCTGTACTGGCAACATGATTGTCCGCTTCTGTAAATGACAAATGGAATTGCGATCTGCAGCTGTCTGGTAATTAGAGATCTGCTAGGCCTCTTGTCCCATGGGAAAAAATAGATCATATTGTAAAACTTGTGTCTACAATTATGACTTCATGGGAAAATAACCTATCTCTGTGGCTTCTTCAGGAGAGAGGATGACTGAAATCTTCTTCTCCTTCATTACAACTCTATAGTAAGAATGTTGGTTCTTCCATTCTTTCCACTTTTGTATTACATTTGTTCATTCGTACCTTCATAATTTTTAAACTGTTTGACATCATTCTTCCATTTATTTTTGTCTGTCATCTTCTGCATGTAATATTAGCTTATAATTTTCTTATCGTTGTTCTCTGTTCTCGATATGACCAAACCAGTCTAATTTTAATAATCTTATATGATTCATTATATTTTTGAAGCAAGTAAGATATTTAATTTGTTGTTATTTTCTACTTTCCAGTGTCATTTCCTCATTTTAGTAGGACTACAAATTTATTTTTGAAATAATAATAATAATGGATAATTGAAATGGTAATCGATAATTCTGGTCTTACATGGCTGATTAAAAACCCTCTTACTCATGTCTGAAATAATGTCAGATCGAAGGATGAGATAAGATAAAACCCCTATTATTGAAGGACTGTGATATACACATAAGCAGATGAAATTATACGAGTATGCAGAAGTGGTGGAATTAAGTTTTGGCAGAGGAAAACAGGAGACAAAAACTGGCCCCAATTCATCTACACAAACACCGAAATAATGTGGAGAGCAAGTGATTAAACCACTTGCACCATGGTTACTTGGCTAATATCCTTGGGAATGTTGAAAATTTGTGGACAAAAGGATGAAAGGAATCATACACTACAATGGGGAGTACATGGGGCACAAATAGGGAATGAAAGAGGTGCACAGAAACTTTTTGTAGGAAAACCAGAGGAAGGTGCCCTGTTCATAGAAGAAGAATAAGGTGAAAGAATGACATTAATCATGACTTGTGGGAGGTGAATTATATGGAAAATTATTGGAAACTATTAGCTTAGGATGGGGATGTATGGAGAACTTACGTCCTTATAGCCATGAACATCTGTGTTTGATAATGTCAGTGTGTTAGTTAAAAGGGTGAAGGGATGTTAGCCAATGATTTTTTTATCTAATCACATGTCCCCTTTCTAGGTCTCGAGTTCACTGGTTGTCATCAAGGTTAAATGTGTTACTATGGCAACATGGATGCATAATTCCAGTCAGAAGTCTAAAGACATGTTAATTGGACTGAAAAGTATCTTGCAATGCCAATGTAAATAAAAACTGCACTATTTTTGCAAATAATGTAAAAATGAGAATTATCTTAGTGTTAGGTAATTTTTTCATAATTTTTTATGTGCTTTAGGCCCTTGTAGAACTAGATGTCTAAATATATATATATACTGGGTGAGGCAATGAAACGGCACGATTTGGACTCCGGCTGACGGGCGCAGTGGGGGGTTATGGGAGTGGGGGAAACGACCTTGAGCATCTAGACAAGTGGAAATTTCAGTAGCCATGGAGCGTTGGTCAAGCGTGCAACGTGCGTTTGCTGTAAAAGCATATTATAAAAACATGGATAGTGTGGTTGGTGCCCAACGTGCTTTCCGTCTTAAGTTTAATCTACCGGCAAGGGGTCTCGTGCCATCGAGGAAGCTATCCTCCTGTGGGTGAAAAACTTTGAAGCCACTGCAAGCACGACGAAGAAAATTGGTGGTAGTGAAAAAACAATCAGGACCCCAGAGAACATTGATCGTGTGCGCGATGCATTAACACGAAGTCCGCGAAAATCAGCAAGGCGGCACAGCGCTCAACTTGGTCTCAGCAATCGATCAGTGAGACGGATTTTGAAGAATGACCTACACTATCACCCATACAAAATGCAGATAGTGCAAGCCCTACAACCTAACGATTACAATCATCGCATACGCTTTTGCCAAGCGATGCTTAATGTTATCGGAACAAATGGAGAAAGAGTGCATAACTTATGGATGAGTGATGAAGCCCACTTTCACCTTAGTGGTTACGTTAACAAGCAGAACTTCCGGTATTGGTCCGCAAATAACCCACGTGATCTTCATGAAAAACCTCTCCATTCTGAAAAAGTAACAGTTTGGTGTGCAGTATCTTCTCGTGGACTCGTGGGACCCTATTTTTTTGAAGATGAACATGGTAACACAGTAACGGTGAACTCTGAACGTTATGCTGACATGTTAGTAACTTTTGGTCTGCCTGGCATCGATCAGTATGATCCAGATGAAGAAACACTCTTCCAGCAAGATGGTGCAACAAGCCATACTGCTAATGTCTCAATGGGTTTGCTGAGACTCGCTTTTCCAGGACGGCTAATCAGCAAGAATGGTGATATCCCTTGGCCTCCCCGTTCGCCAGATTTGACCGCCCCAGACTTCTTTCTTTGGGGCTATCTTAAATGCAAAGTCTTCGAGGAAAATGCACCAAGACACAAAGAAGATCTGAAGGAGAGAATCCGGCAGGAAATTAACAACATTCCTTTGCAGATGCTACAGAACGCCATGGGTGGATTTCATCTTAGACTCCAACAATGTGTGCAAAACCAAGGACGTCACCTTACTGGCACCATATTCAAAAAATGATTGTTTTTTAAGGTAAAACATTAATTTCCACTCATGTACTTAAGATTCATGTTCAAATAATTATACTCTTTTTGTAAATATATTATTGGTGATTTTTCAAAATCGTGCCGTTTCATTGCCTCACCCTGTATATGAATGATTGTATGTGTATTTTGTGTGTTCCGGTATAACTCAGTAATACCCGGAGCAATTTCAGCTAAACTGGGATCAAATGCAATATTTATCAACCAAATTAATTTTATTTTTGCTAATCTCACTGCCATTAATGTTTTATTTATGTTTAAAATATTCCCATTATCAAATAATAATCAAGAAACAATGTTTGTTAAAAATAACGTAATTTCAATCGCATTGATTTATAATATGGAAAATATGCTACAGGAGTAAGAGACTCCTACACTCCTAGGCGAGGGGAGAGAGGGATGACATGTAAAAATAATTGAAAATGATCAATATTTGTGCTGAATCTATTATTTTTGGAGCCACTGATTGGTGATAGTCCTGATGACATATAAGCCCATGATTTACCCCCTAGCAACCTTAGGGGCTGGTCCTGCGCCATAGCCAAGTGGTTAAGGCAGGAAGCCTTGGCAGAGCTATGGGACTTATGCTGGTTCAAGTCTCCATGGGGGAAGAAATTTTCTCATGGTATTTCGGGGCAGTATGGGACCGGTGCTCACCCAGCATCGTGAGGCATTTGGGTAGCTACAATAAGTAGTGGTTCCAGGTTGAGAAAACCAGCTATAATGGCTGGGGGACTCGACATGCTGACCACATGTCACCCCTACACTGACTTATGATCATCTACCTCTGTGATTGACACATGTGGATGTGAGGCCAGCAGCCGGCTGGAAGGCTAAGGGCTTTCTAGGCCTGTCATGCCATGGTATATAAATAAATATATATATATATATATATATATATATATATATATATATAACCTTAGGGGCTGACATATAAAAATGATAAAAAAAAATTTGCTATTAGTGTCGAACCCATAGTTTTCGGGGTCATTGAGATGATATCTCAATGTCATTAAATTGAAGTTCAAACCTATCGGCATGGGGAGCCTGAAAAGAGTGAAAAATAAAATATCCGTAATGATTAGTTTTGAATCCATAATTTTTGGGGTAGCTAAACTGTTTGATGACAAGAAGATTGGAATAAATAAATATCTTCACAAAACCAGGTAATCAGCCAATTGTTAATAAATTTAAAAGAAAATTTGTAAGTCAATAGCTTAATTCCAAAACTTCATAACAAACATTTTCCATTAGCCAAAATAAAAATGTTTATTTTAAAGAAAAAAGAGAAAATGCCAAGAATAACTTTTATGCTTTATTTATGTTATTTGCATATTACAGTAATTATCTTTATACTAATTACATTTACTTTTATTAATAAAGAAATCAAAAAAATATAAATAAACGAAAAATAAAATTACAGGGTTTTGGAATTGAGGTAATGAACATTTTAATAATGAAATGTTTTGTTTTCATAAAAAATGTTTTCAGAATAAAAGTTTTACAACATAAGTGAATGCTGCGTGTTTTCTACTGTACAATAAAGGAATTTTTAAACATTTTCTATCCACAAAATGAAAAAGGTAATAGAGGAAAAAAATTGATGAAAGAATGAAATTAAGCCCCCTACAATCTTGAAGATTCAATATATTAATTGAAACTGTTTTTAAATAATTTGAATTTCTTCAAAAAATGTTCCCTTTAATACCTAGTCTTTGGTCATGGCATATCTGAACAAGGATTCAATTTGAAGTGATTAATTATGGGTAATAAATTTAAAGTTATAAGTTTATTTTTAATTCTTTATTCAAATTCCTTTTTGAAGAAATTTTTTCTAGGTTGTGTTTGTTTTCTTGTACTGTTTGCTCTTAAATTTGCTGAAGTATGGTTCACTTAAATTGTAAGAGTTTCTTAACAGACAACAAAAGCCTCAAGAGACATGGATACAAATATCCAGAATTTGTATTAAATTGTGTGAGAAGGAAGAAAGGTGGATAATTGTACATATACACTCAAACCAACTTGACACCATAGAAAAGTTCCTGAAGAAAAACCTCCACTTTCCAAATATTATGTACTTCTTCATCTTCATTACGTGTATCCAGCCATAGCTGATGACACAAATCCATTGTGTACTTATGCTAGAAGTTGCAATGGGGCTGCATTTGAACATGCACCTTATGTGGGCATTCAAGGTGAGTGTCCACGAGGTTAAAAGAAAGAGATATAGGAAAGACAGAAATGAACCCTTTGGCCTTGAATACTCTAATACCATCAGGATCGAAGAAAACAAGAGATCAGGCAAGGGAGACTGGACAGGAAAGTATAAAGAGAGATCTGGTACTAGAAAAGGAAAAAATACCAGATTGGTTAAAGATAAAAGTAAGGAGCAAAACATACCGCTTTCTTCAGATTTGGGGAACAAGATTTAACAAGAGAGTTAAGTTCAGTTGTGGATCTGGGATTTATTGACTTTAACCTGACTGGGGCCGATGGATTTTTTCAGAGCACAAATATCTTGGAAAGGAAGTCAAACTTTGGGTAAAAGATTTATGTTATGAAAGATTTTCTGAGAAAAATTCATTGGCAATTTCATGCCATGTTTTGAGTTTATATTTGGGATTATTAAATTAAAAAACAACAAGTCAATGTGTTTAGGATACTATGTAGCCATTATCAAGACTGAGTCCAGTGGAAAACTGAATATTAAATGCCGGTACAAAAGTATATTGAGTCTTCTGCTGGGCTCAGTCTTGATAATGGCTACGTAGTAGCCAAAACGCATTGACTTGTTTTTAACTGTTTTGGTGAATGGAGTGTTTTTTAACTTAATAATGTTTATCACCAATCTCGTGCGGCTAGAAGTCGCCTGTCCCTCTAAGATCAGAAGATCATTCTTTTAATTTTTAATTATATTTGGGACATTAAAGAGCTTTGTTAGATAAAATAGATCTACTACTCAATTCCCTCTTAAGGAAATTACATCCTTTAATTTTCATCACATTGCGATTCAAGCCTGGCTGGGATTGATGGATTTTTTAGGAATGAAAAATCCAAGGAAGAAGTTCTCTGGCAGGGACTTTAAGCCATGGGTCCTGAGTCTGGATATTTTCAGGCACATAAAAGAACCTTCATCTTCAAGGTATGGGCCTGTTGGTCTGTTCCGCTCCCTGATGCACAATATGCTACAGGTAGTCCTAATGATATTGCTTTGGGAGTTCGAGTTTATTTAAATGTCCTTATAGCAGGTAACCGGCCTGTTGCCCAGTAAGTCCAATGTAGGGCTGCCACCTCAAAGCATTTGAACATGCTTCCATCTGTACAAACTCCAGATGGATGGCTGCCTCTTCTGCTTGTCTCGCCTTTATTGAAGCTTCTTCTTTTTGCCGATCCAATCATTGAGGTCTTCACCTGTATCCCTGGGCAGGAGCCCTTGTTATACCCCGAGAGAACTTAGTCACTAAGATTCTTATGTTCACCCCTGTGACAAGAACCTTAAGGCTGAAAAAGAGGCCTCTAAGCAAACTTTACTGACCTTTGTCATCCATGTAATATTTTAGTTGCCTTCTAGTTGTCTCATTGGGTCGGTATGCTAACCACATGCCATTTGTAACACCTATAGAAAAATAAGCATAACTAAATTTATATGGTTAAGAAACTTCCCATATTTCTGCAGTGGGACAAATGAGGATCAGTTATCAGCATCATCATCATCAACAATTTTCCTCATCCTAAAATTCCATGAAACAGAATGGGATGATTTTATTCATGGTCTTCTTATAACTAAGTACTTACATTAGGTGCTAATTGTTTGTACCTATGCATTCTAAGACATTTTACCTTGATGCAAATTTATGGGACTTCCACTAATTCAAGTCTCCATGGGGAAAGACATTTTTTCATAGAATCTCGGCCAGTTCGTAGGACTGGTGCCCATTGAGGAATTTGGGTAGCTGTGATAAGTAGCAGCTCTAGGTTAAGATAATAATAATAATGGTTTACTTTATATGATGCAGTTAAAACCGTAATGTCTTCTGTTCCACTTCACTAAGGTTAAATTATACAGATATTAACAATTATGAATTATTATTAATTTTTCTAACCTCTTTGGGGTTTGCCCAACAACACAGAATACAAGAAATTTTAAGAAATTACAAAATAAAAATTTAACTTAAAATTTGCAATAGATATATCATCCATTGAAACACAATTTTAAAAAACGTTTAAAAAGTTTAAGACAAGATTGGCACCAAACAATGAATACAGCCTTAATAGGTAATTAAAATCAACAAAAATTAAAAAAAAAGTTGAAGAATAAAACAAATCAGGAATTTATCAGATCAAATTCAGGGATTGTGACAAAATGTGCATAGGAAAAACAAAAAGAAGCACTTTGAAAACAAGGGTGAAAGAACATCTTAGAAATGTAAAAAATGGTGAAGTGGAAAATTCAGCAGTAGCTGCTCATGCTTTATCTGAAAAAATCTAATTGATACAGAAGCTAGTCTAATTAAACAAATAGAAAAAAACTCACATTCAAAAATACAAGAAATAAAAACTTATGAACATCAAAAATCTCAGGGATTCTGATTTGATCCAGAGGTTCATTAGTCCACCAATAGAGGGAGGAAGAAGCAGTTCTCCTGATCGACATAACATCAGTGACAAGAAATTACTGAAGATGAAGCTGCCCAAAGCTTTGAAACCAGTGTAATTAGAATGGATATAAGGTGAGGTATAAAACATTTTAATTTAAATCTTGATCAAAATTTATTTACTTTTTTAGTTAAATTAATAGATCTTTGGCTTCTGACAGCTACAACTGAGTATTACAGTGTTATTGCTCATACATGGAGTGATGATGGTGATGCCGTGGGGATCAGCAACTCTTCAGGTATGGTAACAGTGCCATGAATAGTAAAAATAAGGATAATCATTCATAATTATAACAAACACAATGAACAAAATCTAAACTAAAACCATGATTGTATTTTAGAGAACATGGATGGATTGTATTTGAAGAGAACAATTTTTGCCCAGACCGAGACTTGAACCCGGGACCTTTGGAATTACAATATATATATATATATATATATATATATATATATATATAAGAGAGAAATTTGCGTCTAGATTGTAACTCACCCCAGTAGCTCAGTTGGTAGAGCATTTGGCCCAGCAAGCCAAAGGTTCTGGGTTCGAGTCTTGGTCTGGGTGAAAATTTTTCTCTTCAAATATAATTTATTCTTCAGTGAGAACTGTTAACTTAATAATAATAAAAACATCAACATGGACATAACCCATGGCACGAATAGTGCAGTTGGTGACATTAGAAAACACACACACATTTTAGATAACTTGCAACATTTCAGAAAATTCTTTTTCTGCATTCCAGGGATTGGGTAATACTCCCTGTTCTGGCTTCAAAAGATGTTTGACAATCGTTTCCTTGGTCTTTCCAGGTGTTTTCTTCTCAATGGCCTATAGTACAACACTCTTCTTGGGATCCTCTCTTCCAACATTCTATCAACATGGTGTCTCCTTTCATCATTTAGTTTAAAATTTTTCTTATTTATTTCTAGCTCTTCCTTTATTTTTTTCATTTGAAATTTTATCTAAAAGGGTATATTCTTTTACTGTTCTTAAAAATTTAATTTAGTCAAAATCCAATTTCAGATCCATAAAGAAAAGCAGGCATGGCCATTTCTTTGTAAAACTTAATTCATGTTTCTTTTCTAGTTTCAGTTTTTAGACTTCTGTTTATTGCACCACATATTTGTTGGAACATGGGTAAATATCTTTAAAATCATTTTCATATCTATTAATTGACATATGTTCCTAAGAATTTAAAACCCGTGACTCGCTCTGATATAATATAATTAATTACAATTTTGTGGGGCACGCCGTAGTGTAGTGGTTAAGGCACTGAGCTACAAGCCAGAGGGTCGGGGTTCAAGTCCCGTTGGGGTCAGGATTTTTAAACTGAGCCAAATCCTCTGGCGGCACTATGGCCCTGGGGTCGACTCAGCCTCTAACGGAAATGAGTACCACACGCTTGTTCTGGGGTAAAGGCGGCCGTCATGCAGGGCTGACAACCCGGCTGACATAAAGTGTCGATTTTCTAGAAAAAGTGGGAGCCTTAACCTCCTACTACCCCAAGGGCCTCCTGAGGCCTGTTGCGGGATCACTTTCACTTTTAACAGTATGTTTACCTTGGAAGGTCATTTTGTTTTATTTTAAAATTATAATTCTCAGATAACTTGTGCAACATACACACTGCTCTTTGCAGCTTATCTTTAATTTTACTTATAATGTTATAATTATCTGGTCATCCACAAAAGGATATTGTTAAGCATAAGATTAGTGCAATGTAAATGCCTCAGATAAATTCAGCATCATAAACAGAAAATTTTTGCTGGAATGTTTGAGATTGTGAGCTGGAGGATGAAGGATGACCACAAAGTGATTGCCCTGTTGTCAAGGTTGAATGCATTTCTATGGCTAAACAGACCATATTCCTCAAATTCTGAACTATCAGAAGACTAAAGATCCATTAAAACACTGTCATTATTTATTTTAATCTTATATATAAAAATTAATGTTTGTTTGTTCGTACTTTATGCGCGGCCATACCGTTGATCCGATTGTGATGGGGTTTTTTGCAAAATGTTCAGGAGATTCCCGGGATGAACATAGGCTATAAGCGAGTTGTGATACTCAACTCCTACACCCTTAAAAATCACCCATTGTAGTGGAAAACGTGAAAAAAGTAGCTCTTTGGACGCTTAAATGGCTTATGCTGCCTAAACCATAAGAAATACACAAAATTAATGTACACAGAATTGAATATCTCAAAAAGCTCTACAAAAAAGTCCGCGACAGCATATGTTTATCTCTTACGGATAACTCACAAAAACCATTTTTGTCTTTCATTGATACTAAGAGTCCCTTATCTCTTACGGATAACTCACAATAACTATTTTTGTCTTTCATTGATACCAAGAGTCTCGCGCCGTAGCCAAGTGGTTAAGGCAAGAAGTCTTGGTGCGGAACTACGGGACTTACGCTGGTTCAAGTCTCTATGGGGGAAGAAATTTTTCTCATGGAATGTCGGCCAGTATGGGTCAGAAATGAAATCTAGCTGGGGAAAAAAAAAACTGTTTTGACTCACTCATCAATTTATCTTTTTTTTTTTCACTCTAATATAATTGTTATATGATGGTTCTTAACTTATTATCTGCAAAGGAGGGTACAATTCTAATGTTCGTGACTATGTGACATCATTCATACTTCTTGAGCCATAATTTCTGAATTTTATGGTAAAAAAGTAACATATTTTTCTCGTCCGCCCATGACATGAGAATTGAACGTTCGTGCAGGATAACATGTGCCGGGTACGCTAGTATATATATATCGTCGCTTAAGAAACAATACCGCGTAACTAACAAAATGAACATTTTACACGAGAAACAAAAAACTGTTAATTTTCCCCTTAGTACCTATGCATTGAAACCATTTTATCTGTAAGTTTAGCAAGGTCATGGTACAAAATTGCATCCCAATCTATGTTAGAACTGAGCACACTTCTTCCATGATGCTAAAAGTATAAAAATGTCAATTTCACCAAAAGTGTCAGTTGCGCGGTATTGTTCCTTAAGCGATGATATAAAGAGCAGGATAACTTCTAGTGAAATGAGATTCATAAGATATACAGCAAGATATACCAAATGGGATCACAAGCGCAATGATGATATCTTGAAGGAACTATGTTTAGAATTGGTCATTGAATACATATATAGATACCAGAACAACTAGATGAATCATTTGTGATGAATGAGTTCAGATAGAGTTCCCAAGGCCATGCTTCGTTATTGTCCAATAGAGAAGAGATCTCTGGGCCATACAAGGAAACCTTGGATACAAAATTCATCAGTGAGTTCATAACAGGCCTATAGACCTAAGACTTGGTTGGATGAAGAAAAAGAAGATGTATATAAATATGATTAAAATATTCATTCATATTTGAAGGAAATTACACTATGAGGTTTATTTTAATTAATAATTGAGTAAGAATTTAACACCTCATAATTGTAGATTTCTCAAAGATGTATTTCAATACTTCTGCGTATTATCTTCAGTTCCATCCAACAGTTGGATAGAACTGAAGATAATATGCAGGAGTATTGAAACATGTCTTCGAGAAATCTACAATTATGAGGTGAAGTGTTAAACTCCAAGTCAATTATTAATTAATGATTGAAAGATAATTGAATAGCTGTTCAGAACAAGATTGTAATCCTAATTTTTTTTCTAAAGTTGATTTTTACATTGAAAAAGGTCCCACATACCATCAACAACTTTTTTCCATGTAAAACTCAACTTGGAGGAGGGAAGAGGGTTTTAACTTTGTTGTGAAATGTTTTTCCTTGAGCACAGTTGAACTTGGTTTACATTTTATTCTATTAGTATAATCAAACATATTTAATAATTCATTAAAATCATTAATCAGCAAACTTATATAAGACATATTACGCCACAATAACATAACCAAAAGTCCTATTTATATATTTTTTAAATTAAATTAAATTAGTCCTGCACCATAGCCGAGGGACCAGTGCCCTCCTAACATCATGAGGCATTTGGGTAGGTATAATAAGTAGCGACTCCAGGTTGAGAAAACCAGCTATAACGGTTGTGGGACCCGACATGCTGACCACAAGTCATCCCTACACTGGCTTATGATCGTCTACCTCTGTGATTAACACATGTGGACGTGAGACCAGCAGCCAACTGGTAGCCAAGGGCCTTCTAGACCTGTCGCGCTTGGAGTTTTAAATTAAATTTTATTTAAAGACCCAATATCTTACGTAATCTTAATCCAGTCTCATGTCCACATTTTGGGTCAAGTTACCTTATATTATATAGGCCTAAAC
Source organism: Diploptera punctata (assembly GCA_030220185.1). Taxonomy (NCBI): domain Eukaryota; kingdom Metazoa; phylum Arthropoda; class Insecta; order Blattodea; family Blaberidae; genus Diploptera; species Diploptera punctata. The sequence continues at coordinate 451,653 of JASPKZ010004937.1, read as the reverse complement.
CTAAAATCTTGGCATTCCATTACAATAAATATTTTATGCAAAAAGATTGTGAAAACATTTCTGAGAATTTTCAGGGACCTATAAAGTAATGGATAATATCTAGCAATTGCAAGAGAAAAATTATCACTCAAAACAGGGGTTAGTCAAAATTTAATAATGAAGTACATGGAAATGTGCCATTATCAAAATATAACAGATTATGATAAGGTAACAATAAGCACTAATTATTTTGAAAAACTAATTAAGATGTCTAGGATCATTGTTAACAAATCAAAATTGTACTAACTGACTGGCACTATCGAACCCATAGGTTCATGGCAATGCAAATATAAACTCTCCATCTCCACCATGAGCTAATGTTTTCCAATAACCTACATCTCTCAAATCATGATTAACATTATTCTCTCATGTCATTCTTGGCCTACCCACTGGGCACTTTCCTTCTGGTTTTCCTACAAGGAGTTTCCATAGCTCTCTTTCATTTCTCATTTGTGCTACATGTCCTGCCCATCACAGTCTATGAGACTTAACTATTCTTATTAGTCTATATCTGGCTTCCCATAAAGATCATGTAGCTCATAGATATGTAATCTTCTCCATTTGCCTAATTATTCACTTCTCTCTCTAACCATAATTATACACACGAAGAAATTAAATACTGACATAAAGCAGGAAATTTATTATAAAATTACAATAGGAAGTAACATTATGAGGTTCTGCTTAATAAATCTGTTAATAAGTCTGTTTTCATCTTACCTCATAGAAGTTGAGTTCATTTAGGACATGTTTCAAAACAATTTTCTGTTTTATCTCTTCAGCTTGTTCAGAGTCACAACTTCTGACACTCAAAGAACTCAACTCCATGAGGTAAGATGAAAACGGACTTACCTTATTTATTAGGAAATTTATGTTGATATCCAATTCAAAAGTCTCATGGTCACTTATATTAAGGGAAGAAAACAAGCTAAAAGTTTATGAACATTGGATCCTAAGGCAAATATTAGGTCATATAAGGGATGAAAAGGAGGATTAGGAAGTTCCATAATGAGTAGCTCCATAATTTATATATATTAATATTCGTACGGAAGTCTAGGTAATTAAAATGGGCAGGTTATGTAGCTCGGCAATAGAAATAATTTCATATAAATTACAATAATTTGGTTGAGGAGGGTTTCATAAGCCATTAACTTGAGAACAAAAGCTTAAAGCTTAGGACGATCATAAAATATATATCTTAGCTTGCAAATATTAGGCCAGAAAGGTCCTGATTAATTGCCTGCCTGTTAGCTTGATAACTGTATTAAACAGAATGTTACTAAAATTTGCAAATGAACTAACCGCACACAAAAATGCACAATAACAAGAGAATTGTATTGAGAAAGTGGAATTTCTGAGAGAGAGAGAGAAAATATATTAATAGTAATAAAAAACCTAAATTGACCTGTTCCAAAGCATTAGCTCAGGATAGGGATGTATGGATAGCTTATGTCCGCGCGGCCATGAACCTACGGGTTCGATAGTGCCAGTGAGTAAGTAAGTAAGTAAATTGACCTGTTCCTCTATACTAAGGGACCACCCTCTCTCAATATCACATTTCATTGGAACTGGTAATGGATATTTAATAGACGTTGCACTGTTTCCAAAACGATTTATGTATTTAAGATACATACAATAAGCTTAATTTATAATATTCAGGCCATCCAAACTGAAAACATTTTCATTTTAGAACGAAGGCATATAAATCAATATTTTTTATACATTTGAATTTACCACCAATTGTAATACCTCGCTTTATAGTTACTAGAACTCCCTATAGAGGTCAGGAAATCATGGAAGCTTATAAACAAGAGAGCGTCGTTCTGCACAGCAGGTGTTTATATTTTCTGTCAAAGACGCTTATTTATGGGAAATAAAACGTAATGAGAACAACAAAACTTGAAGCAGTAAGTACCCATGTTTCATTTAACTAACCTATGTGCATTATTTGTGTTTCAAAACGTTTTACTGGTGATTACATGCCGGTTCTACTAGAGGGAGTCATCGCTAAATTTCGGCACTATATTTCGAAAGAGGTCCATTGTGAACCCATCTTGTACCCCTAATGCGCGGGCCATGGACGCCTGCCGAAAAATATATTACAGTAAAATGTGCAGCTTTATTGAACAGTGGTACTTTTATTATGCATAAATTAAGATAAAAACATTCCACCGGCAACAATATACGAAGAATCCGCGTCTTATCTGTATTTCAAATAATTTTCAGCCGCCAAAACTGAGCATTGAAATAAATGCATCGAGATAGAAAATATTAAATGTATATGTTCTTACATAATTTAATTAATAATTGGTGAAATATTCATATAAGCAGAAAATTAATTTTGAAGATTGAATGTTAATTCGCCGTAATATTTGAAATTTTACACCCCTTTTTCTCATGCACTTTAACCATTTGTGGAGTGTAATGTATAGAAAAAGAAAACAAAAAAACATTTAAATATCGCGTAAATCTGTATATGATTTCAGCTTTAAAATGGCATATACTCCTCACAATTTATTTCTGATACAGTCAGATATTTGTTAAAATACCAAGTCTTAAAGGACAATAATATTTGTATAAGTCAGCAATGTTTTCACTGTAAAAAACTAACTTTCTGGAATCACACAAACATGTGAAAGCATTTGATTGTCAAACATGATATTTCATCAGATAATTCAATATGTTTAACATATCAGTATGTGCAATATTCCAAATTAGTTCATTTTCAGAACTAAACATATTGTGTATCTTGTATTGGTGCATCAGATTGGTCTCCTTTCTTCTTATACAACACTACCCCGTTTTGCGCGTGCACACACACAATTATATATATGTCGCTACATAACACACTAAAACCATCAACAGAAAAGACATTCATGTTTTAGTGGCCTGTAAAAAAGTACAGATCAGTTTCTTCAAAATGTTATAGTTTTTATATCATGAAATTTATAAATTCCAAATGAGAGTTGAATTCATCCCTTAGGCTGAAGTTCCCTCCATGGTATCTTTACCTTGTCGTGGTGGAGTGGCTTGTGTGCTTAAATGATCCTGAGAGCTATGCCGGCGGTAGCATTGCTGCCGATAGGGTTACCCATGCCGGACTGGTCGAAGGTGATAAGCCAGACGAAATAAGTACCTTGGTCGAAAGAGTGACGATCTTTCACCGTAAAAATACAACCGTCAAGAAATGCGGACATGGGTTCTACTGGGGTAAAATTTTCCGGAGGTCAAATAGTCCCCCATTCGGTTCTCCGGGCGGGGACTACTTCAGGGAACCCATGCCAAAGGCTCAAACACAGGGACATGTTCTAGGAACATGGAATGTTAGGACTTTATACAATAGCGGGGCACTAGAGATATTAATGCGGGAATTGGATAAATCGCCCTTGGATATAGTCGCTTTACAGGAAGTTAGGTGGCCAGGAGAAGGTAGTCAGGAATCAGGAAGCTTTGCATTATACTATGGGGGTGCAGAAAGACCTGCATTTGGAACGGGTTTTTTAGTCAGAAGGAGGATCCTATCCGCTATCCGAGATATTAAGTTTGTTAGTGATAGGATATCATACATAATTCTAAAGGTAAACGACATGATTTTATAATTGTAAATGTACATGCCCCCACAGAAGATAAAGATGACAAGATCAAGGATGAGTTCTATGACGAATTAGAATGCTTATTTGATAGCCTTTCACGATATCATATGAAAATGTCTTAGGAGATTTTAATGCAAAAGTGGGGCGGGAAGATATATTCAAACCAACAATAGGCAAATTCAGTCTTCATGAAGATAGTAACGACAACGGGGTTAGATTAGTCACATTTGCCACATCAAAGAATCTCATTGTTAAGAGCACAACATTTCAGCATAAGGATATTCATAAATACACTTGGACGTCCCAGATGGAGAAACTCGGAACCAGATAGATCATGTATTAGTGGATAAACGCTGGCACAGTAGCATCATCGATGTTAAATCAGTTAGAGGGACAGACTGCAATTCGGATCATCATCTGGTCAGAGTGAAAATCAGACAACGGCTATCGCTTATGAGAGGAACAAACGCTAAAGATGATTCTGTAAAATATGAATTAAAAAACTTGAAAAATGATGAAATGCGGCAAGAATACCAAATCAAAATTGCTAATAGATTTGAAGTACTGGAATCTTCAGATGACAATGTGGCAAACGAAGAAGAAACTGATATAAATAAAGAATGGGAGGCTATAAGAGATACTATTAAATTGTCAGCATCAGAAAGCATTGGTTGTTTAAAAAAGAGGCAAAACAAGAAATGGTTTGATGAGGAATGTGCCGACATCGTAAAGAAAAGAAAGCTAGCAAAAATGAAATGGTTACACCAGCCAAATGAGGTAAATTTAGAGCAATTGGGTAGTGTTAGACGGGAAACCACCAAGTTACTAAAGAGTAAGAAGAGGAATATTTGAGAGAGAAGATTAATGATCTTGAAATGAATGCAAAAAATAGGAACATTAGAGAATTATATCAGGGAATTAGTATAGAGAAGAAAGGGTTTCAGGCTAGAACAAACATAATTCGGAATGAAAATGGGGAATATGATTGCAGATTCCAAGAGTATATTAAATAGATGGAAAAGTTATTTTAATCAGCTATTAAATGTACATACAGAACAGGACATTGAGGAGGATAAGTTACAGACAGCAGAAATGCTAGTCGCAGAGCCAAGTGCATTAGAGGTTGAAATGGCAATTGAAAAATTGAAGATGTATAAGCATCAGGTTCAGATGAGATCCCAGCAGAACTGATAAAATCAGGGGGAGAAAAATTGATGGACAAGATACGCTGGTTGCTTACTATGATTTGGGAAAAAGAAGCTCTTCCAGATGAATGGAAGGAATCAATTATCGTACCAATTTATAAGAAAGGAGATAAAAACTGATTGCAACAACTATAGGGGCATCTCATTACTTTCAACTTCGTACAAAATTCTAACAAATATTAGTAAGCAGACTTACTCCCTATATTGATGACATTCTAGGAGATCATCAATGTGCATTTAGAAGAAACAGGTCTACAACAGATCAGATTTTTAGTATAAGACAGATTTTAGAAAGAAATGGGAATATAATGGTACTGTACATCAACTATATGTAGACTTCAAAAAAGCATATGATTCAATTAAGAGGGAGAAGTTATATAGTATCCTGCTGGAGTTCGGAATTCCTAAAAAGTTAGTTAGACTTATACGAATGTGTCTAAATGGCTCAACGAGTAGGGTGCGTGTAGGCAAACAGTTTTCAGACACTTTTGAAATCCAGAATGGGTTGAAGCAAGGAGATGCACTATCTCCTCTACTATTTAATTTTGTACTAGAGCATGCCATTAAATCTTTAGAGAATGAGGAAGGCCTACAACTGAATGGTATTAATAAGCTGTTAGTTTATGCTGATGATGTAGTACTACTGGCCGATAGCGAGGAGATACTAAAGGCCAACACGCACACACTATTGAGTAACACTAAGAAATTAGGACTGGAAATAAATATCAGTAAAACTAAATATATGGTCACACGTAGAAATACATTATATAATGGAAATGGACAGCTAATGACAAATGAGGGAAATTTTGAGGAATTGGCTGAATTCAAATACCTAGGAACAATAATCACAAATAGGAATGAGATGCACAAAGAAATTAAACATAGGCTCAATTCTGGAAATGCATGCTATTATGCATTGCAGAGACTTTTGATGTCCCAACTCCTTTCAAAAAATGTTAAGCTGAAAATATATAAAACTATTATTCTACCAGTTATATTATATGGGTGCGAAACATGGACTCTTACTTTAAGGGAGGAAAGGAGATTACGAGTATTTGAGAATAAAGTTCTTAGGAAAATTTTTGGACCAAAGAGAGATGAACAGACAGGTGAATGGAGAAGACTACATAACAATGAACTACATGGTCTTTATAGGAAGCCAGATATAATAAGAACAGTTAAGTCCCGTAGACTGCGATGGGCAGGACACGTTTCGCGTATGGGGAATGAAAGACGTGCATGGAAACTTCTTGTAGGAAAGCCAGAAGGAAAACGCCCAGTTGGTAGACCAAGAATGAGGTGGGAGAACAACATTAACTATGATTTGAGGGAAGTAGATTATACAGGGAATGATTGGAAAGCATTAGCTCAGGATAGGGATGTATGGAGAGCTTATGTCCGTGCGGCCATGAACCTACGGGTTCGATAGTGCCAGTGAGTAAGTAAGTAAGTAAGGCTGAAGTTTCCATTAGGTCACTGAATTTTTGAAATACCTAAACAACTTTTGTAAAATCATTGTGTTATGTTTTCGTTTTTACTAACATTTCCTATTATTCCTGTTTAGTTGGTCGGAATCTTCTGGGCTGAATGGCCATGGTCCAGTTTTATAGAAACTCAACTTTTGTCATCTGCTGTTATAGACATCCTCATTCTGTATGCTCTCTGTGAACTCCTCAAATATTGGCTGCAGATTAGCTGGACGTTGGAAACTGTCTCCCTATTTATAGGTGGCTCTCAATTTCAATAAAACTGGACCATGGCCATTCAGCCCAGAAAACCACCTAAACAGGAATCAAGACACCGGCTGTGAAATATGTATTGCTGATGGTATATAAGACCTATACCAGTAACTCAAACCTATCATTTCTTGATAATGGTGAAACGTCAGAATCAGTGGCCAGAGGCCAATCTTGAATCCTTGATGCGGAAAAGCAAAGAAATCTTTGTTAATCATACTTATATCCACGAAAATCTACAATGTAATATAGGCCTACATATGTGTAATATCTGGTATCTTGCCTGATCATATATCTTTTTTTTTTGTAGTGTTTAATGTTAGCATTTATAATCTTGTTTTAAGGTTTACTTTTAAAATGTCTTTATCTAATATGTAAAATTTGAAACCTAACCAGAAAAGCTAACCTTAATGTAGGACTTGTTTATTAATTGGATTATTTCAAGAATGATATCAAGGCGGTGGACTAGTGGTTATGCTTCTTGCCTCTGGTCCCGAGGGTCGCAGGTTCAAACCCAGCTGGGGTCGATGGATTTTTTTTAGAATGGAAAAATCCAAGGAGCAAGTCCTCTGGGAGGGACTTTAAGCCGGGGGTCCCAAGTCTGAAGATTTTCAGGCTCGTAAAAGATCCTTAAGCCTGAATGAAAAGGCCTCTAAGCAAAATTTACCGAATTTTCCCGTCCTGGTACTACCTTGGTTTCCTAGATGTCAGTATGAGGCAGAACGCTGACCACGGACCACTCAAATGACATCTATACGAAAACAAGTGTAACTAAATTGGTATAGTTCAAATTCTTCCATGTAGGGGGAGAGCGCCTAAATCTCTGTTAGGGGAAAACATGAGCTTACAAGAAGAAGATATCAAGGTTTGTTTGAATGAGTTTATTAATTAAGAATAGTAATTAAGTATCAGATTTGAGTTGCATTCAAAAGATCAATCTATCTTATAATGATTATTGAATTAGAAACAATTATGTAATTAGTTTCGACCTAATCCTTACAAAGTATTACAAGCCATGAAAGCTGCTGAATTGATAACTTTGCATCTATCAGTTTGTAGCATAGTTATATAAAGTAATATGCTTCAAGCCAGAAGGTTGAGTTTGAATCTCCATTGGGTCAGAATTTTTAATCTGGTTGAAACCTTTTGGATGCACCATGACCTTGGGATCGACTCAGCCTCTTATGAAAATGAGTATCAGACACTTGATCTGGGAGTAGAGACAGTCATCATGTAGGGCTGACATCTTATGCCAATTGTCTAAAAAAGTGGAAGCCTTAATCTCTTACTACCCCAAGGGCCTCCTAAGGCCTGTAGAGGGGACCATTTTAATTTTACTTATATCTGTATTGAACCTCATGTATACAATTACATTGAAATCCATAGCCTTCAATAAGAAATACTTTCTATTAATTTTTAAGAAACTTTATAGCAGAACTTTTAGACACGTGCAAAATGGATTGAGAGTCCAATATGCCAAATAGTATGTTTTCTTCAATAACTTATTGATGCAAGAGAATAAGAAGTGTCATAGTAAAATTAGTTAAGGCAATACACTATAAACTGGATGGTAATGGGTTTGATTCCCAAAGGGCACAAGATTTTTAAACCGACTTAAACTTTTTGATGAGACAATGTTCCTTTGGTCAACTTAAGTCTGTAATGAATATGAGTAAAAAAAAGTGAAGTGATTCCACTACAGGCCTCAGGAGGCCCTTGGGCTAGTAGGAGGTTAAGGCTCCCACATTTTCTGAACAATCAGCACTTGATGTCAGCCCTGTGTGACGGCCGTCTTTACCCCAGTACAAGCATCTGGTACTCATTTCCATTAGAGGCTGAGTCGACCCCAGTGTCATAGTGCCGGCAGAAGGTTTGGGTCAGTTTAAAAATCCTGACCCCACTGGGACTCGAACCCTCAACCTTCCGGCTTGTAGCCTTAACCACTACGCTATGGCGTGCCCCACAATGAATATGAGTACCAGATGTCTATTCTGGGGGTAAAGATGGCTGTGATACAGAGCTGACATCTCAAGTTATTTGCAAAGGTGAGACACCTTAAACTCCTACCATCCCAATAGCCTCTTAAGGCCAGTAATGGGATCACTTCAATTTTTTGGAGGGTCATGATATAGCATGGGTTAAGGAAATATGTTACAAGCCAGAAAATACCAGCTTCATGTCCCAATGGATGTCACTATTTTTAAACTCATTATGGTGACACAATGACTCTGGGTTTGGCTCAGCCTCTAACAGAAATGAGTATCCATACATATGTTCTGGGGGTAAAGGTAGCCACCATCCCGCGCCACAGCCGAGTGGTTAAGGCAGGAAGCCTTGGCTCAGAGCTACGGGACTTGCGCTGGTTCGAGTCTCCATGGGGGAAGAAATTTTCTCATGGTATTTCGGCCAGTATGGGACCGGTGCCCACCCAGCATCGTGATGCATTTGGGTAGCTACAATAAGTAGTGGCTCCAGGTTGAGAAAACCAGCTATAACGGCTGGGGGACTCGACATGCTGACCACATGTCACCCCTACACTGGCTGATTATCATCTACCTCTGTGATTCACACATGTAGATGTGAGGCTAGCAGCCGGCTGGTAGGCTAAGGGCCTTGTAGGCCTGTCGCGCCAGGAGTTAAAGGTAGCCACCAAAATCAGGGTTGCAAACTAGTAGAAATCTCCTGCCAGTTGTTTAAAAAGGTAGGAGTCCTTAATCTCCTACTACCCCAAGGGCTTCTTACGGCCTCTATTGGGATCACTTTACTTTATTTCACATTTGAAGGGCTCGACTGTAAAACATGGTAACTGACAAATTCTTGAAAATTGAGATGTAACATGTAAACTGTGATATGTGACCTCTTGAAGTGTTTGGTGCATGTAGTTTTATTTACTGTGACAATACTTCTGTTATCTGTTAACGAATGTAAAAACTACGTGCACCAAATACTTCAAGAGGTCACATATCACAGTTTACATGCTACAACTCAATTTTTAAGAATTTGTTAGTTACCATGTTTTACAGCCGAGCCCTTCATTTGTGAGTATATGACCTAATGCCAAAAGGCATAAAGGAAAGGTGAAGAAGAAAAAAAAGAATAGAAAATGTCTTTTATAAAATTGTTATGTTTGTTTCAGGCTTGCTGGTTGGATATATAAATTTGGGATTCTTCGTTATTTACAATACAACATCCAAGAAGCTATAAGTCATTAACAATGAATTTTTCACCATTTGGTGGACATTTCCCTGCATCAATACCTACTATACATCAATTTGCAGCAAAATTTACACACGATGGTAGTGGTGGAGGTTTGCCGCCACAATCTGTTGATGGGGGAGGAGCAGCTCGATACCATACTAGTCCTGGACCAGCACATTTTAATCAGCACCATCCCCCAATTGGAATGCCAGTTAACATGGGTAAGTACAACCGCGGAGACACTGGCAATAACCCGCCTGGTGGTGGTCAACCTCAAGTTGTAAATATGATGAACCCAAATTCTTCAAAATACCATCCAGGACCAAATTTATCAACGCACCATTATAGTAGTAATGTGGGGATACCTTACAGTCAAGCAGGTGCAGTACAACAACAACAGCAGCAGCAGCAACAACAACAACAACAGCAACAACAACAACAAAACCGACCTACCTCATCACCATCAATACAAGATGGACAGCAAGCAAATAAACGTGGAGGATATCATGTGGGAGATATGCAGCCACAAGATTTGTGTGCAGCCATGATGCGAGAGAACGCAGCTGTTGCAACGGAGGATAAAAAAGATATGAAACGTGAAGAATCTGGCGAGAAAGATGATGGAGCAAGACCAGGTTCTAATGACGCAAATGAATATAGTAGTTCAATGGCACTTCATCATCACCATCATCAACACCACCATGCTACGCAGACCACTGCCACAATGCCTGCCACGTGGAGAGTTTAGCCACACCTGGTTCGACTGTAGCAGATTACCTTTCTCACTTACCGGCTTCAACACTTCCACTCAGTCTTCATCACTTTCTAAAATACTCAGCAGAAAATATTAAAAAAGAAACTGAAATGGCTGTGAATGCAGGAGGACCTGCTATAGGAGTAGCCAGTACTACCACACCAGGAGGTACGCCAGGAGTCCCAGGCAGTGCAAAAAAGAAAAAAAAGAAGAAGGTGAGTAAAGAGAAGAAACCACGTCCAAAACCATGTGGAAATCCGGAGTACCACTGCATTAGCGGTGCCGTTTTCAAAATTATTATTGCTGCTCCAGAATTGACCATATGGCTTACCCAGATGAATAGAGAAAGAGCGTGCCTTGAACAACATTTATTGCACGAGCCATACATTAGAACGTCGGTTTTTCTGTTGCGAAATCTGACGGAGATGGTATGAAACGTAAAGATCATTTGACACGTCTACAAGCCGAGCAATAATCCTGAACGACCGTATGTCTGCACTGTTTGTTTGAAAGCATTCCAAACGGAGAGAACAACTTACATGGCCATTTTGTCATCCATTCAGGAGGAAAACGGCGGCAAGTGTGCAATGAATGTGGGTAAAGGATTCTACAGAAAAGATCATCTGAGGAAACATACACGTAGTCATATTGCAAGGAGAGTTAAGGCGGAGTTGAGTCAACATGCTCCTCAACCGCAGCATCCACCTACTCCACAGCAGCATCAAGTAGCTACCGTTTCTGCTGAGCAACCTCCTCCGCCTCCTTTACTTTCCTGAATGGCGGCCAATGGGAACTATGCCAATGTTCCCAGCCTTCTTAACTCGGATCTCCTGGCGTTCGTGTCTGCAGCTAAGGACGCGTTCTAAACTCATCAGCTTTGTTAAGCATATGTGATCAAGTATTAGTTGTTTATCAGAACATATCACTCCATTATGTTAATTTTTTATCTAACATTATTAATGTGTACATTATAATAGTTATTAATTAGGTTAAGATTCAATTGAACCACTTCTAAGTCTCAAGAAGTTTAGTTAAAAAACCAGGATCATGTTATAATTTCAATATTAATTATTGTACTTTTTCTGAATGATTATTGCATAAAATTGTGATTTCAAAGAAAAGTTTTGATCTTTGAAGAGTTATTTATACTTTCAATCCAAATATAAACTTTTATTATAATTTAAAAATGAAAGGGGGCACGCCGTAGCATTGTGGTTAAGGCACTGCACTACTAGCCGGAAGGTCGAGGGTTTGAGTCCCGGTGGGATCAGGATTTTTAAACTGACCCAAACCTTCTGGCGGCACTATGGCTCTGGGGTCAATTCAGCCTTTAACGTAAACGAGTACCAGATGCTTGTTCTGGGGGTAAAGGCGGCCGTCATGCAGGGCTGACAACCCGGCTGACATCAAGTGCCGATTGTCCAGAAAAAGTGGGAGCCTTAACCCCTTACTATCCCAAGGGCCTTCTGAGGCCTATAGTGGGATGACTTTACCTTTTTATTTAAAAATGAAAACTTTATAAGATAGTGACTGATTCAGTATTAATGTTTGGAAGCAAATCTTGGCTACTATATGAAAGAGATAGAAGAAGATTCAATCAGTTGAAATGGGATTCCTTCATAGGAATGTATAAAATTGGACTTGATTAGATTTCTGGATTCTAATACCTTGTATAGATACTTCTGAGTTTCTTGTTGATGTTCCTTCATAGTTTTGTTTACTGTTTCTTTATATTTCTATCTCAGTATGCCATATTTCCATCAGTTTTCTCCTGATTTTGTATTTAGTGCAAGACAAAGGGGCCTCCCACACTCATTTTCAACCCCATACATTCTGCGAGAGGACACCGGTGCTCCCTAGCAGGTGTTTTCATAACCAAGCTAATTTAGTTATGCTTATTTACCTATATATGTCAACGAGTGACATGTGGTTAGCACATTGTCTCAATGAGACATCTAGTAGACAACTAAGGTATTGGATGGATGAAGATCAGTTAAATTTTGCATAGAGGCCTTTTTATTCAGTCTTTCACTTCTTTTATGAGCCTGAAAATCTTCAGGTTTTAGTCTCTCCCAGAGGACTAGTCCCTTGGGTTTTTCCATCATAAAAATCCATTGACTCCAGATGGGTTTGAACCTGATAACAGAGACAAGGAACATAACCTCTTGACCACTGTGCCATCACAAGCTATGGAGCAAGTTTATTAAACGATGGTTTGTACTTTCTTTGAATGTTAGATATTTCTATGATGGCATCTTTGATTATTTGCTACATCATCATTGCTTCTTCCTCCAGTTTCTCTTCATTATTATGGCTGCCGCAATTTTTCTCTTTCTAGATATTTCATAATGTTTACGTGTCTCATTAATATGTTCTCTGATTAAGAATGTTGTCTCGATTGATAGATATTTCCGATGGTTCTCTTTGAAGTTGCTTTTAAATGTTTCATATTTGAGAACACTAGGTCAATTGAGCTGTAACTATTAGACTCTTCAGGTACATATAATTTATTTGAGAAACATCCTTGTTTTTTAAATAATCCTGCATTAGAAGATTATATGTAGTTCTTCTCAGAATGTCAAATTCACCTTTAGTATTGAACTTTTATAGGAAAATATCATTATGAGGTTTAATTTAAGATTAAATTAAAATGCTTCATGTCTCACCTCATATCCAGTCTACTAAGTAGACCGCAGTTTCAAAGCCTTGGTGGCTTCATTTTCAGGTACTTTCTCATTGACGGATGTTATGTCAATCAGAACTAGTAGTAGTAGAACAGAAGTAGTTCTTCCGATCGACATAACATCAGTCAACGAGAAAGTACTGAAGATGAAGCTGCCATGGCTTTGAAACTGCAGTCTACTTAGAAGACTGGATATGAGGTGAGGTATGAAGCATTTTAATTTAATCTCATCTTTAGTATACCTGCACATTTCATGTGGAACCATTTTTGCATCATTCTTCAGATCCCATTATGTCTTCTTCCATTATAGGTTGGTAACATTTTCCATATTTTAATTGAATATATTGAAGATTGATAATGATAACAAGGGTATTAGGATAAATGAATATAGTATTAATTTGGTTGATAGATTAAACATTTCAATTGCATTCCGTTATAATCAACATGTTTGATAATAATCTCTCTTTCTTATTCAGGGAAGGTATCTAATTTGTCACTTGCCTCGCTTTCTCTCTCCTGTCTATTTTCACAACATTTTATTGTTTCCACAAACACTCACCAGCACTCGATCCTGTTTAACGACTGTTAGCATTGTAATTTAATGTTGGGTTGACAGATTTTGCTCTAAAGCCTTGATATTCTTTTATGAGTAATATGGTTAATGAAACTTCTTAACAATTAATAACTCTAACATTATTACACCACCAAGTTAACTTCGCACGGGTGGAGAGGAAGAGTTTTAGTGCTAGTGTCACCAATCTACTGAATATGTGGAAGGGATGTAGGGGAAGACTGTACATCTGATCACGTACCAAAATTGTTCAACTTCAAATGTGGGGGGAGAATCTCTAAACATGTGTGAAAGATCTTAACATGGTTGTCAAATTAGTCATTTAAGCACGGAATGCTCAAGCGGTCGGATCGTTCAAAATCTCTATTACCAGCCTGACAATAAATCACAAGTGGCAACATGTAATGAGAAGGGCAAGGAAGGGACAGCTCATTCCTAGACGTAACCCCAAAAGTAACAGGGTTGTCAAGTTAGTCATTCTGCCACTGACTGCACAGAACGACAGATCATTAAAATACATAGTATTTGTCAGCTCTCTACCTGCTAATGAAACAACATAATACAAAGGACAGGAAATGACAACATAGTAAGGAAGAGAAAGAGAGTTTGTTAGTTAACATATTTTCTGCCTGCACAAAACACTTAGAGGAGTAATACTATACAAAGCTACACATGAAAGAGCCAACAAATTTTGCACAGGAACCTTTTATTTTAGGCATGAGGTTCTTTTATATACTGTAAGTATATGACACAAAACTAGTGACTATACTTCCTTCCAAAGAAAACCATATTCTGGATTTTATATCCTGAAAAATCCATCAACTCCAGCTGGGTTTGAACCCATAGATCATGGTAGCCACAAGACCACTGTAACTACTTACATATAAAATAAACACGTTAATTTTTTATAAATAAACAATATACATTTAAGAGGAATAGGAAGAATGTTAAATGATTAAAAATAATCAATTAAGTCTTTATAGTTACTGAAGTTAAAAAACTCACAAGGCTTAAATTATATAAAATTTTGGCATGTTCGTTTCTCACAAGGGAACTCTCAACGATTACATGCCGAAACCTACCTTGAAATTTCTTCCAGAGAAGCGTAGTGATGTACCAGGCTGTGTCCAAAAAATTATCTGCTGTTTTTAACTGCAAGGCACTAAAATCTAGTGCCAAATCTCTCATTTAAACTATAGGGAAGTAATATAATTCTCGAATTGGTAGATTGGATAATCCTCACTGTGCTATGTCCTGCCTCACTCCAATCCAGTGTTACTCAAACGGAGTATATCTGTTTTGCACAGTGGGTTGCCATTGCTGAATTTTGGCTTCAATTCTGTACCTTACAATTAAAAAGACAGATAATTTTTTGGACACGGTCTTGGTGCATAACAACGCTTCTCTGGGAGAAATTTCAAGTTAGGTTTTGGCATGCAGTGGTTGACAGTTCCTTTGTTAGTTCTGGCAGTGTAGCCTGGATCAATAGACGTCAAGATGAACGATGCTTGACACTACAGAAATAAGATTTTATGACAAACTGCTGGATCTTAAGAGAAATACTGACTTTACAAAAGAATTAAAACAACACCCATTGTTCATTACCTACAGAAATATAGACAAGATTGGATTCAACATATGAAAAGAATGGAATGTTTCAGAATATATCAACAGATTTTAAAATACAATAGGAAGTAACATTAAGAGGTTTATTTAATAATTAAGACATTTAGTCTGTACATTCTTACCAGTCTGAAATCACTGATGATGGGGCTCAGAAGCCTTGAAACATGTTTGACAAAAACAACAATAAGAGGTAAGAATATACAGACTAAATGTCTTAATTATATCAATAGATACTTCATCTACATATCCCAGGGAAAAGACCTGCTGGAAGACTTCACAATAGATGATTAGAGACCATAACAGACCACTAGGTTTACTACTTGTAAAAATGATAATTTATCCCAGCTACGTTAAATTCTCATATTTCAGATGTTCGTAGCTCATAAACTATCAGATAGAAGCTCAATTTTTTTATACTTATGAAACATATTTTTTTACGTCTTAAACTCAATGATAGAGCATTCTAATCCTAACTGTAATCTATAAAAATAACTTAAAAAAAATAGAGGTAGGTTTGAATTTTCTGTGAGGGATGTATCCTGAGAGCTACAAATGTAAGGAAAATGTGTTTTGATTACATGGTGTGTGTAATATTATTTCAAAGACTGCAACCAAATTGTTGCATTTTAATTTGTTTTCCTTTTATTGAACTTTGTTGGAGTCATTTTTATTGAGGGCATATGCACTGATGCAAAGAAATTGTAATAGCAACCTTTTTCTGTTTATATAGTTGCATTTTTAGCATTTGTAAGTGGAATGCAAAATGGGTAGTTTTGAAGGGCCAGAGATATAACATTCTGCTAGTAAGGCAGTTTCTGGTTTATTCCTGAGGAAATCCAGAATATTATAATATGAAGGTGTGTCTGCACATTTTAAAGAATGATGGGGTTAATATTTTATACTACATTATTTCATAAATTCTATGTTACTATAAAATACATAATTGTATAACAGTACCTGATATCTCAGTCGTCCTCAATAATTTGCAGTGTTGTTTTGTAGGAGGCCTTAATCATCTTCTGCCTTCATTTTGGTACTGACTGTTGTTGGTAATTATTTTGTACAGAGGGTTTATGCTGGGTATGTTCTCTTTCAGCATAAACCCTCTGTACAAAATAATTATCAACATTCAGTACCAAAATGAAAGCAGAAGATGATACATAAGTTATTGAAAGGCCTCCTATAAAACAACACTGTAAATTATTGAGGATGACTGAGATATCAGGTACTGTTATACAATTATTAAAACTTTAACACAGTAACCTCAACGAGTTTCATAATGTATTTTAAAAACGTTAATATAAAATACATGCATCCCCGCGCAATAGCTGAGTGGTTAAGGCAATATACTTTGGCACAGAGCTATGGGACTTGCGCTGGTTCGAGTCTCCATGAGGGAAGACATTTTCTCATGGAATTTCGGACAATATGGGACTGGTGCCCACCCAGAATCGTGAGGAATTTGGGTAGCTACAATAAGAAACAGCTCCAGGTTGAGACAGCTATGACATGCTGACCATATGTTACCCCTACACTGGCTGGATGATTGTCTGCCTCTGTGATTAACACATGTGGATTTTAGGCCAAGAGTCTTGTAGGCCTGTTTGCACCAATATATGCAGTAATAATCATATGTTTAATTGTTAGGTAATATTTCTCTCCTTTATGGTGGAAATTACGACATTTTCTCCATACTCAAGAGATTGCCATTCTTTTATTCCAATTTTGTTATCCTGGAAACCTACATTTAGACTCACATTCTAAGGGAGGGGGAAAAAATAGTGCAAAGATGAAGTATGAATTATGAATAAAAAAAATGAAAGTATGAGAATATAACAGTGCTGGCAAAATATGTTACATTGAAAATATATAAATCGATTATTCTACCAGTTATATTATATGGATGCGAAACATGGACTCTTACTTTAAAGGAGGAAAGGAGATTACGAGTATTTGAGAATAAAGTTCTTAGGAAAATTTTTGCAACAAAGAGAGATGAACAGACAGGTGAATGGAGAAGGCTACATAACAGTGAACTACATGGTCTTTATAGGAAGCCTGATATAATAACAGTTAAATCTTGTAGACTGTGATGAGCAGGACATGTGGCATGAATGGGGAATAAAAGATGTGCTTGGAAGCTTCTTGTAGGAAAACGGGAGGGAAAACACCCAGTTGGTAGATCAAGAATGAGGTGTGAGAATGACATTAACTATGATTTGAGGGAAGTAGATTATACAGAGAATGTTTGGAAAACATTAGCTGAGGTAGGGATGTATGAAGAGCTTATGTCCATATGGCCATGAATCTACGGGTTCAATAGTGCCAGTGAGTTAGGGATACAATTTTTTTTTACTTCTCTTAAGATAGAGGAAGTCAAATAAACATGGGACCACGAAAACAATACAAAAAACCAAGAAGCAGTAAAAGGAAAGCAATGTATGTTACAAATCAACTAAAACTAAAGGATCATAAGAAAACTATCCAAGTTCAATTAATGTCTGCAAACCAGATTGGTAATGTATCCATCCGGCAACGGCCCACTTTGTGCTTGAACCTTACTAAGAAATGAACTATACATACCTGAAACATGAGGCTCAAATAAAACAGAATTTTGTCAGCTTGTACTGGGAGATTAGAGAAAAAATAACATAATAGTCAACCCCTGCCATATGATAATTAAACATTATATATTTATTATTTTTTCATGTTAATTTTATTAGATTTAAAAGCAACATATAAGAGTGATATATTCTAATAAATATCTCAAATATTGTATTATAAAACAAAGACAAGATAATGATGTTATTGCAGAAGTGAATAAATTTAATTGTGTGCGACAGTCATGAATTCGTTTTGGCACACAAATAGCATATTTAAGCTTACTTAAATGTCATGCGGATATTAAAAGACAAAAAGCCATTGTATAACAGAAATAAGTGTCCGGTGCAAATGAAATTAAAAGACATTAATCAATTTATAGTATAATATGTATTAATAAACATTTTAATGAAAGGATACTAAAAGTCTATATATGACACTCCAGCATAACATTAAGGTGATTTATTTTGGAATGTTGGTTGTGAAAGTTTACCTAATTAGTTTTGTAAGCAATTTTTTTTTAAGTTATATTGTGCCATTTTTTATAGTACTGTAGGCCTAGAACAGTTATATTTTTTTGTCTTTAGCAAACGTTGTAAATGCAAATAGCATTTTTTTAAGCCAATGTATTGTATTCAGGTTTTCTCAGCTTCTCATCTATACAGAGAAGAGGGGTTCAAATACTCATGGAACATTTTTTAGAACTTTCATGCTCCGTAAAGGAAAAACAAAATATAATTATTCAGAAAATGGTCACTGAAGAAGTATAGTCTTTTTATGGCTATTTCACAATCTTACTAATGTTCATAAATTTTATGAAACAGATTTGAATGGGATGTACTATGAGAGAGCATGTTAATGATATTATATTCCCATAATCATGGTATAATTATTTATTAAAAAAGTATTCATTGTCATAAATAACCTGAGTTAGATTTTAATACTCATCTCATAATATATTGTAGATTTCTTAAACATCAGTTCCAATACACCATGTATCATTATCTAACTGTAGAATTGGAATTGATAATGATATGTAGTGTATCAAAACTGATATTAAAGAAATCTACAATTGTGAGTTGAATCATATAATCTTACTTAATTTATTAATTAAAATAAAGCTCATAGTATATTGACTTAGGCTTTCACTGCCGGAGTTATTATGATGATCTTGTAGAGGATTTCCGGGCTGTTGGCCGTGGTCTTGAGGCTTGTAGTTCCCCGACATTTCGCCAGAGACTACATCCGGCATCCTCAAGGGTTGTCTTGAGACTGGCAATTTTGTTGACTACCTGTCCTATTTATACATTTATCCACGACGTAAGTGTATAAATAGGGCAGGTAGTCAACAAAATTGCCAGTCTCAAGACAACTCTTGAGGATGCTGGACGAAGTCTCTAAAACGTTGGCGAACTACAAGCCTCAAGACCATGGCCAACAGCCCAGAAATCTTCTACAAGATCATCATAAAGCTCATAGTGTCACTTCTTTTAAATATTAATGAAAAATTCAGTCATCTTCATACAATGCCTTTTCATTGATCCATAACAGTATTCCAGTTCCAGCTTTTCCCTGTATGTCTCTCTTCAGCTGATCACTACATCTTGTATATGTTGTCTATCTAATGTTCTCTCCCATACCATTTTTTACTATACTCTGTCCAAAATAAGACCTACCTTTGAAATAAACATTGATTATAGTAAGCCACTCACTTGGTAGAAAAAGGAGTCCATGAATTTATCATTTACATATACAATTTATTTATACAGAAAACAAATGTCATTGTCTTATTTTTACTATAATAAATGATAATGCCAACAACAAAAAATAACAAAAATGAAAGTATGTAGAGCAACAGAAACAAATGTTGCAGTTATATTTGTTTATTAATAAATTATAATAGGAAGTATGTACTTGCTTCCATTAATTTTTCTTTTTTTTTTTGGTCCCTTCTCTCTTCCATCCTAAACACATGTCAATACTGTCAGTCAGTATATTTTTCATAGTTAAATATGGGAAATAACATTATGAGGTTCTTAATTTATGAACGAATGAGTCATTTTTTATATCTTACCTCATAGTTTATGTTTTCTTAAACACAGGAACTGCAGTTTTCAAGAGGAAACATCTATCCCATTTCCAATCGACATTATGAGTCATAATGTCAGTTGAAAATGGGAGGGATGTTTCCTCTTGAAAACTGCAGTTTCCGTGTTTAAGAAAGCAAACTATGAAGTAAGATATAAAAAATGACTCATTCATTAATGAGTCAATGTTTTGTTTAAATTTTCTCTTATTCTTTCATTTCAAATTCTGTCCTTTCTTGTTCTACCCAAAATTCTTCTATAATACTTTATTTTCACTTCATTATATAATGATCAGCAGATTTAATTAATTTTTAATCCTTAAAAATACTTGGCAATATATCCTCCAAGATATAGAAACAATAAAAACAATGAATGAGTACAAAATACTTAAATATGTTTAATTCAGTAGGAGGTAACACTATGAGGTATTGATAATTTAATATTAAACATTTTTCTAATTCAAATTATTTATACATAAAACTTACATTTGTGCTGAATTACACAATATACATAATAATTAGGGCTTGCTAGGATTTTTATGTATTAAAGGTTAAGATTGCAACATGGATAGTGTGTATTATTCATCTGTGTGCATATGGAACCATGACAAAAGACAATCAGAAGTCTTACTTCTCAATATATTGTGTTGAAAACTTAACTTTTGTTACCTGAAAATCTTAAGACAGTTATACGTGATCTTGTTTTCACTGAGTGGTTCAACATTTAAATAACTTATAGGAGAAATAAATTAGTTTTTTTTACCAATTTAAGGGCAAAAAGATTGTTTATATTTCAGTGAAGAAAAGGGAATTGTATAATTTGTACAAAATAAAAAAAAATGTATGGATTTCCAGTTAAAGGGGTTTTACTACATTGAAGTATTTGTAATGATTTAATTTGTTAATCAAAGAAATTGAATCTGTATATACATCTTACTTCATATTTTGCTCTCCTATCTGGGATGTGTTTTCAAAGGTCATTGTCCCCCATTTTCAACCAAATCCCATCAATTCTGTGTTTTAATCTATTTTTTTAATTCTTCCTATTGTTTTTAGTTTTGTTAATCTTATAAAATTAATAGAATTTAAAAATGAAATGGGAAGATAATTTGTAGTAACTACAGTTCAGTTCTGGCTTCTTTAGCCGCTTTTGAGGGTTCTATGGTGTTTGGTGCGGTAAGAGGGGAAAGTTAATTGCAGGTACTGCCAGCAACTATCTTCTGTTTAGAAAACATAATAGTTACTACATGTTGAGTTTTTTATTTACCAGTTCTGTGTTAGTGAATACTTTTGTTGTCTAGTAAGTTTAGTGTGTTCATTATAGGTTAGCGCCTTTTTATAACAATTTTATTATTATTAGTAAGAAAATGTTTTTTGCTTGGCTACTAGTTCCCTCCCCCACTCGGCAATGTTCCCTCCTGCCATGCACCAAGACGGCTACAGTTATCAGAACTGGACTGTATGTAGCCTATATCCCTAATATGATAAGTTGGGAAAAAGCATATAGCTGGTGACCAGATTCTAAATAATTAAAAAAAAAAGATGATGATGTAAGTTATTTTTCTGGAGGATAATGCATAATCTTTAGCATTGCTATTCCTGATGCATAAATTTGCCTCCGATCTGAAAGTATTATTTTTTAGTAAATGTTAGTAAGAAGGAAGCTTGAGATCTGTTTAATGAATCATGTGTGCATTACAGTTTTGACTGGAGAGAAAGTGAAACATTTTTATAGAGCAAAATAATGTAAAATTTGTTAGAAACTTTAAAAAAAAAAAAGAAAGAAATGTCAGCCAAAATGAAATGTACAATCCTGCCATTATGGTGCCAATTTATCCTTACCCGCAGATACAGTGTGTCTGTGATAAGAACCATAAATTAGATAGTAGTTTATTTTCTAAAACATGTATTATTGGATCACTAGATTGCTTTACACTTCACATGAAAGGACTTGTCACTTAATATTTAACGTAATTAGGTAATTACTGACAGAATAGTTGCCATATTTTGCTAGTAAGCAACAGTAAGAGTTTTTTTTTTAAACATATGAATCAGGAATCGAACTGCTGATTCTGTATATCAGAGAATGCAATTCACTACACTATTCCAAACACCAACACTTCTTTCTACTTATACAATTCTCCAACATCCGAAGGCAGATAGCTAGAGCTATCAACAACACTATCAGACAACTTCTATTCAAAGTATTTTTAACGAGAATTTTGCAATACTTTTAAGCAGTGTAAAATTGTCATTAAAAATACTTTGAATAGAAGTCGTTTGATGGCGTTGTTAATAGCTCAAGCTATCTGCCTTTGGACATTAGAGAATTGTATAAGTAGAAAGAAATGTTGGCGTTTTTGTTGTGTTTGGAATGGTATTGTGGGCTGCACTCCGATGTACAGAATCAGAGGTCTGCAGTTTGATTCCCTGGTTCAAACGTTAATTTTTCTTTTAAAAAATAAATTTGTCTAGAACTGAAACATGTTAAAATAAATATAACATCAAAGCAGTAAGAGTGCTTTTAAAATCTGAATTAACACAATTTGAGAAAATATCAAAGTCAGTCATTGTAGAAAGGGCTTTATTAAAAAATTACCAAAAAACGAGTTTTCACTTCAAAATAATAATTTGTTATATATGTGCAGTTTTCTGTGTAGAATGAACTTCATTTCAGGTATATTTATGGCCAAATTATTTCATGGGTCACTTTAGAAAGACATTTTACCTGGAATCAAGTCATTTCTATAGTTAAGCCATTTCTAAAATGGCTCATTCAATTGTTTTTTACACGCTTTATATTAGCTTGACCTGTATCTATCTATCTATCTATCTATGTAACGGAATTTTTCAACGCGATTTTCACCCACTTAAAATCATTGGATCGACTTGAAACTTTGTATACTTGTAGAGAACCTATGACAATACAATAATTTCATATTTATTTTCTAAAACCCTGGCCATAATCATCAGAAAATCAAAAAAAGTGTTTTTGTATCAATGTAACGGAATCTTTCAACGCGATTTTCACCCACTTAGAAACATTGGATCGACTTGAAACTTTGTATACGTGTAGAGGACACGTGACAATACAATAATTTCATATTTTGTTTCTAAAATCCTGGCCAGAATCATCCGAAAATCAAAAAAATGAAAACTGGTATAATAGGTTGCGGACTTGTCGACTTTTTAGTCAATCGTTGTAAGAGCTCAGTTGGTAGAGCAGTGAACTCTTAGTGGTATATAATTTCAGTAATCCATACGTCGCTGGTTCAAATCCGGCTGGGAGGGTTTTTTTTTATAGAAGAGTATTACTTTTAGCTCATACTACAATAGTATCGAATTTAAAGATATTTACATTTTAATCTTATTCTGTAAAATATTAAAACTAAAAAATAAATAATAGTTTTAAAAAACTAAAATAGCACGCTTTATTAGAAAACCGATCTCAAAAATGAAAAATAATTTTAATTTCCAACACGCTTGGGATAAATTTAAAGTGGTCAACAAAAAAAAGTCATCTCCAACACATATAGAATAAAACTAGAGTTATCAACAAAAAGAAAATAATTTTACCATCAAAAGCATGGGGTGCTTTTTATGATGTTTACATTTTCTTCTTAGAGAGCTTACTTTTACCAATATCTGTTTATTATCAAATATATTGATTGATATAGAGCACCCCACGCTTTTGATGGTAAAATTATTTTCTTTTTGTTGATAACTCTAGTTTTATTCTATATGTGTTGGAGATGACTTTTTTTTGTTGACCACTTTAAATTTATCCCAAGCGTGTTGGAAATTAAAATTATTTTTCATTTTTGAGATCGGTTTTCTAATAAAGCGTGCTATTTTAGTTTTTTAAAACTACTATTTATTATACACTTATAAGAGATGCCCAGTGATTAGTCCACTTTTTTAGTAGAGGGGAAATGGGTCGGTTATAACATTGGTTTCCGCAAGTTGAGTCAGAGTACAATTGCTACACTTCTTTCATGCATTGAGGAGGAGTTTATTCAAATGACAGGTAAAGATAAAGTAATCCAACTACAGGCCTTAGGAGGCCCTCGAGGTAGTAGGAGATTAAGACTTCCACCTTTCTAGACAATTGGCATTTGATGTCAGCTGTGTTGTCAAGACCTGCATATTGGCCACCTTTGCTCCCAGAACAAACATCTGGGGATAATTCAGCAATCTCTCCTGATAAATGACCATTCATTTTTGACATTTTTGTACGAGTATAGTGATATTACATATTAATATTGGTTATTAGAACTCTGTTGTTACATTGTAGCCATTAGCATTTCTAGACAATTGGCATTTGATGTCAGCTGTGTTGTCAAGACCTGCATATTGGCCACCTTTGCTCCCAGAACAAACATCTGGGGATAATTCAGCAATCTCTCCTGATAAATGACCATTCATTTTTGACATTTTTGTACGAGTATAGTTATATTACATGTTAATATTGGTTATTAGAACTCTGTTGTTACATTGTAGCCATTAGCATTTCCATTATAATCCACATTGAAGATTGTTGCGAAAGAAAGCTATCAAACATTTTTTAAATTTCCAAATTTATAATTTGAATAGTTATTTAATAAATAATAAAAAATCTGTGGCATGACAGCTCAAGATCCAAGGCTGACTTAAGTGGTTGTTGTATTTGTCTAACAGAAGACATTACAAAATGGCATGTGATTAGCATGACACAGTCCCTCAATCTTAGTTTCAGTTTTCTAACCAGATTTTGCTTCTTATATCAAGTAGCTCCTCCATTGTCCTCATGAGGCAAAATGGACCCCATTCCTGACCCTATATCGAAAAAAAAAATGTATGATATAACTGGGGAAACAAACCTGGGACCCTTGGGATGCTAGTCAGACATGCTAATTGTTACACCACAGACACTGTCAAATGTAGTTATATTAATATTTACAATAAATAATTATGTTTTTATTATTAATTTATTATTTAATTCAGCGCTTGGGAATTAACAATGTATAAAAGAAAAATTTGCATATTGATTGGAGTTTCTCAGGTAGCTCAGTGGTAGAGCATTGGCCTAGAAAGCCAAAGGTTCTGGGTTCAAACTCCAGTCTGAGTGTATAACTTTCCTCTTCAAATATAATAAATAATGAGTTGGAAAATATTTATTTTGAATATGAAAGAGTGTGTAAAAGTATGCTATTTCAGAACTAAAATTATATTTAAAATGTGACAATATTTTAGTAAAGCTGACTAAAAAAAAAATTATAAAATAATAATTATGTTCATTATTATATGGTTTGGCTATTGTAGGACATATATTTGGATACTGTAATGTAAGAATGAGCCATAAGTTTCAAAACTATTGAGATTTTTCTCCATTACATCTTTTGCTGCCAAGTTAATGTGAGTGAGAAATTCTACTAGGTGGAGTATTTCATGGATAGATGAGCTTTTTGTTAGTTTTTTAATGTAATTGCTATTGAGAATCGGCCACAGTGGACTAGTGGTTATGCTCCTTGCCTCTAGTCCTGAGGGTTGCAGGTTCAAACCAGGCCGGGGTCGATGGATTTTTTTCGGATGGAAAAATCCAAGGAGCAAGTCCTCCGGGAGGGACTTTAAGCCGTGGGTCCCGAGTCTGAAGATTTTCAGGCTCGTAAAAGATCCTTAAGCCTGAATAAAAAGGCCTCTAAGCAAAATTTAATGAATTTTCCCGTCCTAGTACTACCTTGGTTTCCTAGATGTCACTATGAGGTGGAACGCTGACCACGGGCCACTCCAATGACATCTATACAAAAACAAGTGTAACTAAATTAGTATGGTTCAACTTCTTCCCTGTAGGGGGAGAGCACCTAAATCTCGTTGAGGGAAACAAGGGCTTACAAGATACAAGAAAATTGAGCAGAATAAAATTATAGTAAATTGCTACATTTTGAAAATCTTTTCATGGTAAAACTACATTCTATTGGTTTGTTTCCCCTCCAGAAGTCTAAGCCAGTATTATGTTCTGCAGTGTTAATATTGAATCTTTTAGATTATTTCTATTTTTTTACCGGTACTATTTTTCATACTTTCTTCAGACCAAAAACCCTATGTTGTAGCTCTGTGATTGACACATGTGGATGTGAGGCCAGTAACCAGCTGGTGTGATAAGGGCCTTCTAGGCCTGTGGCGCCAGGAGAGAGAGAATGGTGAATGAAAGAGGGGCACGGAAGCTTACTTATAGGAAAACTAGATGGAAATCACCCAGTTGGTAGACCAAAAACGAGGTGGGAGAATAATATTAAACTTGATTTGAGGAAGTAGATTATGATTGGAAAACATTAGCTCGGATAGGGATATACCAAGACCTCATGTCCACATGGCCATGAACCTATGGGTTCAATAGTGCCAGTGACTTAAATAATTATAGAAAACTTGAACATCTTACAGTCTTAAAATTGTTCAACTTTGAATTAATGAGGAGGCAGATTCTATTAAGGATCCCCTATCAGAAGCAGCTCTTCCCCCCCCCCCTTTTTTTTTTTTAGGTTTTCTAGTTCAAGTTTGTGTGTTATACCTCCATATACCACTATTGTGAGTGGATTGTTAAACATTTAGAGCAGTAATCTTTTAATGTATGTTCTGCATACTAAGATGATCCACAGAGTTATCTGCTGTGGTCTTTACTCTTTTGAAGATTAAACGACTTCATATGAAAATCTGATTAGCAAACATTGAAAATCAACTTATCCATTAATTTTTTTCATCCATATTAAACATTCAGGTATATCCCAAGACATTAATATATTAACCCGTCAGTGACGCACCCTTTTACTTGCTTTCCTACTGCATGGACGGAGGCCATTTTAACATTTTAGTATTCCTAGAACACTGATTTGTATAAACGATCATAACTTTTTTAAATATCGATGGATTTGAACGAAATTTTTACTTGTTAGCTCAGAAATAAATGAGAAATTTAATACATACCATATGGAGTTCAGTAGCCTTTATAAACTATTAAAAAAAATTTTTGAAATCTGAATTTCTCTCTCATGATACACATTTTTACTAAATAATTTGATTTGCTCACATTGGACACCCCTGTTTCTTTCTGTGAGACACTAAATATATTGTGTGGCATAGTGCTGATTCATCTGTAACTTGTATATACAAAAGCAGCTGACATAACCAAAATCAGAATGAATATTTAGAAGAGTGAACTCAAGCTCAATCTTGTGTCAAAGCACTAGCAATGTTTATACTTAGAATCTGAATTATTGCTTGGATTCGTATAAAAATTCTACAGCAGTTATTTACAACTACACAGACCATAAAAATAATTTTCTCTTATTTTAGTACTACTAATTTTAGAAATAAAAAATCACATAACCTTAGTAGTTGAGCTTGGTGTGATACAGCTTGAAACACTCTTCAATACACAGACCTACATCACATTCCTGGCAGCAATAAACAGATGTCTTTCTTCTCCCATGTTTAGTACAAACAACACACCTCCTTTGAGGTTTCAATTTATCACTTTTAGGGGTAATTTTTCTGATGAAGTGTCTTTTAGGTTACGACTGGCCATAATTACGTATATAACGCACGACACCGCGCCTCAGACTGATTCCTTGTAAGTAACATCTATTTGAAAGAGGCAAAATAAATCAGGTATTCCCCTAAACAGGTCGATTTATATATCAATCGATAGCTTATATATATCATTTTATCGACCTGAAAAATTAGATTGTGTATAAGTTTATTAGAAGCCCTGCAGAAAGCAGCACAAAGCTAGGTCTGTGTGCCATCGAGTGTTGAAGTAAGAAACTACTTCAACCTCAATACCACATGCACAAAATGTGATCACAGCTGATTCATACACTTAGAAAGAAAGCTAAGATCTTAGGCTTCAAAATTATATTGTTCATACGCAAATATAAGAATATACAGCAGTAAAAAAAACAAATGAAAAGGTCGCGCGCATTTAGAGAAAATTACGATTACTTCAATCTCATCTGATTTTTAAAAAAATAATATGAAATTAAATTTTAAACAAATATTATGTTTATTCATATGTCCTGAAAGCTCATAATTTCTACGTTAAACACAAATAAATTACATATTTGTAGCTTCAAAAATGTACGATCCAGAACAAAAAGAAAACACGCCTGCATAGGTCTATACCACGTATAGATGTCGGCAATAAGTGAAGAAGAGAGGGTCTATACCACGTATGGATGTCGGCGCTGACGGGTTAAAAGAAGACAATTTATTATAGGGGGCATGCCGTAGCGTAGTGGTTAAGCAACTACGCTGCCAGAAGGCTGAGAGTTCGAGTCCCAGTGTGTCAGGATTGTTAAACTGACCTTAACCTTCTGGCGGCACTATGGCCCTCAGCTCGACTCACCTTTAGCATAAATGAGTACCAAACACTTGTTCTGGGGATAAAGGCGGTCATCACATAGGACTGACAACCCGGCTGACATCAAGTGCCAATTGTTCAAAAAAAGTGGGAGCCTTAACCTCCTACTACTCCTGAGGCCTGTACAGCTCGAGACCAAGCTCTGTGTGTTTGTGGGGAGAAGTGTGAGGAGTGGGAGGAGGTACACTTCTATGCTTCTCATATACTAACAGCTGAGTCAGCAAATTCCTTTCAGACACACGGAGCTGGGTCCCGAGCAGTAGTAGGATCACTTTGCTTCTTTACAATTTATTATATCTTCTCGGAGTACTTTTGACATATACTGAGTTCGTCTGATTAAAGTACTTTTTCCCTAATAAGCTGAATTATGCATCAGATTTTCAGAAAATATATAAAGAGTTAGAAGATGATAAATAACTATGACAATCAGACAAATAGGAGCATGTGAAGATGATAAAATAAAACACAACATAACTTACAAATTGTTGAGAACTCAAATCAGTTAATGTCAAATGCTAGTATCAATAGTAAATCAACAGGTGTTACTTAACAGAATTTACCATTTTCTCCTAATTGAATGATGATAGCTTGCTATACATTTATGTAAGGAAGCATATTCCCATACATGCAACAAGAACATAATCTTTTGTCAACATAAACTAAACTGTTATTTTAATCATAGCCTTAAAAAGTATTAATTCAACAAAAAGCATATTTCTTTTAAAAATAAAATACGCTGTAATTTTAGCCTCAATTGTTGATTGGAAAATATTTAAATGATGAAGAAACTACACAACTTTTAATGACAGGCTTAACACATGTCCCACTTTTACCAGTCCTGGTTTTCAGATAAATTTTCTGGTGTCCTGAGAAAATAATTCTGGTCATATTGTCCTGGATTTTGATCAAAGAAGTCAGGTGTAGAAAGTTACAAAATTATTTTAAACATTTTGGTAAATGAATTAATTTAAGATGCATTACTAAATGAAACAATTCTGAATATAAATGAGTATCAAATATAGAAAATAACACCTCACCTCATATTCTGTCTTTATGAGTATTCATGCAATAACCATCCCTCTCTTCAACTTCTTCCATTGTAATTTTCTATTAAAACAATTAACCCTGCCATCTAGTATCTGTGGAAAGCAACGGGAAGCTACCACACCTATAATTCCCTAGTAAAGCAAAGCATGAAAATGCTATGATTGCAGTGAAAGACCTGTCCTCGGGCAAAATTACTGTGGAATCTAGTATCAGTCTATATAAATATGCTGTATTTTGTCTCTGGGCTAATTCAAGTCTCTTTCCTGGTCATGAATAATAACATAAGATTCAATAAATAAGGTGATTCCGGAGTTATCTTACCTCATAACTTGCAGTGTTCTATTTGAACATGTTTTAATATGCCATGCATACCATCATCTGGAAAAGCTGATGGCGGTATACATGCCTTATCGTAACATGTTCAAATAGAACACAACAGGTTTTGAGGTAAGATGACTTAGGATTCACCTTATTTATTAAGAAGAACCTCATAATGTTACTTCCTATTTTATTTATTAACATAAGATACAGTCTGGCATGATTTTACATCTACTTTATCATAAATTCAGTCTGAAAATTTTAAAATAAATAGTGAAAATATCTAGATTAGTAGTGAAGTAAAGTAGAAACACAAGTGTCCCGATTTTTTCTCTCAGAAATCTGGTCAGTCTAAACAACAAAAGTATTTTTATAAACTTGTTGAAAAAAACGGTGAGTACTATAAATACTTACTCGGTACAACTCAGCTTTCAATTGGATGTGGATAAGGAAAGCATAGAAATGGAGTATCCAATCATAAATTAAACCCTGTTTGCTCTTAAAGTGATCCTCATTGAAACAAAACCATGTGACCTGCTCGCTTTTCATTGGTTATGGACACCGACGTACGATGTAAAAGCAATATCCTTTCGCCATTCGCACCACAATTAGTCACTTTGGACAGGGAGATGAACGACACAGCAGCAGAAGACTCGATACTTTCTGCCATTTTGTTTCATGAGAATCGACTGAAACATGACTCAAATGCATCACCCATATGTAATAAACTATTTTAAGTTCTAATTATTGATTAGGTATATTTTAGAATATTTTGTATGTTTTGAATATTATTATTTTCATTCACAAAGAATAAGTATATTCAGAACACATATTTCCACTTTAATGAAGGGAACTACTTTTTCACGTACTTATTGCTTCTACAACGTATGTCAATGTCAATAACCAATGAAAAGCGAGCAGGTCACATGGATTTGTTTTGATGAGGATCACATTAAGGACGAACAGGGTGTAGCAACTAACAAGTTCCAGTATTTAGCTCTTCATCATTTTCACGTTGCTTAACAGCCAATCATTTTTATTTGGAATTATGTTATGTGTGGTTTTTGCCTGGACACTCTATGTATCATGCGGGAAGGAATCAGTCCCTGCATGCAATGCAATATTATGTATATCTGCTTTAAACCAAAAGTACCAAGTGTTAGCTTGGCTGAAGAGGCAGCAATGGGAATGTAGTCTTACCAATGAGAGTATATTATAATTATAAATATAAATAAATTCCTCGAGATAGTACAAACACTGCGACTGACATATTGTAAATGTTAATATTGCTTTTTTTTTTCCTCTTCCTGTGTGAATGTCAGTGGTATGTCTTGAGATCAAATTGTTGTTTATAGGCTGATCCAGACTAAACACCCCCTGGTGTTGCTTATGTATTAATAATTAAAGTATGTATTGCAAACACTGTTTTGTTTACTTGAATTCCTTTCTAATTCCTATCTGATCTTATGGTAGCTTATGCCTTAAAATAAATAAGTAAAATTCTTCATTCATACATGTCATAGGCCTGTTATGATCTCACTTTTTCAATTAAGCGAGTCCAAAATACTCCTCCTATAATCACATTTTAAAATTTATTAGCTCTAATGTGGACTATAGTCCATTTGCTCAATTAAGAGAATATTCCCATGCTAATATTTAAAGGGATTAGGGGTGGGGGGTGAATTCTCTGTCTACTTGAAGGCCAGTGTCAGGTATAGGAAGGGTCGAAAATTCTTTCTTTCTTTCGAAGGTATTGTACACTTTTGTATTGCATTTAGTGGTGAGTTGATGTATGAATTGTGCTATGTGAAGTATTTTTTTCAACGATGAATGTTAACATATTTTTCAAACTTCGGCTAGTTGCTCCCATTCTCCGACTGGCCGTACAGGAACCGTTTGAAAATATACGCGGGAAGATTCTCTTAGTTGAGCAAACGGGCTATAGTTCAATGGATTTAAGCTCCATATATAAAGAAAAATGATCTTTTATTAGAAGACATTAATGACTACATGAGCCAATATAAATTTACAAGATAGATGAATTTTGTATCCAGCGCTTCCTTGGATGGCCCAGAGATCTTTATCCCTCCGATCCATCCAAGGCTTGTGATAATTGAAAGCTACTCTGGAATACTGCCCAATGGGTTTCTAGTCCAAAGGAGTAAAGTGATGGGGCATAAATAAAATCAATATTGCAAATCTTTTTATTACATCAAGGGGGGGAAAAAAAACTATCCTAAGATGCATACAGGGCTACTATTGAAAAAGTAAATAACTTTAACATTCTGTAAAACAAAAAAAAAACTTTGTGGTTCTTGGAAGCACTTCGTACTGTTTTGTTGAAGTATTGAAGTTTAGTTTTTGAACTGTCAGACATTTAATGTATAATCCTTGTGTCACACAACACTCATCAAAATGATAAAATTAATTTCAAACCCAATATAACACATCTGTGGTCTTAAGGTAGCGTGCTGCCTTGTCACACAGCGGGCCCAGGTTCAATTTCCGGTCGGGACAGGCTCCTGGGTGAGGTTTTTTTTCTGGGGTTTTTCCTCACCTGTAAGACAAATGTCAGGAAGCTTAGGGTCCAACGGTCCCCAAAAATCATCCGTCCATCATCATCACCCCTTATCATTATCATCACCATCCTTCACCGATGTGGAAAGTGACGGAAAGCTACCACACCTATCATTCCTTAGTAAAGCTGTAAAAGCCTAGCATGAAAATGCTATGATTGCAGTGAAAGACCTGCCCTTGGGCAGAATTACTATGGATGGATGTAACACTGCATTGACACTTCAACAACGTTGACTTTTTTCTTTGGAGATTTATCCCTCCACTTTCTCATGATTTAAATGAACATATCAGAAAAGATCACATTTGAATGAACTCGATTACTAATTAATAATAGAGTTGGAATTTAACACCTCACCTCATAATTGTAGATTTCTCGAAGGCTAGTTTTGATACTTCTTTATACCATCTTCAGCTCTATCTGTTTAATTGGTAGTTGATCCTGTAGGTTGCTTCCTGCTCCCTCTGTTGTCTGACTGATGAACTTCCAATTTTTTTTGTTTTTTAAATTTGGAAGTTTATCAGCCAGCAAATAACGGGAGCAGGAAGCAATATATAGGATCGTCAACTACCAAGTAAACAGTTAGATAGAGCTGAAGAGGGGTACAAAGTATCAAAATTAGCCTTCGAGAAAACTAAAATTATGAGGTGAGGTGATAAATTCTAACTCTATTATTAATTAAAATAAACCTCATAGTGTCACTCTCTTTAAATATTAATGAAAACTTGATTATTATCTGGATATGTGTTGTGTTAATACAGATATCACACATTTAAAATTTGTCAGTTCAGAAACTAAACTTGAGTATTTTTTTTCCACAGAACAGTGCAAAGTGCTTCCAGGTACCATTAATAGTTTTTTTTATAGAACATTGAACTTGTTTAGGGAGAAAGAAGAATGCAAGGAAACTTCTCAATAAGAAACTTCATGATTTATATTTGAAGGCTCATTAAATCTAGGAGATTGAGATGAGCAAGTTAAGTAGTTCAAATGGGTGACAGTATTCGAATTGTTTGTATAACCCTTAGAGTAAAGATTATTTGGAAGTCATAGGGCTAAGGGAAAGATAATGTTTAACTGGATTGTAGGGAACTGGAAATTGATTCAGTTGGCTGAGTATAGGGACCAATGGACAGCTTTTGTGAAAGCAGCAATGAATTTATGGAACAAACCCCATTGCACGATAGGCCTTCCACACAGGCCTCATGTATTAATCACAGAGGTGGATGATCATCAAGTCAGAATAGGGGTGACTGTGGTCAGTATGTCGGGTCCCCAGCCGTTAGAGCTGGTTTTCTCAACCTGAAGGTGCTACTCACTGTAGCTACCCAAATTTCTCATGATGCTGGGTGAGCACTAGTCCCATACTAGCCGGATATAAATACATATCTAACTTATAATATAAAATAAAGTGAATTATATATTTACCGATGCCAGAAAGTGTCGAATCGATGTGAGATCGTCAATTACTTGGTCTTGAACTTGTTTAATATTCTCTCATTAAAGCACTTATAATTTCATACTTCGCGGCATATTTACGAACTTTCATTGGTTAGTTCTGATGCACTTGGGAAATGTTTATACTTTTTTTTAAAACAAAAGAACAATTGCTTGTAATATAAGATTAGATTTTCGTTACTTAAAAATCAATTTATTCCTTTGAAACTATTATTTACATTCACTTTTTAAGTAAAATCTGCCATAGGTAAAAAAGTTTCGTCATTTGTTTTCTGCTGCTTTCAAGATGGCGGGAAGAAGAAAACAAAAACATACCACAAAGCGGAATGTGTTAATTGTTTAGGCTGGGCGTGTTTATTGCTGTAAATTTAACAAATACCCTCAATTCATATGCAAACCGGTAAATTTAGGGGTTTATTGTAATACAGTGCATTTAATACCATTTACTGCTACCGTAATTTGCTGCCATAATATGGAATATCCAAATGTCATTTCCGAACATCAGCAGTCTCTTCTCGTATTAGAAATAATTTTACTTAGCAAACGCAAATCAATACATACATCAATCTATTCTGTTCAAGGTTGTAAAATAAAGGTTGAAATATGAATGTCCCACAGTATGGAGGTGGAGGTCAGCAGCAACCTTTCCATCACCAAGAAGTTCCTCCGGTACAACAACAATATGCTGCAAACAATGCCGGTGAGAATGTAGGTGTCAGTAATGCACTTTATTGTTCTAATACAAATTCTCAAACTTCTCAGTTCAATAACACACAAATAAATGGAAAATCACAAACCCTCGACACAACCACCAATCAAAATTGTGCACCTTCTTACCCTTCAGAATCTCAACAACAGAGTAGTGGTATTAGACAGTCTAATATTAAACAACTAAATGGAAAATCACAGACCATTGATACAACTACCAATCAGAATTGTGCATCTTCTTACCCTTCAGAATCTCA
Organism: Diploptera punctata; assembly: GCA_030220185.1. Taxonomy (NCBI): domain Eukaryota; kingdom Metazoa; phylum Arthropoda; class Insecta; order Blattodea; family Blaberidae; genus Diploptera; species Diploptera punctata. The sequence continues at coordinate 416,806 of JASPKZ010004937.1, read as the reverse complement.
ACAACAGAGTAATAATATTAGACAGTCTGGTATTAGACAACTAAATGGAAAATCACAGACCATCGACACAACTACCAATCAGAATTGTACACCTTCCTACCCTTCAGAATCTCAACAGAGTAATAGCATTAGACAGTCTTTTAATACATCTAGCAATGCTCCTCAGAAGGTAGATGCATCTACTATGACAGAAAAAGAAACTCAGGTTACCAATGATGGATTTTTCGGAACTGGACAACAACAGGATTGTAAATCATCTTATCCTATAACTGCAATGATTCCTTCGCCTGCAACATGGCAAAGTCTTGCAGGTCCACCAGGATCAACTGTAGCAGAATATTTATCACGGCTACCTGCTTCGACACTTCCTTTAACCCTACATCATTTCTTGAAATTTTCAGCAGCAACGAATGAAGGACCACCACAAACTCCTACTTCAGGTTTAGGAATAAAAAAAGATGATGAAGTTATATTAACAAATAAAAAGAAAAAGAGGAAATATAAAAAGAAACCATACATTCCAAGGCCGCCACGGCCTAGACCAGGAGAAATTCGTCTTACGACAGCATTAGATGGTTCTACACTTTACTGCTGCCCTGAATGTCATATGGCTTACCCTGAACGAGAACTGTTAGAACAGCATCTTGTGGTACACCGGCTTGAACGTCGTTTTGTCTGTGACATTTGTGGTGCGGGATTGAAAAGAAAAGAACATTTAGACAGGCATAAGCAAGGACATAATCCAGAAAGACCTTATACATGTTCTGTGTGTCTGAAAGCATTTAAACGCAATGAGCATTTGTCTCGACATTTTGTAATCCATTCTGGTGATAAAACACAAGTATGTACAGAGTGCGGGAAAAGTTTCTATCGTAAAGATCATTTGCGTAAACATGCACAAAGTCACATAGCTAAACGCCTTCGTGCTGAACTTATAGGACAGAAATCATCTCCCAGTGGAGGAAATGGAAGTCAAGGGCTAGGAGCTCTTAATAATATGGCAACTTCTTCAGGTATTACGGCCGTTGCTCTTATGCCTGGAGGAGCTACTCTTCCTATTCTTTCTTCTTGAATCTAGAGTAGCTTCTTCTCTTAATTGTGTTTTGTATTATTTAATATCAGGCTGTATTGGTAATTCTGATTAATAACATTCCTGGATTTGAGAAAATGTAAAAAAAATTATATAATTATTTATTTTGTAATCACAAACATTATGATTGAATTAAATAATTAATACAAAAAAGTTCAGAAAAGGGGATTATGGAGAGAATGGGGCAAATAGGGCAAAAGGTCTCAAAAAAGAGGGGGGAAAAGTGATAGAAAATTGTCCCCATTTTCAGTTTGAGGGAACATCTCGCTTATTGGTTTCTTTCAGAGATCTCTAATGTATACTTTTAATATTAATTTTTTTCTTTATGTTCACACTGTTGAGGTTACAATTATTTTAATTATAAAACTTTTTTATACCTTTTTTTTTTTACACCGTCGTTCTCAACAACAATAATTCATTAAGTTATGTAGATAGGAAATAACACTATGAGGTTCTTTAATATTGTTTATTTTTTATCATTTCACTCACCTCATACTTCATGAAGTATGAGGTGAGTGAAATGATAAAAAATAAACAACAATAATTCATGTTACAATCTTCATTATATCATTACATTTCTAAGCTTTTCAAAGTCTTGGGTTCATCGTTAGAAGTCTTTTTGATATTGAATTTATTTATAAATTTTATATAGGGGGCTTTGGTGGCTAGGCACATTTTCATTCAATAAATTTTTATTTTCTGCCTCCTATATAAAATTCATAAATAAATTCAATATCAAGAAGACTCCTGGTGATGAAGCCAAGACTTCGAGAAGCTTAGAAATTTAAATGATACAACGAAGATTGTGACAAGAATTATTGTAGTTGAGTACGACTGTGTAAAAAAAAAGGTATAAAAAAAGTTTTATAATTAAAATAGATCTCAGAAAAACTGCACTTAAACTAGCGTGAAATATTTTCAAAGTCCTATAGAACAACAGTGTGCATGCACCAGAGTTTATAGAGCCAGCGATAACCTATAATCGAACCACATATCAATTATCATCCTTGATTACTATCCGTCACTATGAAATTTAAATGACCAATATTTGCAATAAATCCCCAAATCTATGTTAAAAAATATATTAATAATATTACAATTACCCAACGTTTATTAAAAATCACTCCCTAATGCTGATTCAACCAGCAATAACCCAAAACAGCGATAGAAAAAATCATAGACTGTGGAGAAAATATTAGTTAGCATCACAATATTGTCTAACAGTGTCAATATTGTGATTTGCATATATACTTCAAAATTGTCTAATAATTAAGGTAGAATATTTTTATCACTCACCTCATATTGTTCTTCTTATTCGATTATAAACTAGTTTCGGAACATAGTTTCTGTTCCATCCTCAGTATCGTCACGACCATTGTTCTGTCGTCTTGAAGAGCTGTCCTTCTCTCCTTCCATTGGCTGACTGAAAAACCTCGAAACCAGGCCATTCTCACTGGGAATTTCAAAGTTCATTAATTTCTTCTTTTCGCTCTTTTGAATGTAGATCTTTCCCAAACAGTAAGTTCTTTAGGTTTTTCTATTTGTTTTAATAATTTAGCTTCTTTCTCGATAAGATGTTTTTCAGACCATGCATGGGCAGCCACTGCAGATTTTTCTACTTCCCCTTTCTTGACATTCCTGAGATGTTCTTTCACTCTAGTTTTCAAATTTGAAAAATGTATCGATAATATGTTTTTCATCTACAATGGAAGATTTTATAAACAAAATTCAGGACTTTCGATGGGAAATCCTTTATCGCCATTCTTAGCTAATCTATTCATGGGGAATTTTGAACACAAGATAATTAATGGACATCGTTTAATTTTCAAGTTCTGGTGCAGATATGTGGATGACATAATTGCAATAGTTAATCATAAACAGATAGATGATGCATTAAAATTATTGAACATTCAAAGTCAATGATGTTTTTATTATTAATTTAACATTTCTCAATGAAAGATAAATTAAATTTGAAGAGAAAAATTTTCGCCTAGACCGGGACTCGAACCCGGGACCCTTGGCTTTCCGGGCCAAGTGCTCTACCAACTGAGCTACCGAGGCGAGTTACGATCTAGACGCAAATTTTTCTCTTATATACGTTGTAATTCCCTATCGCCAAATGCTTTTGAAACCATTGTTTCTATCTTTGCAAATGGCGGCTTCTTAGTTAAGAAGACATTTATTGGAAATTTAACATTACTTTAAAAGCCAGTAAGGCCTCTAATGATGTTTTTATTATTAATTTAACATTTCTCAATGAAAGATAAATTAAATTTGAAGAGAAAAAAATTTTTTTATTACAACGTATATAAGAGAAAAATTTGCGTCTAGATCGTAACTCGCCTCGGTAGCTCAGTTGGTAGAGCACTTGGCCCGGAAAGCCAAGGGTCCCGGGTTTGAGTCCCGGTCTAGGCGAAAATTTTTCTCTTCAAATTTAATTTATCTTTCATTGAGAAATGTTAAATTAATAATAAAAACATCATTAGAGGCCTTACTGGCTTTTAAAGTAATGTTAAATTTCCAATAAATGTCTTCTTAACTAAGAAGCCGCCATTTGCAAAGATAGAAACAATGGTTTCAAAAGCATTTGGCGATAGGGAATTACAACGTATATAAGAGAAAAATTTGCAGTCTAGATCGTAACTCGCCTCGGTAGCTCAGTTGGTAGAGCACTTGGCCCGGAAAGCCAAGGGTCCCGGGTTCGAGTCCCGGTCTAGGCGAAAATTTTTCTCTTCAAATTTAATTTATCATTCAAAGTCAAACTATAAAGTTCACTATGGAAAAGGAAATCAATGGAGAAATACCATTTTTAGATCTCAACTTAAAAAGGAATGAAGAAAATAAGATAGAATTTGGAATTTACAGAAAGAAGACACATATAGATAACTACATAAAAGCTTTAGGTTTCAATCACATAGCTCACAAAGAAGCAGTTTTCAATAGTTTGACACATAGATTAGTGAACATACCAATGAACAAAGAAAATTATGAAAAAGAAAAAGAACACATAATCAACGTAGCCACGAAAAATGGTTTTGCAATAAAAATGATACTCAAAAAAATAAACAAGTTCAAAAGACAAAAATTTATTAATCAAAGCACTCTTCTAAAAGTAAAAGAAGATAATGTAATTCACATATCATCCATTAAAACACCACAAGTTTCAAATTGTTTTTTTAAAGATTTCAACATAAGGTTAGCACCCAAAAATGACTGCAGCATCAGTAGACTGATTAGACCTAATAAGAATGAGAAAATTAAAGAAGAAAACAAATCAGGGATTTATCAAATTAAATGTGAAGAATGTGAGAAATTCTACATAGGAAAAACTAAAAGAAATTTGAAAACTAGAGTGAAAGAACATCTCAGGAATGTCAAGAAAGGGGAAGTAGAAAAATCTGCAGTGGCTGCCCATGCATGGTCTGAAAAACATCTTATCGAGAAAGAAGCTAAATTATTAAAACAAATAGAAAAACCTAAAGAACTTACTGTTTGGGAAAAGATCTACATTCAAAAGAGCGAAAAGAAGAAATTAATGAACTTTGAAATTCCCGGTGAGAATGACCTGGTTTCGAGGTTTTTCAGTCAGCCAATGGAAGGAGAGAAGGACAGCTCTTCAAGACGACAGAACAACGGTCGTGACGATACTGAGGATGGAACAGAAACTATGTTCCGAAACTAGTTTATAATCGAATAAGAAGAACAATATGAGGTGAGTGATAAAAATATTCTACCTTAATGAATATACCTCATAGTGAGAATTCCTAAAATAAGTAATTGTCTAATAATGTTATAAAAATTGTTTGAAAAAGTTTAAAATATTAAATAATGTTAGTAAATACAGAAGAAGAGCTATAGTTTACAACAATATAACTGGAAAATCAAGCGCTAGTATAATTGCAGTTGAGCCTAGATCTGTAATTCATAAAAAAAAGGTGCACACCTAAAAATCCTGAGCCTAGTAATAATCAATTAGCACCAGCTAGTCTTTTATTCAACACCACTCTTTAAAAGCTAAGATCGTTAGTGTAGAAATTGAAATCTAGGCATAAAAAGGCTGACAAATTTTGCTCAAATTTTTTTTTATCTTGAGGTTTTTTAGATGCCCAAAATCTATGACATTGGACCCATGGCATTAGTGCCCTTCTGAAGGAACATATGCTTAGGATTTTTATGCCCTGAAAAATTCATTGACCCTGGACAGGTTTTAACCAACAAACCTGGGAACCAGAGGCAAGTATACTAACCACTTAATTAATTCTGAGTAACCACTATTCCACCAGGGCTGACTGCCCACTTCAAAATGTATATAACTTTTTTTTATTTAGGGGTATTCCACAATAGAGTGTTTCTCCTTCAACCCAAAGTGATTTGTCGCCAGAGGTTCCTGTCTAAAGCATCTTCTTCCCTCAAATCTATATATAACATAATTTCACAATTAATAAAACTTCATGTGGTGACAATAGAAGGTTTGATGGCGGAAGTATTTAATTAGTCGGAGTTTTGACTGAAACTATGGTTTTAAAAAGCACAGAATTTATGAGGTGAGTTTTCAAAAAATTTTCTCTGATGAATTTTAAAAAACTTTGTTACTTGTATTTGCAGAAGACAGTAGACTACCCGACATTCTACCAGTATACATCAAAGATCCTAGATTTGATATGACCAAAGATGTTCCAGCATCAAGTTTTTTTGAATCTGGAATCATCTTACCTCAATTTATATTGATTTGTTCTCGAACATGTTTCGATATAATCTTCTATATCATCCTCAGTCTGGCCAAGCTGAGGATAATATAGAAAATTATATCGAAACATGTCCTAAAATAAACCAATGATCCAGCATCTCTAAATAAAATTGAAAAAAAATTAACTACTTAATGTACTAGTATGTAAAATCATTAACCAAACTTTGTACTATTATTTTGATAACAAAATTGATTTTTGAGATCTACCTATACAGTCTGATATTAAAATTATGAACATGTTTAGTTTATATGGTCAAAATGTTTGGTTTCATAATTCTGTGAATTTCTTTATCATCTGTCAGAATGTGAAAAAGAGGGAAATCTACATTTCTGTCGTAGATTTTTATAAGAATAATGATCTGGAAGACATAGAGGTTATTGGGTTAATGTTTGGTGCTAGGAACACAGTTCCTAAATTCACAACTCATGTTCTTCAGAATTACAATAAAATTCTACAATTTCTGGCAGTGAAAATCATCATAGGTTCACTTGCCATATTAAAAAAATCTTCTTTATAATAATACTGTAACATTAATTAAATTAATATAATAGTAGGATCTTCTTGGTGATAAATTTATATTATACATAGTCAATAAAAACCTAAAACACTAAATTAAAATTTAAAAGAGCCAACTAGTTTCAATAGCGATGTATCATTTTCAAGACTAATTATTGACTATATATAATTAGTCTTGAAAACAATAGCATCATTGTATTCACATAGACTTTCACAGCCGGAGTTGCTATGATGATCTTGAAGAAGATTTTCGGGCTGTAGGCCGTGGTCGTGAGGCTTGTAGTTCCCCGACGTTTCACCAGAGACTGCGTCTGGCATCCTCAAGACAACCCTTGAGGATGCCAGACGCAATCTCTGGTGAAACGTCGGGGAACTACAAGCCTCACGACCACAGCCTACAGCCCGAAAATCTTCTTCAAGATCATGATAGCATCATTGTTGAAACTAGTTGGCTCTTTTAAATTTTAATTTGGTGATTTGGGTTTTTATTGACTAAGTATAATACAAACATTAATTAAGATCTTTTCTTTTTAAGAAATTGATATTTATCTTTTTTTTCCCCATTTGATTTAAATCTCTAAATTCTTCTGCACATTGATATTTTTTCTTGCTCTCTGTCTTCCAGGCAGCCCCTCAACAGGGAAAGATTTCAAAATAAAAGTATGCAACACCACAAATTATAGCAATGTGTTATTGTGAATGGAATTTTAAAGGAGTTCCTTCCACTTCAGTAGCAATTCTTTTTGGCCTTTTGAACTATTTGCCAATGAATTAACTTATTGTAAAATTTTATGTGATTTATCAAGAGTTACTTATACCAATGAAATTGGCAGTAAATAAATTGATCAGATATAATATGTGCATTTATAAAAAAAATAGTTATCTATTTTAAATATGGTTGTAAATTATGTTGAATTTATTTACAAATTGTAAGAAAAGATTGGTGAAATGAAAATTAATTAAAACTAGATTTTATCCACGAGTACAAGTTGTTTAGTTCACAAGACTGCATCCTATGAACTAAATTTTATGAGTGAATCGAATATGTAGCTTAGCAGTGAATATAATGCAGTCATACTGCTCATGTATTAGAATTTGATGACTTAATGTTCCTCTTCTATTCAGGTTTGGCTGGGATTCCCTGTGATCATGTGATTAACTTGTAATCTTGGGATGCCTTCAACTGCACTACCATTTGACTTTTAAGGAATTAACACTATGGGGTATTATTTATTTAAGTAAAATTTTATTAATATTTGAGTTTGTATTCTTTAACATTCTTACCTCATATGTTTATTCTGTTGGACGATCATTTCAAAGCTAATGCTCCATCTTCAGCTTGTTCACAAACTGGTTTTTTTATTTGTGAACAATAAGATGGAGCGATTGCTTTGAAATGATCGTCCAACAGAATAAATATATGAGGTAAAAATGTTAAAGAATACAAACTCAAATATTAAATTAAACCTCATAATGTAACTTCCTAATGATTTAAGAAAAAAATTATTACCTTATCTCATATTCTTGTTCTTTGATTCCATCCTCAGTATTTTCACGACAATTGTTATGTCATCTTGAAGAGCCACATCCTGCTCTCTCTGTTGGTGACTGAAGAACTTCGAAATCAAATAATTTTCCCTGGGAATTTTAAAGTTCATTAATTTCTCCTTTCTGTTTTTTTTTTAATGTAGATTTTTTATCTCAAACCGTGAGCTCTTTGGGTTTTTCTATTTGTTTTATTAATTTAGCCTTTGTTTCAGTTTGATATTTTTCTGACCATGCATCAGGGTTAATTAATATTCATTTTTTGAAAAGAATAATTTCAACTTTCTTGGAGCGGGCTGCATGGGCTGCTTCCAACATCATGGAAGTAAGAATCTGTAATAGCATCCAATGCATGGTCAGAAAAATATCAAATCGAAAGAAAGGCTAAATTAATAATCAACTTTTATAAGATTCATGATGTGTTCCGTTGAGGTATTATTCAAAATTAATATAAAATTATGGAATATTCACCTGAAAGGTCCATCTCCTCAACTTAATTAATCATTTAACTGTAGTGCTTTCAGGACTTGTCCCATCATCGGCAGTTTTGAATCCTGCCTATGATGGGACAAGTCCCGAAAGCGCTACAGTTAAATGATTAATTAAGTTGAGGAGACGGACCTTTCAGGTGAATATTCCATAATTTTATATTCATTTTTAAATTAATAAAACAAATTGAAGAACCCAAAGAGCTCACAGTTTGGGAAAAAGTATACATTAAAAAAAAAAAGAGAAATCAATGAACATTGAAAATTATTTGATTTCGGGGTTCTGCAGTCTACTAAGAGAGGAAGCAGGAGGTGGCTCTTCAAGATGACAGAACAACAGTTGTGAAAATATTGAAGATGAAACTGAAGAACGTCCCAAAACTGATCTAAGAAGAAGAAGAATATGAGATGAAGTGATACAATTTTACTTAAATACACTAGCATTGTTAATATTGGTTATTACAGTTTTTATGGTGATGCCAGCTCAGTTCAAACACTGCACATATTGACATTAATTGATGCAAAAAGATGGAAATAGGGGAATACTGGTCTATGTAGTGAGAGATGCACAGTCAAGATAGGAATATAGTTTCAGTAGTAGTATTCAATAGCAGACTCTGGTGATATTCCCATTAGTCTCCTCTACTGGCTCCCAATATAGCTGGACAATGTTCTTGTTATGATTGAAGTTAAGGCATTGTTTTATATGGGCAAAATCCTTGATGGTGTTTTCCTGTTGACATATAGTACAGCTGGCAGATGGAAGGATGTTGATCCTATGAAGGTGGGCCACCAAACAGTTGTGTACAGTGTTTATTTTTAATATTGTAAAATATTAAATTTTTGGCAAGGTAGGAATTATATTAGCACTGCAGTTTATTCACTGCCAAGTGTAAAAGCAATGTTTATCCAATAGTTTTTAATATATTTATATCTTGGATCAAGGCAATGGTAAGCACCATCATGTTATTTATTTTCAAATTAATTATGCTTTCTGAAAATGGTATATTTCATGACTTAGGCTTCCATGGCCGGAATTCAAATTATATTCAGTAAACATTTTCCAGGCTTATTGGCCATGGTTATGAGTTTTTAAAACTCCATCTGGCATCCTCAAGGGTTGACTTGAGACTGTCTCAAACCAACCCTTTGAGGATCTTGAACACAGTCTCTGGTGAAACATCGGAGAGTTCTAAGCCTCACAACCACGGCTAACAAGCCTCGAAAATGTCTGCAGATCATAATAAGAACTCCGGTTGTGATCCTCAAGGGTTTACTTGAGACTATTTCAAGCTAACCCTTTGAGGATGCTGGACACAGTCTCTGGCGAAACGTCGGGGAGTTCTAAGCCTCATGACCATTACCAACAAGCCCGGAAAATGTCTACATATCACAGTATATTTTCTATTCTTTCCTTCAACATTCAACCTGATTTTGATTATGGCTGCCTCTTATATGCAGAATAAAAGAAAAATAAATAAATGCTCCCACAAAACATCATTAAATTCAAATGGTCAAATTGGTGCTTATAAAACCTTGCTCCAAGTAATTGAACTGTATTAAATCTGATAATTGTTTAGTACTCCGTATATGGTGCTTATCAATAACCTTTCTCCAAGGCATAGAATTGTATTAATTATGTCATAACAAATTATAAGAGTACCGACATTTATACACCTTCCTTTACATTTTGTAAATAAAATTTAAAGTAATATATAAGCATAATGTAAAATAAATAATTTCAAAAGAATTACACTAGAAAAAAAGTTATTTGATATAAAGTATTTTTAAAAATCTATGCATATAGTTGGGAATGGCTTAAGCAGGTTCTTCAATTGGCAGTCACCAGCATTAATAAGTTATGGGACCAGCTTTCCCAAGTAACTCTTATATATTGTAAAGCTTAGGGGTCATCAATTAGAAATAAAGGTCCATTTAAAAGCATTATCTTACTGGGTACTGTTAGTATTGGTGTGTATTAAGTTGATGTAGTAAAAAATCAGTTTAAGATTTAAAGAAAATAAATGTATTTAATTTGGAAGTTACCATATTCTTGCTTTATGGTTGTCAAACTTTTTTATCCTTTTTTTCTAGGGGTATACGTAGACAGACATGAATGGTTCATGTCTTTACGTAGAATTAAATTATATAGTTGTATCAAATGAACATTATATCTTTCTTCATTGGCTTTTCATTTTGATTGTCAACTAATTTCCCCCTCAATACTGCTATTTTTTAGCTTACTAAATGTATTGTAACTTAATTGCAGGAAGGATCACTGTTAAAAGATTACATCTCGACAGTACTTGTAAACTGACAATTACCGTATTATCAAATTCATTGAACTATTATAGGAAATATCACTATGAGGTTTAATTTACAATAAAATTCTTTATATCTCACCTCATATACTGTCTTCTATTTAGACCGGTTTCGTAACCTTAGTGGTTACATCTTCAGTAGTTACATGACCGATTTTGTGGGACGACAGAACATCGGTCGTGTAACTATTGAAGATGTAACCACTAAGGTTACAAAACCGTCTAAATAGAAGCTCGGATATGAGGTGAAGTGTAAGGAACTTATTTTAAATTTGATATCAAATTCATTTTTGTCCATAATAAAAAAATGCAGCTGTTTTAAATTCCATTTGAATCTTACTAGAATAGCCAACAGAATGATTAATAACTAATCAAAAGTGTTAGCGTAAAACATGAAATATTAAAATATAGGGACATTTACGAATCCTGTCAAAGTCATGGTAAAACATGGACAATTTTTTAAAAGTAGGGACGATCCCAAAAAAAAAATAGGGATAGTTGGCAACCCTTATGATTACATAATTTTTTCCATGCAGTCTTCATTTCTCAATATTTTAAGACCCAGTACAACCACAATATATTATCAATCCCCAACAATTGCAGTTAATATGACTGTAACAGTCCCACGCCGTAGCCGAGTGGTTAAGGCAGGAAGCCTTGGCGCAGAGCTACGGGACTTGCGCTGGTTCGAGTCTCCATGGGGGAAGAAATTTTCTCATGGTGTTTCAGCCAGTATGGGACCGGTGCCCACCCAGCATCGTGATGCATTTGGGTAGCTACAATAAGTAGCGGGCTCCAGGTTGAGGAAACCAGCTATAACGGCTGGGGGACTCGACATGCTGACCACATGTCACCCCTACCTATGTGATTGACACATGTGGATGTGAGGCCAGCAGCCGGCTGGTAGGCTAAGGGCCTTGTAGGCCTGTCGTGCCAGGAGGAGAGTGACTGTAACAATTAAAGGAAGGAATTTAATAACCATTTATTTACTTATTTTAGGAATTCTCATTATGAGGTATTCATTAAGGTAGAATTTTTATCACTCACCTCACTGAGGATGGAACAGAAACTGTTCTGAAACTAGTTTATAGTCAAATAAGAAGAACAATATGAGGTGAGTGATAAAAAATTCTACCTTTAACCATTTATTTATTTATAAATGAGTTGGAGAAAATATTTTTATATCTCACCTCATAAAGTTCCATGATTTCACACTACCAGTTTCAAAGGTCATTTTACCCTCATCTTCAGTCAAACTGGAGTTATAAAAACATTTTCTCCAGTTCATTTATAAATTGAAAATACCCACTTTAATTTTGATTAGAAACCATTTTTGTTGATGAGTTTAGTTCCTCAGTTTACATTTGGACCAAGTTCTTCTTGATGATCCGCTAATATAATATAAACATAGGTAATAACATGATGGTTAGTCAGAAAACAGTACCGTATGTAACATCCACTAATGGATATGTAAAAACATTACATTACTATAATATAAAATCAGTGATAACACTATTTCTAATGTTCCTGCTTCATGTTTTGTTGTAATCATGTAGTAAGTAATCTTATAATATTCACATTGTTGATGTATTTATATTAGAAGTTAAAGCAGAATCCAGAGAACATATTAGTAAAGCAATTTTATTATTTTATATTTGGAAATAGAAGTCATATTGTTACTCTTATGACAGTAGGAAAATCTGAGGAAAAGCACCCAATAGATAGGGCAAGGAAAAAAAAATCCCATCACACAGGAACAAGATAAAGTAAGTGAATTTCTCAGCGAGTCATATTTGTGGTCTCATATTGCTGGTTTAAGGAAAATAAATTGTTAAAACTCAATTTTTGATGCCAGCTTATTTAAAAGTGTTTGGCTGCAGAGAAAACAAATTATACATAATTATAAGTTATTACCTATTTACATATTGTATAATTTGACACTAATTTAAATAATATGTACCAATTAATTTATTCCATTACTTTATTAAAAATATTAAACAATTTAAGGGTTAATCAAATTGTGTGGTATACATTACAATGAACCAAATATTGCAATTGCTCGAGAAAATTTTTAATTTAGGATTTCAGCTAAACCCCCACTTCTGATTGCCAGATTTTGTTGACTTTTGGAGAATACCTTCCTCTGAGTTTTGTTGTGAAATATTGAAAATTGTTTTTCCGTTTCAGTTACCTTTAACTTCATCTTGTTTAAGCAATTTTTAAATTTTTGTTTCAGGTGAACTCTTAACCTAATGGTCTGATTTTGCTTCTTAATAAATACAACCTTACTTTTTTTTTTACTTAATTGCTTTATACTTTGTTTGGTTCCGATGAAACAAAAATTGTGCTTGCTAGAGCATTAATGGACATACATACATATATAACTAACTAACTCACTGGCTATGTCGAACCCATAGGTTCATGGCTGTGCAGACATAAGCTCTCCATACGTCCCTATCCTAAGCTACCCCAGTGGAGCCCATGTCTGTGTTTCTCAACAGTTATATTTTAGGTGAAAGATTGTCACTCTTTCGACCAAGGTACTTTTTTTTCGTCTGGCTTATTTCCTTCGACCTGTTCGGCATGGGTAATCCTTTTGGCAACAATGCTACCGCCAGCATAGTTCTCGGGGTCATTTAAGCATGCAGGCCACTTCACCATAACAAGATAAAGATATCATAGAGGGATATATATATATCATGGTCATTTTTTGTTTTTACTAGATAGGATCAGTGAAGATCTGTAAATTTAAAAAAAATATTTTTATGAGAATAACTTCAGTAGATTCATTCCTTCAGAATTCGCGAAAAGGGAGAATAACATTAAGAATGATCAGATAGGGTGTCATGTTTATTCTAAATGTTAATCAAGAGTGTTACATTGTATAGCCATCTAAACTATTACCCAAAATAAAATTCCAGAATCAGAAACCATAAGAGATGCCAAATACTACTGAAGTTTATACAAAATCAGAAGTGAGTAGGCTTCTAATTCAATTCCATCTCACTTTTTTTTTCTTGTTGAAACATAAACTAAAAAATACCCATTCAGGTGAACCTTTCATCTTTATTATTATTGGAATAATTGGCAATCATTAAGAAAGAAACAGAAATAAAAATCTTAGTGATTCCTGAGCCACATGTGAGAAAGATGACAGATGACATCAAGAAGATATGGGATGCCAAGAACACCAAAATATCCCAAGAAGCAGCCAAAGAGAAATGATGAGAAAAATAAAAAATTGCAAACAAAATTAAACTGAATGGACATAATGAAGCTATTGCCAAGTTCTGGGTGATGACAGTACATGATTGTCTCCCCTATCACCTTTACCAGTTGGGGAATATATAAAACCCATCAAACTGTCCGCGTTGTACTGATCCTCATTAGAAAAAAAAAAAATAACAAACCATTCTATTCCACTTTATTTTTATTTTTTTATTTTCAGTCTGTTTAGCTTACCTCAACATTAATATTGAGGTAAAATAAACAGACTCAAAATAAAATAATTAAAAGAACCTCAAAATATTACTTCCTAAAATAAAACATTAATCTACTCCACTGCCTACAGCTAAGTCAAGAAGCCTTAAGAAGACATGATTTTGTTAGCTTGTATTTAGAGGCTGGAAGGAGAATGGCATTATTGCCAGTTTCTGCCATTTGGTAAATAAAAATAAGATAAATAAAACATGAAGTATAATTTGAGGGAAGTTGTTGTTGCCAATGCTTAAGAAGCTTGGACTTCCTCCATTCTCCTATGGGCGTCCCAATAACATGTGAGCTGAGATGGTAGGTCAGCATCAATCTTCTTTAATTGCTGTACATTTCAACAAATGTTCTTCATTCATGTTGGAAACATCATTTTTACAAAGGGTACAGTGTGGTGAGGGATATATATTGATTATATGAAGATGAGAGGCCAGACAGTCATGGCCCATTAATAATCTGAAAAGTGCCATTGACTTCCTCCTGGGTAGATCAGGAATAAAACATTTGTCCTCCAGGCTTTATGTGTGCTTTCTTCTATGTCTTTCTTTACAGGCTTGATGGACTTTGTGCTTGATCCAGATTTTCATATTCTGGAGAGATATACTATTGTTGTTTCAGTGTGCTGGTGTCCATTGTGTAACTATTCCTTTAGTAAGTCCATAAAGAATTTTGACTAGGGTATGGATCTCTCTTATTTTATGATTTTCAGCATGTTGGGATTTAATTGTTCTGTAGTGCTATCTTGGAATCTGTAAGTATTACTCTCTTGTTAAATTTGTCAATATGGTTCAAAAGTTGTTTAAGGGCCATGTTTATTGCCTCTAGCTCTCCATCATAGTGTGTTGATATTGGTCCAAGTGAAATATAGAAGCTAAAAATATTACTACATATTCCTGCTCCGGTGTTGGCATTTTTGTCTAGGAGAGATCCATCCGTGTATATATGCAGCCAATCAGTAGTGGGATATCATGTATATATGGTTTCAAGTGCCAACTGTTTCAGTATTTGGGGATTAATGTTGCAATTGTTTGATACCTGTTCCAATAGATTATCTTCATACCCAATTTCTATAATTGATGGTGGGTGTGTTGGATGTAGGAGTTTCTCTGTTTTGTCTGGAGTTTGTATGTTGTATTTCATCTGTAATTTTTTGACTCCCTGGATGAAACCAGACTCTGTTTTTAGCTTAATTTGAGGGAAGTGAATTATTGGAAAAAATTACCTTATGATAGATTTGTATGGAGAACTTATGTCCATGTGACCATGAACCTTTGGGTTTGAAAGTGCCAATAAGTTAATTATAGCAGTGTAACTAGTGGTTACGTTATGATTAAATTAAAATGTTTCATAGGTCTCCTCATATCCAGTCTTTCAAGTAGATTGTGAGATTTCAAAGTTTTTGCTGCTTCATCAAGATAGTACTGAAGATGAAGCCGCGAAGGCTTTGAAATTGCAATCTACTTAGTAAGACTGGATATGAGGAGAGCTATGAAACATTTTAATTCAATCATAAATTAAACCCCATAGTGATTTATTCCTAAAAAAGTTCAATAGTGGTTATGTACTTGGATTTGGTTCTGAAATTTACTGGTTCAAACCCAGCTGGGATTGATAGATTTTTAGGAATTTAAAAATCATGAGTATGGCTTCCTTTCAAAGGAAAATAAAACTATGGCTCCCATGTCATAAATTTATAACACGTAAAAGAACCTGAAGCCTAAAAATAAAATACTAATTAATCTTTCCTTATTAAGACTTTTGAAAATAGAGAAGTATACAACCTTGAGATTCTATACAGAATATTAGGAAATTCTGATTTGTTAGTCATTAAATAAAATACAAGCATTATTAATACTACAAAGCAGATTTTTCCTGTTTCTAGTTTCTGTTTTTGAAAAAATAAACTATATTATATGAATAAATTATGTGTAATATTTTCTCTGGAATCTAGTTAAATACATTGATTTATTGAAGAAGCTGTTATTAGATGTGTATAGTAACAAAGATATGTTGATAAACAATGTGTTATATAGATACTAAACTAACTTTTCTTTTTATAAATGTGTTTGTCTCCAGTTTTCTTAAACTAAATGTGCCATTTGTAATTATTTCTAGTTTGAGCAGTAGTGCACATTGTGAGAAGAGAGTCATTGATTAGAGCCTATTTTAATTTTGTTCACAAACAAATTTAAATTTTAAGTTTTTTGCTGGGTATTTACAGAAAATTGGGACTGGAAATTAATATCAATAAAACTCAATATATGATCACATGTAGAAATCCATTGTTATTGGGAATGGACTTATAATAGCAAATGAGGGAAATTATGAAGTGTAATTCAAATATCTGGGAACAATAAATACAAACAAGAATGAGGGTGCAAAAATAGATTAAACGTACACTGAACTCTGAAAATGTATGCTATTATACATTACAGGACTCTTGTCGTCCCAACTTCTCTCAAAAAAGTTGAAATAAAAAATATACAAAACATGATTCTTCCAGTTATACTAGATGGATGTAGAACATGTTCTTACTTTAAGACAGTAGAAAAGGTTATGAGTATTTGAGAATAGGTGTTTCTCCTTCGATTGCAGAGGGCATCTTCAGTGGCGAGTGCTTCTATACCCCAGCCGCCATATCTCCGGCTCTGAAGTTTAGGTTATATGAGGGGTAAAGGGAGAATTCGCCCTCTACTGCCAATAAGGAAATGGTTATAGTGCAAGTAGATGTCTGCTACAACCAACCCTGCTCTTGATGCAGCTAGAGTGCACTAGTAAGGTTTGAAATTGCAGAGATGTTGTCAGCTGTATGTCTGCTAACCTCATACATAAAGTGGCCACTCCCACTGAATATCCATATCAGCAACACTGTCGTGAAAAGTCAAGGCCGGAGAATCAGTGGCTGCAGTATAGGTGATGTTACCTTGTCGTAGACTCGACTGTGAATGATCTTCCAGTAGGAACCACAAAAAGAAGCATAGTTTAACTGAACACAAAAGAAACTGCAGACTAGGACAAATAGAAAAATCAGCCATAGCAGAACACGTCATTACGGAAAACGGACATCAGATTCTGTACAATGAAACACAGGTTTTAGCCACAACACCATATTATTTCCCCAGATTATATAGAGAGGCCATAGAAATCTACAAACACAAGGACAATTTCAGTAGGAAAGAAGAAGGAATAAAACTGGCCAAAACCTGGTATGACACATTAGACAATAGACGGTTAAAACTAATCAATAACGAGACTGCTCTGAACCAATCACAAGCCAGTTTGATGATGTCTATGACTCCACCCAGCTATCCAAGGTCAGCACGAGCATAAATACGAGCATCCAACATTCTGCAGATCATTCACAATTGAGTCTACGACAAGGTAACATCACCTAGAAGCACTCACCACTAAAGATGTCCTCCGCAGTCAAGGGAGAAATGTCTGGAAGAAATACCAGTTATAGACCACATCCAAATAGCCCGGAATCTTTTAACATTATGATTACCTGCATTCCACAATTTGAGAATAGAGTTCTTAGGAAAATAGTTTGGACCAAAGAAAGATGAACAGACAGGTGAATAGAGAAGATTACTTAACATTGAGGTACATGATCTTTATGAAAAACCAGATGTAATAAGGCAGCTAAGCCTCTTTAGATCATAATAGGCAGGGTATATGTCATATATGAGGAATGAAAGAGGAACATGGAAAACCTGAGGGAAAGCACCCAGTAGTTAGGCCAAGAATGAGATGGGATAATTACATTAACCATAGTTTGAGGGAAGTGGATTATACAGGAAATGATTGGAAAACATTAGCTGGGGATAGACATGTATGGAGTGCTGATGTCGGTGGGGCCATGAACTATTATCTGATAGTGCCAGTGAGTTATTTATTTACAGATCATTTCTGGCACCCTGTAACATCACTTTATATATTTTCATTACTGATACTGTAATCATTTTTTGATGCAAGTCTGATATTAAATTTCTTGTAATTTGTTTTGTGCCAAAGGATATGTAAATTTCTTAAACATTTTATCTTCTTACTGTATTGTTTTATTAATTTCTGTTTTTTTTAAAATTAATTTATCTTTTTATCTATCAGGTTTTCTGTGAATCCATTTTTTATTGCTATGTTCATATGTTCTCTTCTCTCATAATTTTCTCTATATCATACAATTTGGTTTTCTTCAGCTACTGCTTGTATTTTAGTCTACCCTGAGATTCTGTGACCTAGAATTTTCTATCCTAGATAGTAATATAAACCATTGTTCTTTGAAGCTCTTTAGGAACTGATTTATTTTTTATATAATTTTCTGATAAAAATCGAGCACACTCTGGAATGTACAATTTTGTAAAAATCAATTCTGGAGATATAATACATTTATAGTATAATATTCTATAGTTAGAAATATTGTATAATGTTCAGATGTTGATAATTGCTGTTAGAATATAGATATATATTTTTTCCTCTCTAATGTTTTGTGACAGTAACATGTATGTTAAAAAAATCTAATTTTTAAATAAGAAAAAACACACTAAAAGCATTCTGACTCTAAATACTGAAGATTTTACTATTATTACTTTCAGTCAGATTAAGCTAAAAAAATCATGAGTTGGCTCAGATGGTGAGATTTCAGATTCATTTTTCTTTTAAATTTTTTCATGCACAAATTACCTCATATATATATATATATATATATATATATATTTTAATTTGTCACTTGCATTAAAGGACAAATTAATATTTTAAGAGAAAAATTTACACCCAAGAGTTACTTTCTTTCACTTATTAATTTACTACTGGGATGCCTGAAGAAAAATGAAGGAAATACAAATTAAATAAGTATTAGCAAATTAACAACATATACAACATTTGAAGAGAAAAATTATATGCATTTAGATTGAAGTGTGCAGATAGCTCAGTGGTAGAGCATTGCCTATAAAGCCAAAGGTCCTGGGTTCAAACCTTAGTCTGAGTATATAATTTTTTTCTTCAAATATAATTTATCCTTCAGTGAGAAGTGTTAAATCTATAATAAAAACATATGTAATAAGAATTAAATTAATGTTTTTATTACCTCACCTCATATCCTTTTTCTTCTAGACTGCAGTTTAGGAGCTTATCTCCATCATCAGTAGCCTCTGGTCGACCAGAGGAAATAAGCTCCGAAACTGCAATCTAGAAGAAAGAAGGATATGAGGTGAGGTAATAAAAACATTAATTTAATTCTTAAATTAAACCTCATAGTGTTCTTTCCCTGTGAAAGTTAAATAATGTTATATTTTAAAAAGTGATTGTCAAGAGAAACATACTACCACCTGAGCTATCATAATAAATTGTTCTGTATTCATCTTTGAAAAATATATTTTATCTTAAGCAAAATAAAGATTGATATAAATAATTTTAGTTGTAATTACTTGAATTGTGTGTTAGCTTATCTTGTGTGTTCCTTTAATTTTAATGATAGTTTGTTTACTACTTTATTTTATAAAAAAAAGTATGTAGTCATTTTTAAGATAATTTTCAAGACTGTTTAAAGAATTTTTGTTACTGAATTTTAAAATATATAATGATTTTTGTACCTGTTTTATGTATTTGTAGCAATTTGTATAGCTAATTTTTTTATAAATATATTTTGTTAAATCTGAAAATGTGTCATGCTTTCTAATTTTTTTACTCTCCCTCTTTTTTGTAGAACTAATACTTCTTATAACACTTATAAGCCAATAAACTCAGTATGTTATGTGTTAGCAATAAACAATGCACTATAAATAAATGTGTTTTCTAATGCTAGCCACTGCACATTTTGTGCTTTAGATTTCATGCTGGTTGGTACTTATTCGTATACATAAAATGTGTGTTATATAGTCCAGTAGTCTTTCTTGGCACAGAGTTACTGGACATCTTCTTCTTCTTTCCAAGCATTAGGCCAAGGCCTGTTACGATCCTATAGAAAATTTTCCTTCCAGCGTTTCATAGGACGGCCCAGAGATCTTCGTCCTCTTGGTATATAATTATAAACAGCTTTGGGGATCCGATTTGAACTCATTCTTTCAAGATGGTGTTTCCAATTTAGTTGGTACTGTTTAATATATTCCAAAATTGGTATAGTTTTCAATTCTTTTAAGATATTGGTGATCCTTTTCCGATCCCATCTGGTGTAACCCGCTGTTCTGCACATGAATCTCATTTCACAAGCTGCTATTCTGCTTTCATGTTGTCTTTTTAGTGTCCATGCTTCACTACCATAGGTCAACACTGGTCTAGCCAAAGTGTTATATAAACATAATCTGGTGTTTTTTTGTAAAAGGGATGGTTTCATAACTTGATTAATAACTCCCAAACTTTTATTATAACTAGTAATTTTTTCAGGGATATCCTTTTCTTCCCAGATAATATCCAAGATATTTAAATTGATTAGATCTCTCTAAAATTTTATTCTGGAGACAGATTTTACTTTGTATGGGGTCCTTCTCATGAAATGCCATAATTTTAGTTTTGTTAATTGATATTTACATATTAGATTTGGCAGCTATTTTTTGTAAATTATAAATTGATCGTTGCAAATCATTTTCGGAAAGTGCCAGAAGCGCTAAATCATCTGCAAAAAGAATAGCATTGAGTTTGAGGTTCCTATTGATGGGTATATATCTCCGTTGTGTTTTCCTCCATTCATTTTATTATTCTATTCATATATATATAATGAAAAGCACCGGTGAAAGTCCACATCCCTGTCTTACTTCAGTGTTGATCTTTTTCCAAGAAGATAAGTTACTGGACATTCTTGGTTCAAATCCCCCATGGGAGAAATTTTCTTCCAGTGCTGGACTGATTTCAACCCAACATCATGAGGAATTTGAGTAGCTGCAATAAGTAGTGGCTCCAGGTTAAGAAAATATCTATAATGGCTGGAAGCTCAACATGCTGACCACATCTCACACACACACATATTATATGTGTCTCTAGTCTTGGCATCATACAAAATTATTAACCCTGTCAACGATAAACAGGACAGACTTTTAGTCATAACTGTTCATACATGACTATTTAACTCATGCTCCATATGGGAGTCAATGACCAATCGTGTTTCAATTAATTTTGTTTTACAGTCAATGACAATTGTGTTTCACCTCGATATTTATTGAATTCTGTTTACCAAAATAAAGAAAGCTACTCCTTTTCAATATTCTGAACAGATCAGAGCATTATTTTGCAGTGACTGACTCTCCAACAAATATGTTGAATATAGCAAATTATGAATAGATTCCTTCGAACTACACATTTGATAATTGTGTGTTCAATAATTGTGTTTTTAAATACTGATTTTACTGAGTTGCTTCTGAAAAAAAAAATGAATTGAATTAATAACCTATAATGTTGATTATAATATACAGTTTGATGTGTTTAATATTTTCTCCACTAGGGTGAATTCTTACAATATTGTGATCCTATTTGGCAATAAATAATATGATCTAATTGCAGTGAATGAACAAATGAAATCTAACCAAACATTTCTCATTTGTTTTCAATCATTTCCATTTACATAAAATATTTTAAAATAACTATATTTAAATAATGATTTGTGAGTATACAGCATAATTTTATTCGTTAAATAGTCCTAACGAATGCCATTCTTGATTTCCAAATCCTCTAAATAAATTGGAAATCACTTGTGGCATTACTTATTTAAACAAACAAAAATTGATGTTCTTGGAATTAATAAATTCATTTATTGTTTCAAAAATATTAATAATGATTTATTAGTGGTGAAATGATTTTTGAACAGAATGTTTTTTTCTTATATTAATATATATACCTTCTCTGAAGGGATTAATATAAAAAGATGGGATATAAGCTTGAAGATAGCAGACCAATCACTGTCATTACCATGTACAACACTCATAATGTGGCTAAAGGGACAATTTATTACTGAATCACAACACTGAAACTGGACTGAGAACAAACATTTTCTCTAAGAGGATGGAATAGGTTGAAAGGCATAATCCTTGAGGCTGATGATATCTTAATATATAAAAAATTATGTGTCACGTTTGTCCGCGATGGAATCCTAAACTACTGAACTGATTTTAATAAAATTTTGCACACTGTGTGCTGTTTGATCCAACTTCAGACCTACGGTTGTTTATAACTAAATTTATAGTCACATTATTTTTTTATTGCAAATTATTTGTTTATTATTTAACAAAGAGTTAAATACGATTCTAACAGATGACGGTGTAAGGTAAGGTAATTGGTTTATTATTTAACCAGGTGGCTGTGCTTTTTGTTGCAACTGCGAATTTCAATTGAATTACAAATATCGATTATTTCATAATTTAAGTATGTTCAGTGTTTATTTTATTTTCAATATATTGATAATAATATTAATTTCATGTGTAAGTATTAGTTTTAAGTAATCTGGCTGAAAGACAGCAACTTAATTTAAATTTAACTGGACCGAGATGGGACATTGAACAATATGGCGAATCAGTTCTAGAGACCATGAATGATAAGATATCAAGAGAATTTCTGCAAACTGGTATAGGCCTATGTGACATAAATCTACATTTAAGAAGAATGCCAATTTAAAAACATATGAAGGTCCT
This sequence comes from Diploptera punctata, assembly GCA_030220185.1. NCBI lineage: Eukaryota > Metazoa > Arthropoda > Insecta > Blattodea > Blaberidae > Diploptera > Diploptera punctata. Next base: position 393,997 of record JASPKZ010004937.1, on the reverse strand, counting down.
AAGGAACAGAATTGTAAATAAGTCTGTTAGTTATAATAGTATGCCTAATATTACAGAAACAATCTCCATGCCTCAATTAAATGAAAAACAAGATGACTATAATACATCACAAGATGATATTACTATACAGTTATTATTTAACACCAGGTGGTTGTGCTTTTTGTTGCAACCGCGTATTTCAATTGGATTACAAATATTGATTATTTCATAATTTAAGTGTGTTTGTGTTTATTTTATTTTCAATATATTGATAATAATATTAATTTCGTGTGTAAGTATTAGTTTTAAGTAATTTGGCTGACAGACAGCATCTTAATTTGAATTTAACTGGACCGAGAAGGGACATTGAACAATATGGCAAATCAGTTATAGAGACCATGAATGATAAGATATCAAGTAAATTTCCGCAAATTGGTATAGACCTATGTGACATAAATCTTACATTTAAGAAGAATGTCAATTTAAAAACATATGAAGGTCCTAAGGAACGGAATAACAGAACTGTAAGTAAGTCTGTTAGTTATAATAATATGCCTAATATTACATAAACAATCTCCATGCCTCAATTAAATGAAAAACAAGATGACTATAATATATCACAAGATGATATTACTATACAGAGACTTCTTGATGATGATGAGAATCCAAACTGCCAACAAGTTCATAGAAAAAAACGAAAATATAATGAAATCAGCAAGCCTCCTCAAAATATTCCATCAATAAATGTATATGATCCTTATGATACACTTATGGATGATACTGAGAATGCAGACAACATAAATTCATCTCAATTAACAAAACCACTTCCACATAAACCACCATCCATATTTATACCGGGTATAGTTAACATACCAGAAGTAAAAAATTGTGTAAAACAAAAACTTTCTAAATTAGATTTCTCACTTAGTTTACTACAACATAATTTAACGTATACCTTAGCCACAGCAACGCGTGGCCGGGACTCCTATATATATATATGAAAAAACAAAGTCGGATTAGTTACACTATTTATAACTCAAGAACGGCTGGACTGATTTTTATGATCTTTGATTTGTTTCTGCCCCGAATAGCAGATAACTATTAAAACATCGGAAAAATATTTAAAGGCGATACGACGTTTGCCGGGCCAGCTAGTATATATATATATCCAGGATTTGAAATTTTAAAGTACCAACCAATGTAAAAGATTGTTTGGGACAATCAAGAAAGAGATAGTTTGGAAAATTTTTCTAGACCGTAACAGTCCTTTCAGTATTAAAACATGCATTAAAAGATTATATATATTCTAGTGTTTTGCCCTAGGACAGATCTTTCACTGCAATCATAGCATTTTCATGCTATACTTTGCAGCTTTACTAGGGAATTATCGGTGTGGTAGCTTTCCACACCAATGAAATGATAGGGATGAAATGATGGCCGATGGTTTTCAGGGACAATTGGGCCCTAGGCTTCCTGACATTTGTCTTACAGGTGAGGAAAAACCCTGAAAAAAAGAACCTCACCCTGGGTCGTGACAAAGCAGCACACTACCTTGAGACATAGCGGTGGACATAATATATATATATACATATATAAGAAAAAAATTTGCATTTAGATTGGAGTTTGTCAGGTAGCTCAGTTGGTAGAGCATTTGTCTATAGTGTGAAAGGTCCTGGGTTCAAATCCCCATCTGAGCCATATATTTTTCCCTTCAAATATAATGATATATACATAAGCCTGTTTTGTTAGCCACTACCATATTTATACATTTCCCTTGGATTAAATTGTGAAGTAAAGTGAATCAATTTGTCTAATTATTAACCTTGCTATAATAATTTAAAGAATCCCCTGATGCAGATTGTTAAAACTAAAATTAAATTCCATGGTGTGAAGGCATTTGGCCTACTAGCCAGCAATTGGTCTCACATCCACATGTGCTGCTTACAGAGGTGAACAATCATCGAGCCAGTATAGTGGTGACATGTGGTCAACAAGTTGGGATTTCCTGCTGTTATACCAGATTTTCTCAACCTGGAGCTGCTACTTATTATAGATACCCAAAATTCTCAAGATGCTGGGTGAGCATCAGTCTCATGTTAGCCAAAATTCCATGAGGAAAATTCTTCATCTATGGGAACTCGAACCGGGATATGTCCCTTGCTTTGGCACAGGAACAGACTGTTGATAAGACAACTAAATATGTTGACATTACATGATTGAATCAAACATTTTTCTTACACCTCACTTCATAAAAATATGTATTTCTCATGTGATCAATTTTGAAGGCTATTGCCCCCCTACTATTTTAAATAGAGTTGTTAATACCAGCATTCCTCCTGCCATTCAGTGAGGGTTGAATGAACTTCATGGACCTGTATTTGTTCTTCTGAATGTGTATCTCTTTCCAAACTGTCAGTTCCATGGGTTTTCTAAATGTTTTAATAGTTTAGTTGTCTATCCAAATATATGATTCTGTAAAAAACTATGAACTGCAATTCCCAATTTTTTAATATTTCTAAAATGTTACTTAGTACAAGTATCCAAATTTATTTTAGTTTTACGTGTGTATACTTTATTGCAATCACTGCAACTAATTTGGTAAATTACAGATTTTTTTACTATATGGGATTTTATTTATGTTTTTAGAAGATTATCCCTGCTGTATTTTTTATAGCCACTAATGTAATATTTGCTAAATATTTTCTGAAAATATTTGCATGTTTCAGGATGGAAAGTAAATTTCCTGAATTTTCTTTTATTATTATTATTAGTTTGTAGGGTGGAATATTCTCTTAATTGTTTTTGTTTCTTAAATTTATTAACTTGCTTATTTTCTTACCAAAACGGTTTAGTATGGCTACGTGTAAAATGTGATAGCATTATTTTTTAAAATCCTGTTCATTTAATGGGATATTTGTTATTCTGTATATTAATCTGTTGAATATCGCGTGTTTATGTGCTATAGGATTGAAACCAGATTTTATGCAATTATTTGAGTTTTTTCCGTGTATTAAATTTTTTGTTCTTACTCGTTTCTGATTATATGAAGATCAAGAAACAGAATTTGGTTATTATCTTCCAATTCTATAGTAAACTTAATGGATTCATCTTGTAGGTTAAGCAATTTTAAAGCATCATCAATATATCTGAAATTTATTACTGAGAAAATATTATCCATATATCTGTACCAAACTTTCAACATTGCCTTCAAAACTGGTCAGGTGAGAAATACACATTTTTATGAGGTGTAGTATAAAATCATTTCCGATTCAATTATATAATATTAAGTTCATTTATAATTATATTTGACGAGGTAAATATATGCATGAATGGGATTTGAACCGGATGTTTCTGAACCAGAGACATCAGGTTCAAATTCTGATTCTAACTCCAAGTGTGACAGACCTAGAATGCCCCTGGCCTACCAGCCGGCTGCTGACCTCATATCCACATGTGTTAATCACAGAGGTAGACGATCATCTAGCCAGTGTAGGGATGACATGTGGTCAGCATGTCAGGTCCACTAGCCATTATAGCTGGTCTTCTCAACCTGGAGTCACTACTTATTGTAGCTACCCAAATGCCTCACAATGCTGGGTGGGCACCAGTTCCATACTGGCCAAAATTCCCTGAGAAAATTTCTTCCCCATATAGGGACTTGAACCAGTGCAAGTCCCATAGCTCTGCACCAAGGCTACAGCATGGGACCTAATTCTGATTCAGGCATATATTTTTTTTCTTCAAATAAAATGTGTCTTTCATAAATATTAATGGTCAGTGGAGAATATGATACAACAAAGAACTGTATGATAAATACAATGAACCTGACCATGTCAATTTTATTCAGTTAAAGAAATTAGAATGGGCTGGCCATGGTCTCAACAGACCAAGCACCAAAAAAAGGTGCTTACAGCAAGTTTTATGAGGAATAGACGGGTTGGAAGGCCGAAAAAACGATGGGAGGATGGTATTAAGGAAGATGCTGCAAACCTAATTAAGTGTCGCAACTGGAGGCCAAAGCTCGAATTTGAGCCAATCAGCCATTGGATGGATGGATGGATGGAAAATTTGTCTTTCCACTGAAAGAAGTGATAAAATTAATGTCTAAGATTGTTCGTTCATAAACTTTATCAGATTATCCTAATACTTTACCTTGCTTAACACTATTTTTCACCATTATCTTGATATCTATTAAATAATGAACCATTGAAAAAAAGACAGTGTTTCCCAAGATAAAACCTGACATAAGGAGGTAATCTCCAACTCTGTCCAGGATCTGATCTTGAGATTTATTGATTGTAAAGGAAAAGGTAAGAGTCAATGGAATCTTCAGTGAAAAATAAACGATATTGGGAAGCCAAATGCTGAAATCACAGTTTTCAATGACCAAGGTGGGTCTCTATTTATCATGACAAGAACAAAGAGTCTTCCATCCTCAAAGACTGGATGTCAAAGGCTTTTTATCGGTCAAGTAATTCAACAGAAAATAGTAGATAGGGACATATGGTATCTCATTAATCCATTCATTACACATTATTTAGATGATGCATATGAAGGATTTAATGAGATTCCCTCTATATGTCTAAATATTTTATATTCTTACACAAAATCAATAAGGAAAATAATTTAAACACAGAATTTATAGGAAAGTTACACTAAGAGGTATCAATTATATTTGAGTCGGATATTTTGACTCACCTCATATTTCTTGATTTTTATGCAGACCTAGGTTTCGTCGCTTCTGCGCGGCATTGTCGATGCTTCCAACTGGCTGGAAGCATAAAAATCAAGAAATATGAGTGGTTGGAAGCATCGACAATGTTGCACAGAAGCAACGAAACCTAGGTCTGCATAAAAATCAAGAAATATGAGGCGAGTCAAAATATCCAACTCAAATATAATTAAAAGAAACCTCATAGTGTTATTTCCTACATACATTAAATAAACAAAGAGGTATTTTATCAAATAAATGTTATTTCCACTTCACCTCGTATTCTGCTTTTACCTGGGCTAGTTTTGAAGGTCATTACTCCCATCATCAGCCAAAACAGACTGTTGGGATGGGTATTTGAAGCTCTGCACATCATCTCTCTCTGGTGTCTGGCAGATGAACCTGAGGATTAAATCCTTCTCCCCAGGAATTTTGAAATTTATTATCTTGTCCGTATTTTTCTGAATGCCGCTTTTGATAGCCAAATACCTCATCAGTAGTAAGTGGCACACATGAATGGATTAATGAGATTCCCTCTGTTCCTATCTACCAACACTAGAGGGAGAGGACTTCAAACTTCACGATCAAATCCTTCTCCCTGGGAATTTCAAAATTATATATCTTATTTTTACAATCAACACTTTTGAAATTCATGTTAAAGCACTGTTGAGGTTATGTAATAAGATGTTAATTATATAATTTTTTACCTGGTAAGTCAGTTGTCCTCAACTAAGTTATTAAACTTCGTTATTCTAATATGGAGGCCTTTCGAAAACAATGTTTCATCTTCTGCATTTTAACTGTAACTGATGGCTGATGGTGTTGTATAGGTTGTAAAATGGATTTATGTCTGCGGTTATGTTCTTGTTGAGCAGGTCTTCATTCGTTGCTTCTTTCAGAATCTCTATGTCTTCAAGGATGCTGATCCTGTTGTTATACTCTTTGTATAGTATTGACATAAGAGTCATAGATTTTTTTAAATCGATGACCTGTTTCGAGTATATGTTTGGCAAAACTTGATTTTTCTTCATTATTAATAAAATTTTTGAAATGTTGCAAACATCGCGTATTAAAGTTTCTTATTGTTTTGCCTATGTAGAATTTTTCACAACTATTGCATTTACATAGGCAAAACAATAAGAAACTTTAATACGCGATATTTAGAACATTAAAAAAAAATTATTAATAATGTAGAAAAATCAAGTTTTGCCAAACATATACTCGAACAGGTCATCCATATGAAAAAAAAAAATTGATAACTCTATATCAATACTACACAAAGAGTATAACAACAACAGGATCAGCATCCTTGAAGACATGAGAGATTCTGAAAGAAGCAAGGAATGAAAACCTGCTCTACGAGAACATAACTGCAGGCATAAATCCATTATACAACCTATACAACGCCATCAGCCATCAGTTCCAGTTAAAACGCAGAAGATGAAATATTGTTTTTGAAAGGCCTCCATATTAGAATAACTTGAAGTTTAATAACTTAGTTGAGGACGACTGACTTACCAGGTAAAAAATTATATAATTAACATCTTATTTTTACATTCAGAAAAATAGAGACAAGATAATGAATTTCAGAATTCCCAGGGAGAAAGATTTGATCATGAGTTTCTCAGCCTAACACCAAAGGGAGAGGATGTGCAGAGCTTCATTTAGACATCTGAACAATCAGTTTTGGATGAGAATGGGTATAATGACCTTTTAAACTAGTTCAGGTGAGAGCAAAATATGAGGTGAGGTGTAAATTGATGATTCAATTTCCCTGAAGGAAGATCACATTTAATCAAAAGTTGACCAAAAACCAGGAATTGGAAATAAAAAGGAGTAGATAAGAGACTTGGAGGATTACAAGGAAGCAGATGGTGAAAACAAAAGGAAGGAAGTGATGGAGAGAATAGTGGAAAATTTAAAATAACCAAAAATACAGTCTTTGAAACAGGACAGGAACTAGAAGAAAAAGATATTTTCCAAGTTGTATATAATGTCATAAATGTCTTTTACATTACTGAATTACAATTATTCATTACAGAAAAATTCATTGTAAAATAGTATCAAAATTTGTAAGGAGTAACAACAAGATTTTTGACACAGTTTGCCAACATATTTTTTTGTACAATTCCAAAATAAAATATGTTCAGAAAATGTTATCGGATGAGTTTGAAATGTGCAGAAATCAAGTTGTACTTTTTGATATCCTATATGCAGAGTGTAACAAAATTCAATACTCAATAATGAGGAATAATGGAAGAGGCCAAAACAATTTTTTTTAGAAAGTAACTATAGATCTACATATATTTAATTACAAAATCAGAAACTGAGCTGCTAGGATATAATAAAGAATACAGTTGTTATAAATTCTGTTATGCACATGTAATATATGTAAGTCATTAAGTTATGTAGATAGGAAATAACACTATGAGGTTTTTTAATATTGTATATTTTTTATTTTTTTTATTTCACTCACCTCGTACTTCATAACTCCTAGCATACCCAGGGTTTCATCACATCCTTTGTGACATTCTCAATGTTGTGTCACAAAGGATGTGATGAAACCCTGGGTATGCTAGGAGTTATGAAGTATGAGGTGAGTGAAATAAAAAAATATACAATATGTAAGTCATGTTTACCATTAAAGCAGGATTTTATATTGCCTAAATAATAAAATTAAAGTTAATAAATCATTTTGTATTTTAATACCTTTTTATACTTACATTTGACATTAAACAAAAATCTAAATATTTTATTGTTAGTTAATGTCAAATAAAAAAAATTGTTTAATAATAACAAAAACATTTTACTAGATAAAGATGTTCTTAATAATTCTTTTAAAAATTATTTTAACCCATTGTTGTCAAATTCTAAATATTTCTATTAAACTTTAAAATTAGAATCTGAATAATTTTATACTCTCTTAAATAAAAGTAAACTAAATTGTGATTAGAATTAAAAACACTTATCTTTCTTATAAAACCAAATGGATTCAACCTTATATTAAATAGAATTATCAACCGATATAAATTAAGAATAATATCAAGAAGACATAATAATGAACTTAATATTATAACATGCTATAATTTAAAAATTAAATTAATGTTTTTATTACCTCACCCCATATTATTTTTCTTCTAGACTGCAGTTTTGCAGCTTATCTCCATCATTAGTAGCCTCTGGTCGACTGGTGTTATGTCATTTTTCTACAGGATTAACTGTATGTTATTCACTCCGTTTATTTTATTATTCAATATGTGGTGAAGATAAGCTCCGAAACTGCAGTTTAGAAGAAAAAGGATATGTGGTGAGGTAATAAAAAACATTAATTTAATTCTTAAATTAAACCTCATAGTGTTCTTTCCATGTGAAAGTTAAATAAATGTTATAATTTATTCACTCTGTATCAACATTTTGTTCTGAATGGAAGCAAAAATAGCTCTTCAGATAAAATTTTATAATCTTTCCAATTCTAAAATCGAGAAAAGTAAATTTTTATGCTTAAAATTAAAATAATCAACATTAATTATATTTGAGTTGTATATTTTGACTCACCTCATATTTTTTTATTTTAATGCAGACTAGTTTTGTTGCTTCTGTGTGATGAGAATGTCGCACAGAAGCGACGAAACTAGTGTACATAAAAATCAAGAAATATGAGGTGAGTCAAAATATACAACTCAAATATAATTAAAATAAACCTCATAGTGTTATTTCCTACATACATTTAATCAACATTAATAAACATCTTATTAATTGAACCTCATAATGTTAAAAATTCCCAAATTTAATATATAAAATTAATCAACATTATTTAAAAAGAAGAATTTATTTTAAATATTTGGTAAAGAATATCATCATTAGAATCTACTTGATCCTCTTGGAACTCAAGACTTGGAATAAATCTGAATTATTCCTTCAACAAACAAGCTTTACTGCAATTTACCTGAATTAATCCCGATCCAAACCTAAACTTTGTGGGATAAAAATCTTTCATCGCCATGTGACACTATACTGTCTTCTGCTAGCCACTGACAGCAATAACTTGAGTTGGCATTGGATCTTAATACCTGTCATACCACAGATTTAATTTACTTAACTGTACTCACCTTAAAATAAAATGTGCTTTTGGTTCAAATTACAACTGTAAAAAAATCAGGTTAAAGCTAATATTTACTAACTTTTTATAAACCCATGCTATTAAAAATGATGCACATTTGCAACAATATATCTAGCATCTGTAACCAAATCTGGTAACAATTTATTATGTAAAAATGCAAACTTTTGCCAGTATTTTGGCTTTAACATTGGTATATCATTTTATTAGTTTCTAATTCAGTTCTGTTTCAGTAAGAAGTTTATGAAGAAATGTTCGACATTTTCGGTCAAATTTAGCATTTTTTTGTTTTTTGTATTATAAAAACACTAAGGACCTTAAAGTATAAGTTGGCGAAGTTTCAGTGTCTTATGACGCTTGTAAGTCTCCCTAATGACTGTAGGAGGGCATGTATGCTACATTCTAATTTAACTGCATGCAAACTTTCAAATTGCCTTTTCCACACTTTTATTTTCATTGCATTTCAATACAATCAAATCAAAATAGCACTGATAAATTTAATAATAGAAGCACAAAATTTTAACTGCAATTCCCACACACTATGGCTAATAATTCTATACATGGATTTTGAAACAACGTTGATAGTTTTTAAAATAAAAAATAAAATATGTGCAGTAATAAAAAAAAACAAACATTTTCATATGCAGAGGATGTATATACATTTTTTTTTCTTTTATTATAATGATATAGAAAAGTTAATGCATTGTGTTGTTCTAAATAAGTCAGTGGTCATGTAGAAAAAAATTCAAAAATTTTATTAAAAATTTATGGGACTTATTAAAAATTTAAATAAGCAAATTTTTAAATGGATTTTCTTCAATAACTCAAAAACCTTTAAGCCTAGAAGGATGAAACTTTAATATAATATTATCTATTATGGCATGAATGTATGTACAAAAATCAAGTATGTAGCTTAAAAACTGTAGAAAATAGAAATTTCACCCATCACCCCCCTTAACCTCATTTAAAAGTAAAACTGACTAAACTAATGAGAATAGATTTAGTCAGCTTTGCAACATTCAATGGACAGGTGTGATCTTCCAAGCAGTTTGGAAATTTCGAGTAAGTGATGTAACTGCCATAACATAAAATCTGATGGCCGCATTTTGTGTAATGCTTGGCACTTGGCAATGAAGCGATTAGCTTTCATGAACTCCAGTAATTTTTGTATGATGGATCCAGTACATAATGCTTGCCAACTTTGAAGATTACTTACATTAAAACGGTTCCGTGCTTCAGAAACAAGTAATACAAATAAAAGTAGCACCTAAAGAAGTTGATGTGAACAAGCTACTGTACAATTTAGTAAGTTTCCAATCTCTAGGACCAAGTCAAGAATCAGTTATATCTCTCGTGAATACCTGCACATCAAAGGATATGTTTTCAATAGTGAAAAATAATCTTCTGCAGTTTAGAGGAGATAAAACAGGAAATGTATAGGTTAATTAATTTGAATTTAATTAAAATTACAGTGGGAGGAAACACTATAAGGTATTTATATTAATAGATGAGTTGGAGAAAATGTTTTAACATCTCACCTCACAAAGTTGCATGACTTCACGATACCGGTTTCAAAACTATAGTATTATTTCCATCTTCAGTCAAATTCCAATTCAATTCCAGTTAGAATTTGACTGAAGATGGAAGTAACACTATACTTTTGAAACCGGTATCGTGAAGACACACAACTTTGTGAGGTGAGATGTTAAAACATTTTCTCCAACTCATCTATTAATAATTAATTTGAGTTGTATTTTGACTCAAATTAATTAAAATAAACATCATACTGTCATTTATATTAAATTAATGTTGGGAAGTAAACATTATGAGGTATAATCATTAAAATTCATCGGAGAACATATTGTTTAAACAACTCACCTCATAGGTTTCATGCTTCCATGATATCGCGATTTCAAACATAGTCATGTTCATCTTCAGCCATATCCTATGAGATGAGTTCTTTAAACAATATGTTCTCCGATGAATTTTTAATCATACTGTCATTTCCTATCTACATAATTTAATGTATAGGTTGTTGAAATCTGGTCTTGAAGAACTGAAGTATCTTGTAATAGTGAAAGGAAATATACAAGCTGATATTTGGACATGCTTTGAACAGCTTCTTAGAAATTTAGTACATATGTAGAGACAACAAGAAGTTGAGAAAAAGCAGCAAGAAAGAGAAAAAGAAAGTTCATTTGTTACAAAAGAAAATAAGACTGTAAATGAAGAGGAAGAGATGGCTGCTGAATTAGAACTATTTCCTTCATTCTCATCAGATGCTTTTGGTGTTATTCAGCAACAGGCAATTTTAGAACAAGTTCCAGATAGAGAAAAGACTGAAAAGGAAACTGTTATTGGTTTGGTGACTCCAGACATTATGGATTATGTATGTCAGCTACATTCTCATGTTATGCAGATATATACAAGAAATGCTTGGTTACTACCAGTATTAACAAGCAGCAAATATTTACACTGAAGTCCTGATTTTGTTAAACCACTAAGTTTGATGTTTCTTGTGTCTGAAAATGGTAGTATGAAGTTTTGTGATGTAGAAGAATTGACTACCACGAGCCCAGGTCATCATTTGAAACAAATATCAGTATTTTTTTAAGTTATGTAGGTAGGAACACCTCAGAAATGTTAAAAATGGAGATACAGAAAAATCTGCAATAACTGCACATGCCTGGTCAGAAAAACACAGAATAGAAACCAAAACAAAATTACTTAAACAATTGGAAAAACTGAAGGAACTCACAATTTGGGGGAAAAAATTACATATGCAAGAATAAAAACATAACTATGAATTTTGAAATACCCGGTGATAAGGAGAGGGGATTGATTTGGAAGTTCGTCGGTCAGCCATCAGATGGCACGGAGGTCAGTATGCAGGAGAAGAGGCCGTTGGACGTCAGTTGTGAATGTGATACAGCATTGAGAATGTCACAAATGCAGTGATGAAACCTGGGTCTGCAAGGGAGTTAAGAGTATGAGGTGAGTAAAAAACAAAACAACTCAATGTAAATCAGTACTTTTATTTAACTTTTACAAGGGAAAAAACATTATGAGGTTTAATTTAATTCTTAAACATCAGTATATCCAACAGCAGAGGTCCAGTCTTTTGACTTCTATAAAGACAGTTGCGTAAAGGAAGTGAAAAAAAAGTTTGCCTATTTTACTCTCATTATTGCTGAATGAATGGCCTGAAGATCACACATTACAGCAGATGTGGCAATTGTAAAAAGAATTTTAGACTTTCCATAGATTTCTCCAATTTCACGGCTTATGGCTGGTTTTGAAATTCTGTTTGATAAAATGCAAAAATTGAAAGAAAATGCTCACAGTGATGTTAGTTTAGCAGAATATTTGAAAGATGTCACTGGTCAGATTGGAAGATGGCAAAAGTTGGAATTGTAATGCTTGAACGATTGTCTCACAAATGTTGCTCATAAACGGTAATTAAGCATGTGCTTCAAAATTGTGGTTCTATATTTATTCTTTGGTGGAATCGTGTATGAAAGGTGAAAAGTTTGGAAACCCTGAGTCAGAGTCATCAGAGGAGTTAATAAAAACTATACACAAATTTATGGAGCAATCGACACTTGGAGACTTTGAAGCAAGACTAAATATTTTGTTTAGCTTCCATTGTCACGTTGTTCACTTTCCAAAGACAACACAAAGAGATAAGCGGATGAATATATTATGGAATATCTACAACTATTATTCTCAGTTCTCTGAGGCTGTAGCATCAAAGATTAAAGAGCTCACATCACCCATCGAGAAGAAGTTGAAAAATTATGTAAAAATTTTGTGTTGGGATGACATTAGCCACTGGGCTATCAAAGAAAATATAAAGAAAGTACACAGAATACTCCATAAACACATCATAGAGTTCCATGTCTTAAAACAGTCAGTGACAGAAGTCTTAACAAATCCATCATAGAAGCAGCAGAAATCAACGTACCATAACAATACCAGCCTAGAATGTACCACAGCTTGTTGGAACAAATGAATTTCATGTTCAAGTTTCAACTTAAGGTAAAAAAAAATTACAGAAGATGGGGCAGAAAGAAGATACTTTGCTTGCAAGATCAGCGACTCTTCATGCACAGGCTCATGGACTGTGCACACAAATAATTGTGAACACTCTTTATACAAAATGTATACAACTAATATTATATTGAACTTACATAGGAAAAAATCACTATGAGGTTTAATTTAAGAATTAAATTAAAGTGTTTAATACCTCACCTCATATCCAGTCTTCTAATTAAACTGGTTTAATTAGAAGACTGGATATGAGGTGAGGTATTAAACACTTTAATTTAACTAAGATTATATTGTGTCTAGTTGTGTGTCCTTACAGTTTTTTTTGTAAATGATATTCCTGGTAATTAAATTACAATCCAGCGCCTGCTTGATTACAAAAGCTTAAACCACATTTATGTTTGTCACCTCTGGATTTGAACCAGGGACTTCCTGAATACGAGACTCAAACTTACTGCCTAAGACAACTAATTTGGTTTGTTAATTGTTATTGTAACCATCTGTCATTAAATTTGGCCTTATTGTTCTTTATTTTAGTTAATCTGTACAACTGTTAATATGAACAATCCATTTCGTCTGAATTAATGATGTTTATTGTAGTGTATTGACATTTGAATCCAAGATCTCCATTTTTATGCCGTAAATCTACAGGTCTTGGGTTCAAATCCCAGTTCGAGCCGAAATTTTCTTTTTAGTTGTATTAACTAATGCATTATTTGAAATCTCGACATAATTTCAAATATTAGATTTGGTCATTTGAAATGGACTGGATGTATTAACATAAAGTGATATGAATTTAATTTGTAACCACAAGAAATAGGATTAAGAGAAAGACCTAGGAAAAGATAGTGGGATTGTGTGCAGCAAGATCTAAATTTCATATAATAAAGTTGGGAATTTTTACATTATGAGGTTTTCTTAATAAGAATCAAATGAATCGTGAATTCTCCTTACCTAATACATCTATGTTTTTAACACGACTCAGTCGTGAAAACAGCTGAAGATGGGAATGATGTTTCCCAATACTGCGGTTCTGTGTTAAAAAACATAGATGTATCAGGTAAGAAGAATTCACGATTCATTTGATTATTATTAAGATCTGAAATATTGTGAAATAAACAATTGGGAACATCCTTCTATGGAGAGTAAAGTCTGGACTGTACTCATTGAGGCAAAGGTCCTTATTGGGATGTAGTGTCACTGAATAAGATACATATACATATGTGTATATGTACATACATCTGACCAATCAAAACTGAAAACCAATTCCAATTTGTTTGGATAATTGACTTTCCACATTTTATACATCTAAATAGACTTTATAAAAATATAAAAGGTCAAGTTTTATTGAGTCTGTACTAATCTTACCTCAGTTTAATGTTGATTTGTTATCGAACATGTTTCGATTAGTCTTCTATTCATCCTTAGCATGGCCAGACTGGCTGGATTTATGTTGTAAACCCTGGATGTCGATGTCAGCTTCCTCCTGCGGTTGGCCAAAGAACCTCCAAATGATATAACCGACTAAATGTGACCTCGTTTGGAGGTTCTTCGGCCAACTGCAGGAGGGAGCTGACATCGACATCCAGGGTTTACAACATAAATCCAACCAGTCTGGCCATGATGCTGAGAATGATTAGAAGACTAAATCAAAACATGTTCGATAACAAATCAACATTAAATTGAGGTAAGATAGTACAGACAATAAAACTTGATTAGAAGAACCTCAAAATATTACTTCCTAAAATAAAACATAAAAAGTTAGGTCCCTAATAACAATATTAAAACACACAATTAACATTCTGATACAGACCATCAGTATTATTAAGAACCAATTCTCTTGAGGTATGCAGTCCAGAGTTTGGTGCGATATTCTTCAGCTGCTTGCACAGGGTCATCAGCTTGTGTGATTCCTCTACCAACCACAGCTATGTCAGCACCTCGGGATAACATAACATTTTCAGGAGAGTTGTATTGCTGCCCCAAATTACCATCATTACCACTGTTCAACTTGACGCCTGGAGTTAGCTGGATCTGACCAGGTGATTGTATCAGGCTTGGTGTTTGCGCAACTACACCAACCACAAAATCTTTGTATCTTTCACACATTTCCATGCAGGCTGCAAATCAAAATTAATTTATATGAGGTTCATCTATGGAAATACTATTTATATCTTATCCAGTCTTAGAGTGATCCTAACATAAACAAATGTCAATTGTATCCTTCTGCCATTTGTGCCACAATTACTGTCACATTGACAGGGAGCACATGTGATCGTTGAATGGGATAGATTACAAGAAAGCTGGTAAGATTTTTCACTGAACTTGTGAAATACATTTAAAATAACTGTTTTTTGACCACTAGTCAAAGGTTTGCCAGACTTGTGTTTTAAAAATTTAGATGGCAACACAGCAACAGAAGACTCAACACCTTCAGCCATTTTGTTTTTAATCAGAATCGACTGAAGCATGTCTCAAATGCATCATCCATATGTAATACACTATTTTAAGTTGTAATTATTGATTAGGTATATTTTATAATTTTTCTATGTTTTGAATATTATTATTTTCATTCACAAAGAATAACAAGTATATTCAGAGGACATATTTTTGAGGGAACTACTTTTTCACATACTTATTGCTTCTACATTGTACATCGGTGTTCATAACCAATGAAAAGTGAGCAGGTCACATGGTTTTGTTTTGATGAGGATCACTTTAAGAGCGGATAGCCTTTAAGAGATCAAACTGAACAAGGAAACAACAAATGTGTCTTTTTAAACTTTAAGAGCAGACAGCCTTTAAGAATTCAAACTGAACAAGGAAACACAACAAATGTGCCTTTCTAACACTCTGGAAACTCTATTTTAGGCCATGTGCCTTCAAAAAATTGTCTTTCTACACATGATACCTATTGTGCTAAAAGGCCTTCATCAACCCTACATTTCAATCTGTCTTTCTTCTGGTTTCCAAGGTGAAACCAGTTGATGACTATAACTTCATGGGAGGTGTGGATTTGAAAGATCAACAAGCCAGAAGATCGAGGGTTCAAATCCCGGTGGGTCAGGATCTTTAAACTGAACTGAACCAAACCTTAAGGCAACACTCTGACCCCGGGGTTGACTCAGCCTGTAACTGAGATGAGTACCAGATGCTTGTTATGGACCGCCAGGCAGAGATAACCCGGCTTACATCAAGTGCCAATTGTCTACAAAAAGTGGGAGCCTTAACCTCCTAATACCCCAAGGAGCTCCTAAGGCCTGTAGTGGGACCACTTTACCTTTTAGATAATGAGTAAATAGTAGACTAACCACCTTTCCATAATGTAAGGGTATCGTCAATTGAAATATATATATATATGTATATCATCTGAAATTTACTGTTGAGGTACTGTACTACAGAGTGTAAATCCATAATATCTTTTTTGGGCCTTTATATGTACTGAATTTTGCGCCCATTATTTTTTAAAAATGAAGAGATTTGAAAATAGATTCAATTTGATAGACAATCTAATCTACAAAAAAAAATGTGGATTTTTCTAAGAAATCCTTTATCAAGTTATAAATATAAGAAAAATGTCAGAGGCTGCAAGAATGAATACAAATATAAAATTATTTTAACTTGTTACTCAGGTCCATCATCGACTAATATATGCACTAATATAAACTATGAAGTCTCTACATACAAGTTATATAAACAGGAAGTAGTTAATGTAAACACAAAGATCATAATATCAGTTTAAAACAGTGTGTGCAGCTAGCGTACATGTCACATATTTCTGCACCAGTTGAAGAATTCAACCTGTGTACATGTCACGTACTTCCATGCTGGCTGGTTAATGTTTATATTGAAAAACCTCATAGTTTTACTTCCTAAAAATATTAATTATAATTTTACAGAGCATTGTTAAATAAAATAATATTACTAGCACTGAGTGTGGAGTTTGAAGAATAATAAATATAATGTGTTGATTTTTTTAAAAGAAAAATTAATGCTTGAACCTGGAACAGAACCCCGAAGCTCTGACTCTATGCGTGTGCTGTCTGTTACACCATTCAAGACCTGATATAACAGTTAAATTTTATTTCTTCTTATATATTTCTCTTGTGTCTGAAGGCAGATAGCCAATTCTATCAACACAACAATCAGATGACTTCTATTCAGAAGTAAATTTAACGAGAATTTTACATTACTCTTGAGCAGTAAAATTTATTAATATTCTGATGTTATATTTATACTGCAGCCACTGATTCTCCGGCTTGACGTTTTCACGACAGTGTTGTCGATATGGATATTCAGTGGGAGTGGCCGCTGACAACATCTCAACAATTTCAAACCTTACTAGCACGCTATAACTGCGTCAAGAGCAGTGATTGGTTGTGGCAAACATCTACTCCCAGAACAACCATATCCTTATTGGCAGTAGAGGGCAAATTCTCCCTTTATCCCTCATATTAACCTAAACTTCAGAGCCGGAGATATGGCGGCTCGGGTATAGTTTAGCATATTCCAGTCTTCGACAAATTTATTTTCTGAAAAGAAAATTTTATGCTTGAACTGGGAATTGAACCCCGGACTCTACACGTCAGTGTGTTGTCTGTTACACCATTTAAGATCCAATAATATGGGCATTAGAAAATTATTGACCGTCAGCCAGGATTTAAACTGCAAACCTCAGAACAAATGTAAATATTACTTCATCAGGACTGATAATAAT
This sequence comes from Diploptera punctata, assembly GCA_030220185.1. NCBI lineage: Eukaryota > Metazoa > Arthropoda > Insecta > Blattodea > Blaberidae > Diploptera > Diploptera punctata. The sequence continues at coordinate 376,426 of JASPKZ010004937.1, read as the reverse complement.
AAATAAATAAACTTACACCCAATGTAATTTGGAGAGTTGAGGTTACCCGCTGAACTCATCTCTGCTACAAGAAAACATCCACGTGGGAGATTTTTAACAGCCGACTTGAGACCAGCAATGACACCATCACCTGGGTACAGGATGCACCGTTACAAGATCGGCCCAAGATAAAATTTTGTAAACACCTTCATTATACTGCAAACTTACTGTATGTCCAATGTCAGCAAATTTCCTGTAATAATTAAATGACATATTCAAGCCATTAGTATTATCTCATTATTGTTTGATTCAGCTATGTTAGAAAAAAATAAAAAGCAAACAATAGTTTTCACATAATTAGATAAAATAATCATTAAGACGAAAATTAATCTTATAAATCTTAGATGAGAAGTAACAATGAAATACTAAATGGAATACCATATTTTATGGACTATAAGACGCACCTTAATTTTTAAGAAGTTTTTTTAAAATAACATTTTTATCATTAGAATGCAAAGCCAGACAAAAAAAAATTCTTAGTTTATAAAACCATTCTGATCTTTAAATTCTCTGAGAATCATCATCTGAACTTTCTTCTTCTTCTTCTTCTTCATCATCGTTGTTCTCTTCATATATAAGATGGTCTTCACTGCCATCGAGAGTGTTACTTATGCCACACTTTTTGAAAGATTTAACAATAATGTCTTCTCTCACTCTGGACCACAACTGTTTTATCCAGTGACACACTTGTTTGATTGTATGTCATTTAAAACTCCCTTTAGCGTGAATTTATGTTGGGTTTCATCTATCGTCCATCTGTTCAAATTCAGTGGCATCATAGACTGCAATGATGCATCATAGGCTAGAGTGTTAGCCAGCCTGTGAATCTTCGCAACTCATGTTCATCACATCGGTGCACTGCTGCTGCCAGTTGAATCCATTGTTGCCAGAGAGAGATAGGTTTCTAGTGGCATTGAATAAATGGCTATTTTTAAAACTGGTGGGAATTTTAAATTAAATACTGGACATTTTTATATTAATTTTGAGTATAAGACACACCCGAATTTTGGGGCAAAATTTTTCAAAGAAAAAAGTGCATAAAAGTCTGTAAAATACGGTAAGCTATTTCAAGTTGTTGCTTGCCTGCCTCCTGAAGAGTAGGTCTGGAAATTTTAATTGTAAAATTTTCAATTTCCGATTTAGGAGGGGTGGTGACATAGGATTTTGAATTGCAAGATTGTACACCACATGCCTGGGTTAAATTCTAAACCCCTCCGCAGTACATATGTTCAGAAGGGATGTGGTATTGTTGACAGTGATGTGTACATTGGATGAGGAAATTAACTTGATTGTTTCTCTTGAACAAGGCTTTTGTCAGAAGTTGGTTGGGTGTTGACATTGTGTTTCACCTTCGCCCTTCTAATCATCATTAACCCTCATACAACACAATATAAACAAATATTCAACATACACTCATCTCTATACACAATATAAATACAGATCACCTATGTAACATGGTCAGTTGGAGTGGTGCATGAATTAAAAATAAACACATCATCTATCTGTCTAGCGCAAAACTTGAAGAAAAAAAGAATCAACGAGTGGAAGTGGAACACAACACACAATGAAATACACTTCATGGTGTGAAAGGCGTTGAAGGTTGGCCTCACATTCTCATGTGTCAATCACAGAAGTAAATGGTCATTCAGCCAGTACAGAGATGACACATGGTCTGCATATCAGGTCTCCCAGCTGTTATAGCTGGTTTTCTCAACCTGGAGCCACTACTTACTATAGCTACCAAAATCCATCACAATGCTAGATGGGCACTCGCCCCATACATTAGCCAAATTTCCATGACAAAATTTCATCTAACAGACCATAATGTGATCCTATCAAATATTCAATTTATCTATCATAAATTTGAACATAATTATAAAATATATATATATATATATATACATACATACATAGCCTAGAAAGCCAAAGGTCACAGGTTCGAGTCTTGGACTGGGTGAAAATTTTTCTCTTCAAATATAATATATGTATATATTTAATTTAAAACATTTCCAATACTTTTCATGTATCTCCCATAAGCAGCCTTGGGATTCATTACAGGCGTGGAAATTACTTTATAGCGTGTGTATGTGTATTCCAGTGCCACCCACTGTACTTTTGTGCTTTAGTTTCCATGCTAAGCAGTCATATTCAGAGAATTAACACTAACTAACTAACTAACTCACTGGCACTATCGAACCCATAGGTTCATGGCCGCATGGGCATAAGATCTCCATACATCCCTATCCTGAGCTAATGTTTTCCAATCGGCCTCTGTATAATATACTTCACTCAAATCACAGTTAATGTTATTCTCCCACCTCATTCTTGGTCTACCAACTGGGCGTTTTCCCTCTGGTTATCCTACAAGAAGCTTCCATGCACGTCTTTCATTCTCCATTTGTGCCACATATCCTGCCCATTGCAGTCTACGAGACTTAACTGTTCTCATTATATCTGGCTTCCTAAAAAAATACCATGTAATTCACTGTTACGCAGACTCCTCCATTCACCTGTCTGTTCATCTCTCATCGGTTCAAAAATTTTCTTAAGAACTTTATTCTCAAATACTCGTAATCTCCTTTCCTCCCTTAAAGTAAGAGTCCATGTTTCGCATCCATATAATATAACTGGTAGAATAATAGTTTTATATATTTTCAGTTTAACTTTTTTGAAATGAGTTGGGAAGTCAAGAGTCTCTGTAATGCATAATAGCACACATTTCCAGAATTGAGCCTATGTTTAATTTCCTTGTGCGTCTCATTCCTGTTTGTGATTACTGTTCCTAGGTATTTGATTTCAGCCACTTCCTCAAAATTTCCCTCATTTATCATTAGCTGTCCATTTCCATAATATAATCTATTTCTATCTGTGACTATATATTTAGTTTTATTGATATTTACTTCTAGTCCCAATTTCTTAGTGTTACTCAGTAGTGTGTGCGTATTGGCCTTTGTATCTCCTCACTATCGCCCAATAGCACTACATCATCAGCATAAACTAACAGCTTATTAATGCCATTGAGTTGTAGGCATGCTCCAGTACAAAATTAAATAATAGAGGAGATAAGATTTAAGATTTATTTAGCCTGGTGGAGTTAAGGCCATGTGGCCTTCTCTTCCACTCACCAGGACAAACATATATTACATAAGAATATAACAATATTAATTAACTCTAATATTAAACACTAAGTAAAAATTTGATCAAAAGATAATATCTAATATACATATTACGATCTATAATACAACCAGTTAATATTAGTTAAAATTAAGACTAAAACTAATAATAAAATGTATACAAGCAAGACATATTAAATTGTCCCTGTCTAGTGTATATAAAAAACAGGAAAATAATGAGATATAGAAAACTAATTTTACGATTATACAATATTTAAAACAAAACATATAAAAATATTTGTTATTCTTAATATTATTTACATAAATAATTAAATATATTAATATTGCTAAAAGAATACTATCAGTGAGGTGTATAAGTTAGTTTGTTATTAAATAATTCTTTAGTTTGTTTTTGAAGGATGTTATAGTTTGACAGTCTCTGACATAGGGTGGAAGGGAATTCCATGTTTTGGTAAGTGACACCGTAAAAGATAATGAATAATATACAGTGTGATGAGGCGGGATATAAAGGACAATGTGCTGATGGGATCGAGTGTCAAGATTATGTGTGTCGGATAGTCTGATGAAGCGGCGTGATAAATAATTAGGCGATTAGATATTGCATCTCCTTGCTTCGACCCATTGTGGATTTCAAAAGTATCCGAAAACTGTTTGCCTACACATACCCTACTCTTTGTGCCATTTAGACACATTCATACAAGTCTAATTAACTTTTTAGGAATTCCAAACTCCAGCAGGATACTATATAACTTTTCTATCTTAATTGAATCAAATAGTGAGATTTATATTTGAAGAGAAAAATTATATGCTCCGACTGGGGTTTGAACCCAGGACCCTTGGCTTTCTAGGGCAATGCTCTACCACTGAGCTACCTGAGAAACTCCAATCTAAACACAAATTTTTCTCTTATACACTTAATTCCCAATCGCCAAATACTACGAGCATTTGCTCGATCACACAAATGGCAGCTTCTTGTTTAAGAAGACATTTATACTTTATAAAGCCAATAGGGCTTCTTTTGATGTTTTTATTATTAATTTAACACTTTTCACCGAAGGATAAATTATATTTGAATTAATAATAAAAACATTAAAAGAAGCCCTACTAGCTTTATAAAGTAGTATTTAAATTCCCAATAAATGTCTTCTTAAACAAGAAGTTTCCATTTGCATGATCGAGCAAATGCTCATAGCATTCGGCAATTGGGAATTAACAGCGTATAAGAGAAAAATTTGCATTTAGATTGGAGTTTCTCAGGTAGCTCAGTGGTAGAGCATTGGGCTAGAAAGCCAAAGGTCCTGGGTTCAAACCCCAGTCTAAGCATACAATTTTTCTCTTCAAATATAATTTATCCTTCAATGAGAAGTGTTAAATTAATAATAAAAACATCACTGGTGAGATACTCAAAATTGATATGAAATAACACTATGAGATAATTTATTAAGAGATAGAATACAAAATATACAGGCTATGGACTATAGTTAGGTTCTGGCCGAGAATGGTGAAAATGTTCACAAAAATATGTTCCAGATAGGAAAACAAAATATCAGGCGAGTTAAAATTTAAAATAAATTATACCTCATAGTGATATTTCCTATAACAGTTCAATGAGTTGAGATGTACGTTTCAAATTTAGGCTGGTATTCAAGAACCAAGCTTTTTACAAAGAGCGACTCTTAGGGTCGAATTTATGAATGCATTACATCATAAAAAGCATTCTCTGCTGAGAAAGTTTTATCCTAATACGATTTTGCTTACTCAGAAATCTATTCATGCGATAATAATTCGTAAACTACCTGACGAGGTAACTTAAGATCATAACTTAAGATAGAAACTTACCGATGAGAATCCTGAAGGGAACCGATGTAGTTTGAAACCTTGCCGCTTAATCCAAGATGTCGGACCTTGAAGACTTCGATCATGTTTTCGGTATACGCGGAGAAGATAAATTTGATAGAGTCTATCAAAGAATTCAACTGGAAGAACAGGAGAATCGGCATAATATTGCACGATGCAGATGTCGTTGTATACGGTATTATTTGCGGGACGCAAGCGTAAATGCATTCCTCTATAGCAGATGAAAATAACGGAAGTGGTTTTATCGCTGAGAATTCTGGGTAATTTCTTGCCAATATTACGAAAACAACAACTTTCATGCATGACCAGTTTGTGGGTAGCTAATTTGATCTTTGCACATGCTCACGGTGAGTCAGCTCACCAGTGATTGGAAGTAATTTGAGTAGAGACTAATGTATTTGCATACGACCCTTAGCCCCTCTCTCTGTGGTTAATTATGTGGGTCATGCAGAACCTACTCTAACTGGCTCACTATATTCAATGTCATGTGCTAAACAAGATTTATTTTTAAAAAAATTCCAGGAATAACTGAAAGCCTGAGCTTATGGAAGACGGAGATGGCATGGCCTACAGTGTTTATTTATTGAATATGGGCCTAAATCTCCTAGCAATGAGATTGTCAGAAAGATAATGGGCAATAAATCAGAAAGTAGAAGGTAAGTTGATCAGCCTTGGTAGCCTAAGGGATAAGTTTGTTTCCTCTGGTCCTGAGGGTCGCAGGTTCTAATCTAGCCAGAGCCAATAAATTGTTTAGGATGGAAAAATCTAAGGGACAAATAATCTGATAGGGAGTTTAAGCCATAGGTCCAGAGTCTGAAGATTTTCAGGCACATAAAAGAACCCCACGCCTAAATTAGAGCCTTCGATCAAAATTTAACTGATCTTTCCCATCTAAACAATATCTTAGTTGACTACTAGATGTCTCTTTGAGGTAATGAGCTAACAACTTGTCATTTGCTGACATCTGTAGGAAAGTAAGCATAACTAAATTAGACTAAACATAGCAATTCCTGTAAGGCAGGGCCGCCCAAACTTTTTAATGGGCCGGGCCAATAACTGATTGTGCAATTGATCGCAGGCCGGAACAACTTCTCGGCAACAGCAATCAGACTACTTTTCACAAATTCGCCATCAGAAAACGATTTTCCGTTTTCAGCAATTAGTTTCGAAACTTCATAACTCGCTTCGGTAACATTTCTTTGTCTTACACCACCACCCTGAATTAATAACTGCTGTTGTGCCGTAACTTTAGAAAGGAGCTCGTTCGCTTTTTCAGTATGCTCATCTCCATCAAATTTATCAAAATGGCTATGCTTTATTTGGTAATGTCTTTTAATGTTATATTCTTTCACAACTGCAATAACATAATTACAAATAACACATAACACTTTGATGATCTTGCAGAAGATTTCCGGGCTGTTGGCCGTGGTCTTGAGGCTTGTAGTTCCCCAACATTTCGCCAGAGACTGCATCCGGCATCCTCAAGGGTTATCTTGAGACTGGCAATTTTGTCGACTACCTGCTCTATTTATACATACTATTATATATAGTCGACAAAATTGCCAGTCTCAAGACAACCCTTGAGGATGCCGAACGCAGTCTCTGGCGAAACGTTGGGGAACTACAAGCCTCAAGACCACAGCCAACAGCCCGGAAATCTTCTGCAAGATCATCATAGTAACTCCGGCCGTGAAAGCCTAAGCTAATACATAACACTTTGTTTCCATGCTCCTTCACGAAGTACTTGCTGGTCCAGGATTAGTTAAACTCCCTACATTCGGAATCAACTTTGCGTTTTTTTTAAGTTTTTTCTCAGCGAAACAATTAATGTTCAAAGTTTGGAGTGGGGAAAAAAGGTAAATAAGGGATGAATCATCTCTATTACTTTGTCAAGAGAAGTGGTGACACCTCAAATCCACATTCCTGAGAGATTAATTTCACACAGGGATGTCCAACTAGATGTTACATTTTAAAATCTAAATTAAAAATATAAAATTAATTTGTTCATTTCATTCCTTACGCAGGCCATACGAAAAGCCATGGTGGGCCGGATGTGGCCCATGGGCCTTAGTTTGGATGGCTCTGCTGTAAGGAAACAATGTAGCCGCACATGGGTATAGATGGACAAAAGACAGATTGGAAGGTGTGGATTATATTATAAAAGATAGATGACTTTAGGTTTGGTAAGCTGGATATTCTGGTGCACTAGAAAATAAAAAAAAATTACAAAATTTTCATAAAAAGGCTTAAAAAATCGACATTTATGAGCAAGTCTCACACAGAAGAATGGAGTACAGGAAGATGTTAAAACTTTGAAAATCAAGAATTGATGGACAGTTGATAGAAAGAGAGAAGCTTGGAGAAGATTTCTAAGGGATGATCTACTTTAGATTGTTAAGCCATTGATGATGATGATATTTACGAACCTGTCTTCCATGATGAGAAAATTATGTTGTTGTGCTAATCGATTCAGTTCCTCACACAGTTTTGGTTTAAAATCTTTCACAATATCTATGTGCGTCTTGAGAATACAAATCTGTGAACCCACGCTGTTTGCTAATGAAAGTAAATCCATAGGATCTACCACATCTGCTGCTAAACACAGATTGCTCTGTTTAGTTTCCATCAACTGGAGAAGTTTAGCTGCAACTGGATTTTTTGCATGTTCTGCTCTTGCACCATATGGAAGAACTAATCGATTCAGTTCTGATGTTTCTGAAAATCAATAAATTAAATTACAACCTTCACAAATTTATGTAATCTCTGAAATTACTACATTTTTACCATCACTCATCGGGCTACACGGTCTGACCATCACAGTCTTCTGGACTTAACTACCCAGACAATATTAGGATATCAATATATTTTAATGGAGTTCCTCACTAACAAGCTTCCTCCATTCTCATTCCTTAAGGTAGTAATGATTATTTTATCTGATGAAGCTAAGACCATAAGATCATCTCTTTAACTATACATACAATATATATATATATATATATACCATGGAGGGATTTGCAATTTAATTCAAACATTTGGTACACAACATAGTGATAAAAATGTATACAATCACGCCTACTAACTACTCACTGGCACTATCGAACCCATAGGTCATGCCATGCAGACATAAGCTCTCTATACATCCCTATCCTGAGCTAATGTTTTCCAATCCCCTGTATAATATACTTCCCTCAAATCATGGTTAATATTATTCTCCCACCTCATTCTTGGTCTACTAACTAGGCATTTTCCTTCTGGTTTTCCTACAAGAAGCTTCCATGTCCCTCTTTCATTCCCCATTCATGCCACATGTCTTCTTGGCCATCGCAGTCTACATAACTTATTAAATTAATATTAAGAAGCTAAAGCTGTTACTATGATTGAAATAAGTATATTAAAGTACACTACTAAATTATTGTAATCAAATGGTAAAGAGAAAAATTTATGCCTGAACCGGGAATCGAACCCCGAACCTTCAGCTTTCCGTGCTGATGCTCTAACCATTGAGCTAATCCAGGCTTCCTTCCCATCCAAGCACAAATCCTTCCTTTACCTTACTGTCTTGGTCCCACATTCAAATGCTATGAATCATCATTCACAAATACACAATGACTGGCTTCTACCTGAAGAAGACATGAAGGGACTCCACATAGCTATAGCATTATTTATTAAATTAATATTAAGAAGCTAAAGCTGTTACTATGATTGAAATAAGTATATTAAAGTACACTACTAAATTATTGTAATCAAATGGTAAAGCTTTAGCTTCTTAATATTAATTTAATAAATAATGCTATAGCTATGTGGAGTCCCTTCATGTCTTCTTCAGGTAGAAGCCAGTCATTGTGTATTTGTGAATGATGATTCATAGCATTTGAATGTGGGACCAAGACAGTAAGGTAAAGGAAGGATTTGTGCTTGGATGGGAAGGAAGCCTGGATTAGCTCAATGGTTAGAGCATCAGCACGGAAAGCTGAAGGTTTGGGGTTCGATTCCCGGTTCAGGCATAAATTTTTCTCTTTACCATTTGATTACATAACTTATGTTCTTATTATATCTGGATTCCTATAAAGATCATGTAGTTCACTGTTATGTAGTTTTCTCCATTCACCTGTCTGTTCATCTCTCTTTGGTCCAAAAACTGAGAACTTCATTCTCAAATATTTGTAATCTTTTCTCTTCCCTTAAAGTAAGAGTCCATGTTTCACATCCAACAGGGAAAATAACAGTTTTATATATTTTCAGTACATTTTTTGAGAGAAGTTGGGACGACAAGAGTCCCTGTAATGCATAATAACATGTATTTCCAGGATTGAGCCTATGTTTAATTTCTTTGTGCATCTTATTCCTATTTGTAATTATTGTTCCTAGGTATTTGAATTCAGCCATTTCTTCAAAATTTCCCTTATTTGTCCATTTCTATTATACAATGTATTTCTATGTGTGAACATATATTTAGTTTTATTGATGTTTACTTCCAATCCAAATTTCTTAGTGTTACTCAATAGAGTAAGCTTATTGGCTGGTAGTATCTCCTCGCTGTCTCCTAATAATACTACATTATCAGCATAAACTAATAGTTTATTGTAGGCCTTCCTCCTAGTCAAGATTTTTAGAATATTAAGAATTTCAACTCCACCAGGTATCAAGCCCATACCTGATAGTAAGGAGGCAGATGTATTGCCAGTTGAGGCAGTGCAGAAGAATTGGAAATACAATCTACAAAGATCTAAAGGTAGATGAGAATTCTACTAGTCCGAAGTGAAAATAATTTATTATGTAAATATAAATATTCTGATCCATATTTATTGTTAAAAACATTTCTTATCAGTAAAATTAATAGAAATGACAAACCTTTCTGCACCTGAGGTACTAGAAATGTACCATCTGGACGTATCTGGCTGGCTGTGATGTATTTCTCTACAGATGCTACCATTTCTTGGTTTATATGTCCAGCTTCCCTTAGTATTTTCAGAATCTACAATAAAGAATAAATATTGTTTATAATAGGATAAAAAAAATATGAAATAGACCTGAACCAGAATTTAATGGAGAATGAGTATGGCAATCTCTGAAACATGTTCAGGTAAAAGGATCATGTTTTATGAGTGAGATCAGGGGTGACACATCTTATATGTTCAATGGTTCACTGAACCTTCAAGAAAAAATCAATTTATTAAAAATAATGAAGTGAATGAGTTATTTTTTATATCTTAACTCATAGTTTATGTTTTCTTACACACGGGAACTGCAGTTTTCAAGAGAAAACATCCCTCCCATTTTCAACCGACATTATGACTACCAGGTTTTCGTTGGAATATCCATCTCTATAACATTGTCATCTGGTGTTGATTCGATGAACTTCCGAGATCAGGTCCAATTCATCAGGAATTTCGAAATTCATGGATCTTAATTTGTTCTTCTGAATATACAGGAACAGGACTTCACTGACAAAATGATAGGGATGATAGGCCATACACAGAGGATCTTTTTTGTGAAGGAACATATAGTTGCAAACAAGTCGTTTATGAGTTATACGCAGATGGAGGTGATCACCCGTAAGGGTCGGAATTGAATTCAAACAATTGTACACGTTATATTTGAAGAGAAAAATTTTCGCCTAGACCGAGACTCGAACCCAGGACCTTTGGCTTGCCGGGCCAAATGCTCTACCAACTGAGCTACCGAGGCGAGTTGCGATCTAGATGCAAATTTTTCTTTTATATACGTTGTAATTCCCTTGCACCAAATGCTTTGAAATCTTTGCTTCTATCTTTGCAAATGGCGGACTCTTAGTTAAGAAGACATTTATTGGAAATTTAACACCACTTTATAAAGCCAGTAGGGCTTCTATTGATGTTATTATTGATTTAACACTTCTCACTGAAGGATAAATTATATTTGAAGAGAAAAGTTTTCGCCTAGACCGAGACTCAAACCCGGGACCTTTGGCTTGCCGGGCCAAATGCTCTACGAAATGCGTCTAGATCGCAATTTGCCTTGGTAGCTCAGTTGGTAGAGCATTTGGCCTGGTAAGCCAAAGGTCCCGGGTTCGAGTCTCGGTCTAGGCAAAAATTTTTCTCTTCAAATATAATTTATCCTTCAGTGAGAAGTGTTAAATCAATAATAAAAACATCAATTGTACACGTATCATTTTATTGAAAAATATATGTTTTTACAATAAGTGTTCAAACAATAAGTGCTTTGACGACGTCAAAAAGAATCCTGCCATGATCGGCCGATAGTTGCTGCGACGATATCAAACATGCAATGAGGCACAGGGTATTCTGTTTGAACACTTATTGTAAAAACATGTCTTTTTCAATAAAATGATACATGTATAATTGTTTGTATTCAATTCTGTCCCTTACGGCTGAACACCTTCATCTGTTCATAACTCATAAACAACATGTTTGAGACTATATGTTCCTTTACAAAAAATGATCCTCTCTGCATGGCCTATCATCCCTATCATTTTGTCGGTGAGGTCCTGTTACACCCTGTATATCTTTTCCCAAAATGTTAGTTCTAAAGGTTTTTCCAAATGTTTTAGAAGTTTGGCCTCTTTTTCAATTTTCTCTCTCCTATAAACTGTGTGCTGCAATAGCTGATTTTTCAATTTCACAATTTTTAATATTTCTGAAGTGTTCCTTTGTGCGAGTGACCAAATTCCTTTTTTGTTTTTCCTATGTATACTTTATTGCAGTCTCTACAACTAATTTAATAAATTCCAGATTTTTTACTATCTGAGGTTATATTGGTTATTAATGTATAACAGTGTTTAAGAAAACAAACTATGAGGTAAGATATAAAAAAATGACTCATTCATTTCATGAATAAGAACCTCATAATGTTATTTCCCGTACTTAACTATGAATAATGAAGAGTTTTAATGACAAACATTGTATTTCTACTTTATTTGGAAATTTCTTTAAAAATCCAGATAATTTGAATCAGAAATTTATTTTTGCCATGGAAATCTAGTGTAGGTAAGGTTTAGAAGCACAGAGGTGTATTTTCTTTCTATGATCTCTCTGAAATCAGTTCCTTGGCTTCAAAGAGCATGAAAGGTAAGGGGAAAACAGCTTATTTTCATGTCTCTTGTGGTGCAACAACCAGCAAAACTGATGGTGAGATGAAAAGTGTAGAAAGAGATGGCGGAGTAAGCATGTTAATAGGAAGGTAGTTCCAATGAATTTTTGCAAAAACTAACGAGTCATTCCAAAAGTCCCAATTTCTAAGTGTTATGGCAAGAAAAACTTGGTTAAATTATTCCAATAGTTTTTAATCAAAATTACAATGGGAAGTTACACTATGAGATAATTTTCAATTTATAAGTGAGTTGGATAAAATGTTTTTGCATCTCACCTCATAAAAAAATCACGGAACTTTATGAGGTGAGACGTAAAAATGTTTTATTGAACTAAACCATCTAATTCACTGGCTCTATCGAACCAGTAGGTTCATGGCCACAAGCTCTCCATTCATCCCTATTCTGAACTAATGTTTTTCAATCATCCTCTGTATAATCTACTTCCCTCAAATCATGGTTAATGTTATTCTCCCACCTCATTCTTGGCCTACCAATTGGGTATTTTCCTTCTGGTTTTCCTACAAGAAGCTTCCATGCACCTCTTTCACTCCCCATTCATGCCATATGTTCTGCCCATAGCAGTCCAAGAGACTTGACTGTTGTTTATTTTTTATCATTTCACTCACCTCATACTTCATAATTTATAGCAGACCCAGGGTTTCTTCACGTAATTCGTGACATTGTCAATGCTGCGTCATGTTCACAACTGACGTCCAACGGCCTTCTATCCTGCAGACTGACCTCCGCGCCATCTGGTGGCCGACCGAAGAATTTCCAAATCAGGCCTCTTTCTTTATAACCGGGTATTTCAAAATTCATAGTTGTATTTTCATTCTTGCATATGTAAATTTTTTCCCAAATTGTGAGTTCCTTCGGTTTTTCCAATTGTTTAAGTAATTTTGTTTTGGTTTCTATTCTATGTTTTTCTGACCAGGCATGTGCAGCTATTGCAGATTTTTCGGTTTCTCCATTTTAACATTTCTGAGGTGTTCTTTTAATCTTGTATTTAGATTCCTTTTTGTTTTTCCTATGTATATCTTTTCACAATCTTTACAATTAATTTGATAAATTCCCGATTTTTTGCAGTCTTCAATTTTTTCATTTTTGTTGGTTTTTATTAAATTACCTAAGCTGTAATCATTTTTCGGTGCTAATTTAATGTTGAATTTGTTGAAAATTTTTTGAAACTTGTCAAATACGAAAGGATGGTATGTGAACTTCTTGAATTTTTTGCCTATATTTTTATCTGTCTGAAGAGTACTTTCATTGATGACTTTTTGTTCTTTGAATTTATTTATTTTCTTGTGTATCATTTTCTTGTGAAAACCATTATCCTTGACTGTTGTTATATCTGGCTTCTTATAAAGACCATGTAGCTCACTGTTATGTAGTGTTCTCCATTCACCTGTCTATTCATCTCTATAGGGTCCAAACATTTTCCTAACTAACTCTAACTCACTGGCACAATCAAACTCTTAAGTTCATGGCCACACAGACATAAGCTCTCCATACATCCCTATCCTAAGCTAATGTTTTCCAATCATTCCTTGTATAATCTACTTTCCTCAAATCATGGTTAATGTTATTTTCCCACCTCATTCTTGGCCTGCATACTGGATGCTTAGCCTCTGGTTTTCTTTCGAGTTTTCATGTCCCTCTTATTCCCCATTCATACTACAGAGTGGCGCTATGCATGGTGTGTGATGGGGAACACATCAAACATATTTTTTAAAAGTAGATCTTATTCAAGTCTGTTACCTGTATGGAGACTAACGCACCACTCTGTACATGTCCTGTTCATTGCAGTCTACAAGACTTAACTTTTCTTATTACATTTGAGTTATGTCTTCTTATTATATCTGGTTTCCAATAAAGATCATGTAGCTCACCGTTAAGTAGTCTTCTCCATTTGTCTGTCTGTTCATTGCTCTTTGGTCTCTTTGCTATTAATAACTAACTAAACTAACTAACGCACTCACTGGCACTATTGAACCTTTACGTTCATGGCCATGCAGACATAAGCTCTCCATACATCCCTATCATGAGCTAGTGCTTTCCAATCATACCCTGTATAATCTACTTCCCTCAAATCTAGTCAATGTTATTCTTCCACCTCATTCTTGGTCTACCAACTGGGCATTTTCCCTCTGGTTTTCCTACAAGAAGCTTCCATACATGTCTTTCATTCCCCATATGTGCCACATGTCCTGTCCATCGCAGTCTACGAGACTTAACTGTTCTTATTATATCTGGCTTCCTATAAAGACCATGTAGTTCATTGTTATGTAAGTCTTCTCCATTCACCTGTCTGTTCGTCTCTCTTTGGTCCAAAAATTTTCCTAAGTACTTTATTCTCAAATACTCGTACTCTCCCATAGTTTTATATATTTTCAGTTTAACCTTTTTTGAAAGGAGTTGGGACATCAAAAGTCTCCGTAATGCATAATAACATGCATTTCTTTGCTATTAATAGCACAATTAAATAAAATGTACTCTAAATAAATAACAAACTGGTCAGCCAGTAACCTTCAATATCCTAGAGTTCAATAATAATAAAGGTTTCATCTCATACCTCAACATTGCATTTTGCTAGATGTGAGTCGAGGAATCATATGTCATTATTATCATTAATACCTATTTTCATAAAATATCATTCTATATGAAAAATGTGTAAACTGGATAATTGGGAGTTTTATGTAATGTATCTTAGGGTTTACTCACAACAATGACATGCAACAACCATTCTTGTACTCACTGCAAGTCACATGCTATTAATATTTTATACAGTGATTTATGACATTCTCTATCATACCCAGCGGCAAGTGGGCCTAGCATCAGTGTTAATGGATCTGGTGCAGTCGAATGCATCCCTGCTTTCAAGGATACAGCACATACTTATATTGCAATTACCTAGGGCATACTGATAATCATGAGCATTTTTTTAAAAAATCATAATATTTATTTTAGACAAACCAAGTACATCATCGTAATCTACAGACTTTTGTGTCACTTTTTAACATAATCCCCATTTCTTTGCACACATTTTTCCCATCATTCTACAAGCTTGAAAATACCCTTATGGTAGAAGTCTGTTCTAGCTGCTCGAAGACACTGATGCAGTTTTCTGAATATTCTCCAGCATCTCGTAGCATTGGCCTCGCAACTGATCCTTCACAGAATCGAAAAGGTGGTAGTTGGAGGGTGCCAAGTCGGGACTGGAGGGAGGATGCGAAAGAGTTTCCCACCAATTGCTTTGATAATTCTGAATATTTTCATAAAATATCATTCTATATGAAAAATGTGTAAACTGGATAATTGGGAGTTTTATGTAATGTATCTTAGGGTTTACTCACAACAATGACATGCAACAACCATTCTTGTACTCACTGCAAGTCACATGCTATTAATATTTTATACAGTGATTTATGACATTCTCTATCATACCCAGTGGCAAGTGGGCCTAGCATCAGTGTTAATGGATCTGGTGCAGTCGAATGCATCCCTGCTTTCAAGGATACAGCACATACTTATATTGCAATTACCTAGGGCATACTGATAATCATGAGCATTTTTTTAAAAGTCATAATATTTATTTTAGACAAACCAAGTACATCATCGTAATCTACAGACTTTTGTGTCACTTTTTAACATAATCCCCATTTCTTTGCACACATTTTTCCCATCATTCTACAAGCTTGAAAATACCCTTATGGTAGAAGTCTGTTCTAGCTGCTCGAAGACACTGATGCAGTTTTCTGAATATTCTCCAGCATCTCGTAGCATTGGCCTCGCAACTGATCCTTCACAGAATCGAAAAGGTGGTAGTTGGAGGGTGCCAAGTCGGGACTGGAGGGAGGATGCGAAAGAGTTTCCCACCAATTGCTTTGATAATTCTGAATTTCAACTACACTATAAATTTTTAATTTATTGCATATATGTGATTCTTTGCTTGTCCATTTTAGCCAAACCTAGGAATGGACATAGAAATCTCATCTGTGCCGCTTGCAATTTTGATTTGATTTTAGAATTTAGTATCCAATTTTTGCTTCAACATTTCAATCCTGATTTTGCAGTTACATCGTGTAATCACAATTTGGTTGTGGTCGTGTTGGTTTAAACACACAATAGTTTTTCATAAGTAATGTCAAGAATGATTTCCAATTTATATAGAGAATTTGGAAATCAAGAGTGGCATTTGTTAGGACTATTTAACGAATGAAATTAAGCTGTTTACTCACAAATCATTATTTAACTATAGTTATTTTAAAATATTTATATATTTAATGTAAATGGCGATGTTTGAAAACAAATGAAAAACAATTGGTACACTTAATTTGCTTCTTGTGTTCATCACTGCAACCAGATCATATTATTTATTGCCAAAGGATCGCAATGTTGTAAGAATGCACCCTAGTGGAGAAATTTATAACCAAAGTTAGGTATTAAGTAATTTCTGATGTCGTATGATGTAAATATGTCAATTATATTTTTTGCAACGTCATTTCCTGGAAAATAATTTGTTTAAGAAAGTGCAAACAGTGGTTTCTTTTTTTTTTGGTATAATCAATTGTTACATATGTTTTTATATTATCTCTCGCATGCGCTACGTGTTGACATTCATGCACTATATATACAATCTGGTAGCCGTATTTCTTAGGGAGTCAGTCACTGCAAAATAATGCTATGACCTATTCAGAATGTTAAAAAGGAGGTGCTTTCTTTATTATAATAAACTTTAGTTGGCAAATTCGAGGCAAAACACGACTGTGATTGGTTGTAAATAAAAAATCATTGAAATGTGATTGGTCATTGACTTCCATTTGGGGCACGAGTTAAATAGTCAATGTAAATTTTTAAGTGAAATTTTAATTTTAATTATAACTATTCAATGTTATGATGAAGCTATGAAATCTAATTAATAGACTAGGATTAGATACCCTATTATTTATTTAATTAAATAGGAATAAACTTAAAAGTTTTATGTGATTTTCATACTTATTAAAATATAAATTACTAACAGCTGTTTTGGTATTTTGTACCTTCTTGAGACATGATTACAAACGATTATTTATGAATTAAAAGAAATTATAATGGTTGACATTTGTTTAACCAATATTCCTTCTTATGACTCCATTTATTGGACTGTATTTTTGTAACATTGCCTCCGGACTCCACTGGGACTCAAATTTTCAACCTTCCAGCTTGTAGCATATTGCCTTAACCAACTACGCTATGGAGTGACTCACAGTCTCTCCTAATAAATGGGTGTTTTAAAAATAAAGTTCTTAATTTTAAGCCCTCCAGAATGAGAATAGTGCATGAATTATAGTCTACACACGTGTAGTGAATCCTGTTCATTGAGAAAGATAATAGGTGATGTGAAGCTCACTTGCCATCAATAATGTCATAAACCTCTCTGTATTTACAATAACGTGTTATTACGCATCTACTATCCACTATCACATATCATTCCACACAGATTTACTCATCTTTACCAGATGTGGAAGTTACTATATAAATTCTTGATATAAAGTAACCACAGTTTGGCTCAAGAAGTTGTCATGTAACACAATTCCAGAGTAATCGCCAATTACTCAAGATAAATGTCACAGCTGCAAGAAAAAATAATTTTTACCTTCACATGAACACATACTGTTTACAAATTCAAAATATATACAGAGTATGGTAAAATCAAATGTTTCCTACCTCTCCTTATATAAATCTTCTAAGTACATTGAGATTTCTAGACCATAACATTCTCATCTTCAGTACAATCTTGGTGACTGATGTTATGTCGATCGGAAGAAACTCTTCTTCTTCCCTCTGTTGGTGGACCGATGAACCTCTGGATCAGGTCAGAATTTGCAGGAATTTCGAAGTTCATATGTTTTCCTTCGTTTTTCTGAATGTGGATTTTTTTTCCGAAGCGTGAGTTCCTTTTGTTTATCTATTTGTTTAATTAGACTGGCTTTTGATTCAATTAAATGTTTTTCAGACCAAGCATGAGCAGCTACTGTTGACTTTCCCACTTCTCTATTTTTAACATTTCTAAGATGTTTTTTCACCCTTGTTTTCAAATTTCTTTTTGTTTTTCCAACATAAATTATGTCACAATCCCTGCATTTGATCTGATAAATTCCTGATTTGTTTTCTTCTTGAATTATTTCATTTTTATTGGTTTTAATTATCCTATTAAGGCTGTATTTGTTCTTCGGTGCCAACCAATCTCATATTAAACTTTTTGAAACTTATTGTGTTTCAATGGATGGTAAGTGAATTTCTTGAATTTTATTTTTTCTGTTTCTTTTATAAGTGTGGTTTCATTAATTAATTTTTGTCTTTTAAATTTATATATTTTCTTGTATACCATATTTTCCTCATAACCGTTATCTATTGCAATATTAATTATGTATTCTTTCTTCTTCTGTATAGAGGAAAAAAAAGAAAGAAGTCTTTTAAATTTATTTATTTTCTTGTATACCATATTTTCTTCATAACCATTATCTATTGCAACATTAATTATGTATTCTTTTTCATAATTTTCTTTGCTCGTAGGTATATTTACTAATCTATAGTCTCAAAATTGCGATCTACTTAGAAGATTTATATGAGGAGAGGTAGGGAACATTTGATTTTACCATAAATTAAACCTCATAGTGATTAATTCCTGTAAAAGTTAAATATCTACAGAGTATTTCAGAATTCAATAAATTTAATTTATCCTCTTATTGAGTTGCAGACAAGCAATTTGACATAAAGGAACCCATGATATCACAAAGGAGCTGTCAACCATTGCATACCGAAACCTATCCAGGGAAACATTGTGATGTACCAAGGCTGTGTACAAAAAATTACCAGCCACTTTTAACTCCAAGGCACTAAAAATAATTTGAACTATAGAGAATTGTATCTCAAACTTCTGTGTGAATAGATACGAATGTCTGAATAGCTCAGTGATCAGAGAATCAGCATGGAGATGATGATATTTTTCTCTATACTATAAATTATACTATCTTAGATGTTTATAATAAAAATGTTTATTTCAATCAAAAACTAATTTCAAATAATGACTTCAGATATGTTACATATTAGGCCTTGTTCCAATATCCCCATGTTTTAGTTACCCCATTTCTCATTTATTCAAGTTGAGAGTTCATGAAAAGTAGGCCATATAGTAAATGAGAGCTAGATTTTGTTTAATACTTATACAGGTCCTGCATCATAGCTGAGTGGTCTAAGGGTATGTACATATTATAGTGCTGATAAACACTCGTAGGAGTGGTGCTACACCAAAGAAAATGTAAACAAGCATTTACATTAAAGTTTTCATGATAAAAGTGATAAGAAAGGAAACTTTCATTTTCTTAACTATCACAACAACAGGTTATAACTAACAAGAAATATGAGGTGAGTCAAAATAACCAGCTCATAATAATTAAAAGAAACCTCATAGTTTTTATTCAAATTACCTAAATGAATATACCTCATAGTGTGAATTCCTAAAATAAGTAATTACCATTAAAAAACTGACACTGATAAATTGATCAGTTGTGTATTTGTGTGTAATGCATTGTAGGATCACAAAATAGTCTAAGGATGGTATTCAAGAAACAAACTTTCTGTGAAAACGACTCTCAGCCTGTCTTCCTGCGGTTAATTATGTGGGTCATGCAGAACCTACTCTAACTGGCTCACTCTATTCAACGTGTGCTAACAAGATATTTATTAAAAAATCTGAGAACAAATGAAAGATGAGAGCCTCAGCTTATGGAAGACAGAGATGGCATGGTCTAGTGAGCTTGGTTCTTGAATCTTCTTCTTCGTCAGGCTCTACGAATTCCAGTGGAATGTCTTGGCCTTCTCAACCAGTTTATGCCACTTCTTCCTATCTTGTGCAGTAGATTTCAAATCAAAAATCCCCATCTCTCTCAAATCTTCAATTACGTCATCTTCCCATCGATCCTTGGGTCTTCCCCTTGGTCTTGTTCCCTGTGGCTTCCAATTCAAAATATCATTCGGCAATCTTCCCTTTGGCATTCTTAGTGTATGTCCAAACCATTGTAATCTTTTGGATTTGATGAAACTAACTACATTTTCTTTATTATTCTTGAGGTATAATTCGTCATTCCTTCTCAACCTCCAATTTCCATTTTCCTTTACTGGACCTAGCACTCTTCTAAACAATTTCCTCTCAAACGTTAATAGTCTTAATTTATCTGCTTCTTTTAGTACCCAGGTTTCAGCTCCATAACATATGATTGGTCTTATTATTGCTGTATATAATTTGAATTTAACATTTTTTGATATTAATTTGCTTTTGAATATATCGAAATTAGCAAAATATGCTTTATTCCCTTGCGATATTCTTGTTTTGATTTCTTCTTCTACAGTATTATTATCGTTTAGTATTGTGCCTAGGTACTTAAAGGAGTTAATTTGATCAATACAGTCACTATTTATAGTTAGTTCAGTCAAATTTGTTTTATTTCTCATACATCTTAAATATTTTGTTTTATTTAGATTGATTACAAGCCCATATTTTATACTTTCATTTTACAATTTGTCAAAGGTTTCCAGTAGGGAATTTTTTGTTCTTGCTGTTATTATTACATCACCAGCATATGCAAGACATTGTTTTAGTCTTGTTGAAATATTTCCTCTTAGATCAAGTTGTTTTAAGACCATATCCATTACTATACAGAATAATGTCGTAGATAAAGGATCTCCCTGTTTGACCCCAGAGTTTACTTCAATCGCATCGCTGAGTGCGTTGCTACATTTTAATCTTACTTTGGTATCTATCAAGGTTAAAGCTATTAATTTTATTAATTTTTGAGGTATCTAACATTCACTTAGACTTTCAATTATTTTGTTTCGATGTACAGTATCAAAAGCTTGGGAGTAATCAACAAATATATTATATAAGTTAATATTGTTGGTTCTTGAATACTGGCCTTAATATCAATATTATCCACTGCTGTGGTCTCCAGGTAGCATGCTGCCTTGTCACGCAGTGGGCCCAGGTTCGAACCCCGGTTGGGGCAGTTTTTCTGGGTGAGGTTTTTATCGGGGTTTTTCCTCCCCTTTAAGACAAATGTCAGGAAAACTTTAAGGCCCAAACGGTCCCCGAAATCATATGGCCATCATCATCACCATCATCATCCTTCACCGGTGTGGAAAGCAACGGGAAGCTACCACACCTACAATTCCCTAGTAAAGCTGCAAGCATAGCATGAAAATGCTATGATTGCAGTGAAGGACCTGACTTCGGGCAAAATTACTATGGATGGAATATCAATACATAGATTTATGGTAAAATCAAATGTTTCCTACCTCTCCTCATACAAATCGTCTAATTAAACAAATAGATAAACAAAAGGAACTCACAGTTTGGGAAAAAATCCACATTCAGAAAAACAAAGGTAAACTTATGAACTAGGAAACTCCCACAAATTCTAACCTGATCCAGAGGTTCATCGGTCCACCAACAGAGGGAAGAAGAGTTTCTTCCGACTGACATAATATCAGTCGCCAAAATAGTACTGAAGATGAGACTGTTATGGTCTCGAAATCGTGATCTACTTAGAAGATTTGTATGAGGAGAGGTAGGAAACATTTGATTTTACCATAAATTAAACTTCATAGTGATTAATTCCTGTAAAAGTTAAACATTGATTTATATTGAATAATAAATTCTTCCACTGCTTTGATAGAACAAATCATTTGTCCTATCATGCATGTAATCAGTTTTCTACTCATCCTCACATACTGTAAAAATAGTACATTACGATCCGAGGTTGGGAATTGGTTTTTACAGAATTGAGCACAATTTTTAAAACTGAGCGATAGCGAGGTTTTTAATTTCCAAGATTCTGTAAAACACTTCACAAACGTGCATTGTACATTATTTTTTGCGCGATGGTGTTTTCAAAATAATAAATAATAGTAAAATAATAACATGTGTTGGAAATATTTGCATGCATTATAAACAATTGAGTAATGTTAACAGTGTGGGCAATGTTTATTAGTTGAAACAACAGGAGGCCTTAAGACCAATTATTGATAATATGGCCACAAGTTCTTATTTATTGTTTTATATTGTTTCAAATAAAGTTCAGTTCATTTAATATGCAGTGATTTGTTTTGTATAATGTATATTAACACTAAATTTTTTATATTTTTTGTTTATACATTGTACGTAGTATACATAGAGGGCAGTGGTTTTACTTCCCGAACATGGGTGTAAATGTAATATTACAGTATAGTTATTTAGGTTGGCAATCCCAAAATGTAGGAAGTTCAACTTTCAATCATGGTCACCATTGCTGTAAGTACGACAAAATGCACTATCGTGCAAAAAAAAAACTTTTAGGATGTTCTTTTATATTCTTGTACAAGTGATGACATTTTTTGTTTCTTCAATGTGAAAACTTACTTTACTTATGAAATGATCATGAGTATGTGTTTCTTGGAGTATCATTTATAATTGATCCAACACGTATGTGCCTTATGAGATCATATTTTGAAACACAGTTATGGTAATTATATTATTTTTTGGTCTGATCATCTTACCTCAATATTAATGTTGATTTGTTCTCGAACATGTTTCAAAACAATTCTGTTTTATCGTCAGCTTGTCTACACTGCTTTTTATTTATGTTGCATTATGTTGCACAACCTGGATGTCGATGTCAGCTCCATCCTGTGGTTGGCCAAAGAACCTCCAAACAAGGTCACGCTCCATCGGTATATCAAAATTCATAACTCTGTTTTTGTTCTTCTGAATATAAATTTATATTATGTTTTTCAGACCAAACACTAAATTATTAAAACAGTTAGAAAATACAAAAGAGCTGACTATTTGGAAAAAAAATTATATTCAGAAGAACAAAAACAGAGTTATGAATTTTGATATACCGATGGAGTGTGACCTTGTTTGGAGGTTCTTTGACCAACCACAGGATGGAGCTGACATTGACATCCAGGTTGTGCAACATAAATAAAACCAGTCTGGACGAGGCTGACGATAAAACAGAATTGTTTTG
This sequence comes from Diploptera punctata, assembly GCA_030220185.1. Lineage (NCBI taxonomy): Eukaryota > Metazoa > Arthropoda > Insecta > Blattodea > Blaberidae > Diploptera > Diploptera punctata. Next base: position 353,261 of record JASPKZ010004937.1, on the reverse strand, counting down.
AAACATGTTCAAGAACAAATCAACATTAATATTGAGGTAAGATGATCAGATCAAAAAATAATATAATTAAAATAACCTCAAAACATCACTTCCTAAAATTAAATATTAACAGTTATGGTATATGCACTAATTCTAATTTGTATGGAAAGATATTTTCTTATGGAATTTTGGCCAGTATGAAACCAGTGCCCATCTAGTATTGTGAGAAATTTGAGTAGCTACAATATGTAGTGGCTCCAGATTGAAAAACCAGCTACAATGTTTGGAAGACCCAACATTTTGACCACATGTCATCCCTAAACTGGCTAGAACCCTGTAAATGATACATGTTATATGAGGCCTGTAGCTAGCTTGTAGGCCAAGGGACTTATAGGTCTGTTGCACCAGAGTTCTTCATATAACAGACTTTCAAACTTGTTTACGAGGATGAATCAAATATAAACCGGAATTTGTATCTGGAGGCTCTGGTAGTGAACTGCAAAGGTTGCGGTTTGGAGGGGAAGTTGGTGGAGGTGTCTGGAGTAGGGATCTTGATGTGTCGCACTCCGAAGAGCGGCCGCTTGCTTCAGTATGCCATGAGCGAGCAAGAGGTACACACGTCTGTTACGCAATGCATTATTATTTTTTGGCGAAAGAAGGCACTAAACCTTATGAAATTTTGAGAAGGCTCCATGCGCAGTTCGGGGAAGCAACCCTTTCGAAGACGCAGGTGTATGATTGGCGCAAAAAAATTTTAGCGGGCCGGAATTCAGTGGAAAATGAGCCCCACCAAAGACGGCAACGAACAAGCATCACTGCAGACAACATTCGTGCTGTAAGGGACCTTATTGAGGAGGATCGGCGCGTAACAATTTCTGAAATTGCTTCACACGTTAGAATAAGCTTCGGAAGTGTTCAAGCCATCATCAGTGATGAACTCAAATTCCGAAAATTGTCTGCCAGGTGGGTTCCTCGGCTCCTCAGCCAGGAACAAAAAAAACTGATGAAAATGCATTGGACACCTCTCGAACATCCTCCTTTCAGTCCAGATTTGTCACCCTGTGACTACCGTTTGTTTGGGCCACTGAAAGAAGACCTGGAGGAAGACGGTTTGGTGACAATGCAGCAGTAGAGGAATTCCTGCGCAACTGGCTGACTACACGTCATCCCTCATTTTTCAAGGACGGCATCAAAAAGTTGCCAACTCTATGCCAAATGTGTGTTGGAAATGCAGGAGACTATGTAGAAAAATGAGGTGGTGGTTTTGTATTTTTTTTTGTTAATTCAATAAAATTGTAAACAATAATTCTGGTTTATATTTGATTCACCCTCATAGTATTTGACATTCCCCATCTTTAATTGGGAGACGTGATAATAGAAATAATTAATCATCTTGAACAAATGCTTCATGGAGTGTACTATTTGATCTGTTCCATTTCCACAATTTGACTTTCCTATCCAGTCTCCCTTGCCTGACCTCTTGTTTTCTTTGACTCTGATGGTATTAGAGTGTTCGAGGTCAAAGGGTTCATTTCTGTCTTTCCTATATCTCTTTCTTTTAACCTTGTGGACACTCACCTTGAATGCCCACATAAGCTGCATGTTCAAATGCAGCCCCATTGCAACTTATAGCATAAGTATACAATGAACTCGTATCATCAGCTACGGCTGGATACACGTATGAAGAATGAATTTCCAGAATTTATATCCGCTCTCGCTTATGCTTTTTACGTATTTAAATTCTTCTTTTATCCTGTGTTCTGTTCTTATATGATTGCAATGGAATTGTATTTTACAGTTCATAAGATGCACTTTTTTTTTACTTTAAAAATGTCTTAAATAACAGGTAAGAATTGTTGTCCTCTTTTCAAAAGTCATATCCACTCCTTTTTATCTTCCAAAATCTTTGCAGATGGTTAATGGTGTAAACAAGTAACCTCATGAACTTCTAGCATGTCATTGGCTAAGAACTATTCAAATTTTTGTAGTAATATTTATCAGTATTGAGTTGACGAGTAGAGATATTTTGTTTTCAGTTTGACGTGTTCACATAGTTTTTAGCGATGAAAAAAAAAAAAAAAAAAAAGGCAATATTTATATTATAAATTGCAAATTATAAAATATGTGGAAAAAGCATGGAATTAGAGAAGCTAAACACATTTTGCACTTCTGCAACAAAAGGAAATAATTAGAATTTGGCGTACTCAGAAGGACATATTGTAAAATTTGTGTAAAGAAAAGTGCGCAGAACATGGGAAAAGTGCAGAATGGCCAGAACTAGAGATTGAAGTTTTGAGATAAATGGAAGAAAATTGGCAAAATGACATTGTCATTTAAACAAAAATTATTCATACACAAGTTGTCAATGTAGCTTCAAGCTTTACAACATATTTTAATGATCACGGTGTTACTGTTTCAAGAAATGTAATTTTATGTTTTTTTTCATAGAAAATTGTATTAAATATCTTACACATAGAAGTGTCATATACAGTGAAAAATAAGGTATTATTGGTGCATTAATTGTGAACACAAATACTGAACCGAAAGTGCTATTTCGGTTTGTTACATCAGTGCTGTTATCCTCCCTTCATAGTGAGATTCGAGAACTATGCCAATTTCCTTTCTCTCTGTATCTACCCCCACTCTCCTTTCTACCCCTCCCTTTGCTCTGTTTGTAGTGTGCAACTTCCCCTTCTACCTCGGAATGCTGAAATAGACTACACTCCTTGTGAACATTATCATTTGATCGGAGATTTTGGTTGGAACATTGCTTTGTCATCTGGAGGACACGAGCTGCGTATTTTGGGTTTGGTCCGGCAGGCCAGGGTAAGGCACCCTGGCTAGGACTAAAAGTATGTATGAGAGGTTGATTGTGTGAGTTATGTTATTTTTGGTATTAATTATTATTTGTCTTTTAATTCATGAATGATCAAAATCATGTATTTCTTTAATTTCATTTTTCAAACTTCAGACGTGCAATTTAATATTAAATATAATTTAATTTAGTAAGAATCAATGTTTAATTATTGTATGTTAGCTACGCTACAACTGTCTTGCATATTCCTGTACATAAGCTTGCTCAAAAGTCATATGAGCACCTTTTTCCCGTCTAGCTTTCATGGTTGATAATAATACATTCAGGTTAACTAAGCATCATAAATTACTACAGTGTGTTTTAAGACTTATTGTTGATTAATGTTTATGAATTTGGATAGGAAGGATGAATCAATCTTTGCCTCTCATGGGCCCAGGCAAAGGATTTTGAATAGTACTGATAGTTATGAACTCTATGCTAATATATATACACAGAAGGTAGTAAATCGAAACACAGCAGCGCAATATGGTAGCAGTAAGCTGGGTACTGGTGAAGGGTTCAAAAGTCCCCAGGGCGCAAATTGGTAGCAGATCGCGTGGTTTTGAAATTTTGGTTATCAAGGTTCAAAAAGTACCCAGGGCGCAATACTAATAATTAATTATAAATATAATTTTTATACCTGTGAAAGAGTGCAGAGACTACGCATCTTAATGCCTTTCTCAGAGAGATTTGTCTTTCCTCCTTGTTCACGATCCACTATAACAAGAGCACAGGTCACATCTAGACCTTCAGAACGCAGGTCCTGAAAAAAAAATGTGGTCAATTGTAACAACTAATCAAGCAACAGTACAGGATGGAAGTAATATAAATGTGCAGATTTTGAGGATTTCACTGGTGTACATACACCATGTCTGGAAAATATTGAACCTTTTAGAAGAAGATATTCTAGATTCCCTTGATGTGATGTAAGGATCCTTTTTATATCAGAAGAAAAATAATATATCAAAGTTTTATTTACCATATAAAGACTCGATGTATCCAGGACCATATATTCAAGATAGTATATGGACTCGGTATTTCAACAATAGTTTTTCAACAAATGGAGCTCTGTCTCAGTACCATCAAGATGTGATAGGATCCATCCATCCATTGTAACTCTGCCCGAGGGCAGGTCTTTCACTACAATCATAGCATTTTCATGCTATGCTTTGCAGCTTTACTAGGGAATTATAGGTGTGGTAGCTTCCCGTTGCTTTCCACACCGGTGAAGGAATGATGATAATGATGGCTGGATGATTTTTGGGGACTGTTGGGCCTTAGGCTTCCTAACATTTATCTTACAGGTGAGGAAAAGCCCTGAAAAAAACCTCACCCAGGAGCCTATCCCAACCAGGAATGGAACGGGCCTGGGCCCGCTGAGTGACAAGGCAGCATGCTACCTCGAGACCACAGCGGTGGACATGTGATGCTGAGTGACAAGGCAGCATGCTACCTCGAGATCACAGTGGTGGACATGTAATGCTGAGTGACAAGGCAGCATTCTACCTATAGACCACAGCGGTGGACATGTGATGCTGAGTGACAAGGCAGCATGCTACCTCGAGACCACAGAGGTGGACACGTGAAGCTGAGTGACAAGGCAGCATGCTACCTCGAGATCACAGTGGTAGACGTGTAATAGGATATCTTAATGAATTTTTCGCAGAGCAGATAGATGGATTCCATTGATCCAAATGAACTTCCAAAGAACTTGAAATTGACATGAGAAAAAAGTCAAGAAGATGTCCTTAAATATACAAAATTGAAGGCTCTCTATATATCTTGATGCCTACTAATTTATAAGAGGACCAGACTAAGTAAGATTTAAGAAAGGGAGAAATGGAATATCATAAGAGAGAGACTAGGATACTTGATGGACTGTAATGCCATAGAGAGAATAATGAGATAAAAAAAATAGGATGATTGTACCAAATATTATTTATCATAATTAAAAAAAAGAGAATGAATGCTATAGAATGTGATTAGTGACCTGAGAAATGTAAATAGCCCATGGTTTTTCATCAGAACAAAATATGAAAAATTGCAAAAAACTAAATTAGAAATGGAGATACAGATAACCTATATATATAATTAATATTGAGAAGCTAAAGCTATTACTATGATAGAAGATAAGTAAATTAATGAACACAATCAAATTATTGTAATCAATGGTAAAGAGAAAATTTTTTGCCTGAACTGGGAATCGAACCCCAAGTTAAAGGTTCAGGGTTCGATTTCTGGTGCAGGCAAAAATTTCTCTCTTTACCATTGATTACAATAATATATATATATATATATAAACATTAATAATACATGGAATAGAGCTCAATGAGCATACTGCTGTATCTGATGGCTCAGTTGCTATCATCGCCTTGAATCCCATTGGAGTAGAGGATCCGAAACTTAATTTATCTTTTGGAATGTAACATAATGGAAGCTAACCTAATGACTTGAACTAACCTAAAGTAATACAGACATGTTAACAATGCAGAAATCTGAATGATAATTGATGAAATAAAATGTTTAAAAAATCACATGACTTAAGAATCAAATTAATTGTGAATTCTTCTTACCTCATACATCTATGTTTTTAACACAGAACTGCAGTATCGGGTAACATATCATTCCCATCTTCAGTTGTTTTTGTGAAAGATGGGAATGATATGTTTGCTGATACTGCAGTTCTGTGTTAACCCTTTAATTGGCAATGTATCCTATAGGATACATCAATTGGTTCAATTTATTTAGTATTATTAATGAAGAAAACGAACAAGTAGTAATAATACTGAGTGGAGAATATATTTTTAACGACTCACCTCATATAATTTGAAATTTCTTTGATACCGGCAGTTTCAGACAATATCTTGTCCCTCTTCAGTCATGGCTTCCACTGATAAAATTCTGTGGTTGTTGATTTCTCTAAGGACATCACATCTTTTGCTGCCATCTTTCATTGGGATTATAAACTTTGTAATTAAATTTTTATCCACCGGAATATCGAAGTTCATTGATCGATCTATGAACTTCGATATTCCGGTGGATAAAAATTTAATTACAAAGTTTATAATCCCAACAAAAGATGGCAGCACAAGAGGTGAGTCCTTAGAGAAATCAACAACCACACAATTTCATCAGTGGTAGCCATGACTGAAGAGGGACAAGATATTGTCTGAAACCGCCTGTATCAAAGAAATTTGAAATTATATGAGGTGAGTCGTTAAAAATATATTCTCCAATCACTATTAATGATATAACCTCATAATGTTTACTTCCCAATATTAATTTAACCCATCAGCGTGGAATGACGTGCAGTGCCCGCATAAAATAAACACTACTTCTCTGCAGAGTGCTGATCAAGCATGTTCGACATGCACCACGTTTGTTTTATTATGATTCTTAATGAAAATATACCAAGAAAACAGGCTTCATGAAGTTCTATCTCATAGAGGAGATATTAAAATTTCCTTTAACATAGAATATATATCTAAATGCTCCCACACTGAGGGGTTAAATATGAGTAGTAATAACTTAAATGTGCATTGAATTACACAATAAACCTAATAACAGCCATGCATGATTTTTTTTTCAGTGCAGTCTGCCACATTTAAATAACTGGCATGATAAATTTGCCATTTAAAGGATTAAAAAACATAGATGTATGAGGTAAGAATTTGATTAATAATGAGTGGAGAACATATTTTTATCGACTCACCTCATATGATTTCAAATTCTTTGATAAAAATATGTTCTCCACTCATTATTAATGATATAACCCCATAATGTTTACTTCCCAATATTAATTTAAATATAAGAATTTGATTCTTATTAAGAAAACCTCATAATGTAAAAACTCCCAACTTTATTATATTAATCACATGACTTAATGACTTAGAGTATCAGAATATGTGCAATAGAAGAATCATTAAGAATCAAAACAGTACATGACATTTAGCCTGTTGTAACAAGCATTTACAGTCATTTGCACTGTAACAACCCAAGTCGATAAAATAGGATGTTGGGTGCTATGGATTGACAAAAGAAACTATTCAGCATCTTCTTGGAAATAGCTACATAACTACTTGCATATTAAGAGATTTGTTTAGCTGCATGATAAAGTATATACTTACATAGATTGTTTCTAAAATGCTGGATCCACTTGTAACCACATCTTCTATGACAACGCATTTCTGTCCTGGACTAAATATTCCTTCAATTAATTTCTTTGTACCATACTTTTTAACTTCTTTACGACGTATCACCATAGGGATGTCTGTACGTACTGAAATAAGAGTAGCAATTGGCAAGGCTGCATATGGCACACCACATAGCTGATCACATTCAACTTCATCTTTTGCAAAATCCCATAGCAACATTGCAACCTTTTGCTGAAAATAACAAATTTTTGTTAATTATACAAATTGGGGCTCTCTAGTAAAGGTGTCAATGTGAAAATTTTTAATAGATGTCTGCAAATAATTTTAAATATTTACTGGCCAGTTATAGTAAGCAATGAAAATGTATGGGGACTGGCAGGTAAAGAACCAATTGAAATACAAATTCTTCTTCTTCTTCTTCATCCAACCAAGTCTTAGGCCTATAGGCCTGTTACGATCTCACTGATAGATTTTGTATCCAGCGTTTCCTTGGATGGCCAGAGATCTCTTCCTTGTTAGACAATAACAAAGCTTGGGAACTATATCTGAACTCACTCGTCACAAATGATTCATCCAGTTGTTCTAGTATCTATGTATGTATTCAATGACTGGTTCTAAACGTAGTTCCTTCAAGAAATCATTGTTGCATTTGTGATCCCATTTGGTATATCCTGCTATATCTCATGAGTCTCATTTCACTAGAAGTTATCCTGCTCTCTTCTCCTTTCCTCAAAGTCCATGCCTCACTGCCGTGGCAAAGTGCAGGTCTTGCTAAATAACCATACTCTGGTATCTCTCTGAACTAGTAAAGGTTTCATTACTGAATTTATTATTCCCATGGTTTTATTAAAATTAATAATTTTATTTGCTATGTCTACTTCATTCAAATATGTTAATGTATTTAACTTTTATAGGAATTAATCACTATGAGGTTTAATTTATGATAAAATCAAATGTTTACTACCTGTCCTCATATAAATATTCTAAGTAGATTGCGATTTCGAGACCATAAGGTCTCATCTTCAGTACAATCTTGGCGACTGATGTTATATCGATCGGAAGAAACACTTCTTCTTTCCCTCTGTTGGTGGACCGATGAACTTCTGGATCAGGTCAGGAAAAGTCAGCAGTAGCTGTTCATGCTTGGTCCGAAAAACATTTAATTGAATCAGAAGTCAATCTAATTAAACAAGTAGATAAACAAAAGGAACTCACGGTTTGGGAAAAAATCCACATTCAGAAAAACAAAGGAAAACTTATGAACTTCGAAATTCCCGCAAATCATGACCTGATCCAGAGGTTCATCAGTCCACCAACAGAGGGAAGAAGAAGTGTTTCTTCCCATCAACATAACATCAGTCACCAAGATTGTACTGAAGATGAGACCGTTATGGTCTCGAAATCATGATCTACTCAGATGATTTATATGAGGTGAGGTATGAAACATTTGATTTTATCATATGTTAATGTATATCCAATATTTTTTAATCTATACAAATTTTGCTACATACAGGCTATTTTCCTTGAAAAGCCATTACTTTTCTTTTCTCTATATTGACTTTCATTTTATATTTTATGGCTATTTTGTTAAAATTATAATTGAAATACAAATTAGAAGGCATAAATGGAGGTAGATAGGTCATTCTCTGAGGAAACCAAGGGACATTGTTGAAAGACAGGCATTAGAATGGAGCTCGGATATTTTAGAAAAGGTTTGTGAGCTTTCGAAGAAAGACATTTTAAAAATATATATTTTGAGGAAAAACACAAAATAAATGTTTATATAATCTAAGCCAGATAGGCTTATGCTGAAAGTATATTTTGTAAACTTTAATGCGAGTCCATATTGAACAAAATGCCTTAATTAATACTAGTAATTGAGATACCAATGTTTAAAGATAATAGTGCATGTATTATTAAATAAATGTTGACTTCAAATAATAATTTTCGAAATTTATGAAAATATTAATACACCTATTTTTAGTATTTTTTTGTTACTTCAATGGAATAAAAAGTTTCACGAAAATTAAAAACATCAATTAAATATATGTAGGAAGCATTGAAAATGTTCCACAGTTAGCGACGAAACCAGGTCTGCATAAAAATCAAGAAATAGGAGGTGAGTCAAAACACACAACTCAAATATAATAAAAACATCAAGGTTAAATTTTCTTTAATTCTGTCAGATTTGACAGGTAATCACTCAAGTGGTACATTTTATAAAAATTTTAATATGAGGCCATATTGAATAAAATACTAATACTGGAGATATCAATGTTTAAATATACGAGGGTCATACTGAAAGTCGTGAGCAACCCATTGTTAAAATTCAAATTTCAACAATGTAACAAAAACAACTGCAGGATCATAATCTACAGACTTTATATCACAACATTGCCGTTTTTGTGGCGTCATAGATTCTATCATGTGACCACACGCAAGTGTTTCCAAAATGGCAGACATCAATGTTTCGTTTCGACAGCGCGCTGTCATTGAATTCCTTGTTAAAGAGGAACAATTTGCTGTTGATATTCACCATAGACTTCAATGTGCTTACGGAGATGCCTGCATGGGTGCCAGCAGTGTTAGGAGATGGGTGAAACATTTTAAAGATGGGAACACGAGTATCAAAGATGAGCCACGTAGCGGTCGCCCACACTCTGCCTCCACGGATTGCAACAGGAAAGAGTTGATGCGCTCATTAGAGACGACAGGCGTATCACAGTGAATGAAACCGCTACAAAACTTGCAGTAGGACACAGTGCAGTGCAAGAAATGATTCACAGCTTAGGTTTCCGAAAAGTTAGTGCCTGTTGGGTTCCACGTTTATTGAGTGAAGACCACAAACTTCAGAGAAGAACCATCACCCATAACCTTCTTCAGAGATTTCGAAATGAAGGTGATGATTTTTTGACAAGTATTGTGACAGGTGACGAAAACTGGTTTCATCGCTACGAGCCTGAAACAAAACGACAGAGTATGGAATGGCACCACTTGAATTCGCCATCAAAGAAAAAAGCGAAGACAGTGCAATCTGTTGGGAAAGTTATGGGCAGCGTCTTCTGGGATGCGCAAGGTTGCATTCTGGTTGAATTTCTTGAACCTGGACAAACCATAAATGCTGCCCGCTATATCCAGACACTTCTGAAGCTCCGTTGTGCATTGCACAACAAACGCGCTGGAAGTAAGATCATTCTGCAACACGATAACACGCGTCCTCACACTGCTCGTGCCACTGTGCAGAAGATCAGGACATTTGGGTGGGAAACTCTTCCACATCCTCCCTATAGTCCCGATTTGGCATCCTCCGACTACCATCTTTTCGGTTCTGTGAAGGAGCAGATGAGAGGCCAATGCTACGAGATGCTGGAGGATATTCGGAAAGCAGTGCATCAGTGTCTTCGAGCAGCTGGAACGGACTTCTATCATAAGGGAATTTTCAAGCTTGTAGAACGCTGGACAAAATGTGTGCAAAGAAATGGAGACTATGTTGAAAAGTAGCACAAAGGTCTGTAGATTAACATGGTGTACTTGGTTTGTCTAAAATAAATATTATGATTGTTTAAAAAAAATGTTGCTCATGACTTTCAGTATGACCCTTGTAATAGCACTTGCATTATTAAGTAAATGTTGACTTTAAGTAACAATTTTCGAAAGAATCAAGCTTTAAGAAAATAAAAATACACATATTTTTAATTTTTGTTTCTTCAATTGTACAAAAAAAGTTTCACAGAAATTAAAAACATCAAGGTTAAATTTTCTTTAATTCTGCCAGATTTGACGCTCAGGTGATTAACTCATTACCTGAAAGACACAGCTAGTAGACACAAATGCATACTTGAATATTAAAAGCCGATTAAATTTTGCACAGAGGCTCTAATTTAGGCTTGAGGTACTTTTATGAGTACAAAAATCTTCAGACTTTATACCCACTATTAAAAAACACTTCCAAATGACTTATCTTTTGGATCTTTTCATCCTAAAACATCCATCAGACTCGTCTGGGTTTGAATCTTTGACCAGATACAAGAAACCTATAGATCATCGAAACAAATGGCACTTCCACTAAGTGGTTAGGGTAAATCATCATCATCAAATTTTATCAAGGATTATTATAGGCCTTCTGGCCTATTCTGCCTCAGGTGAATTGGTCTCTCTATCACCTCTTCAGTCTTCAAGATCTCTTCTGGTTAAGTTCTTTAAGCATAGTTTTTTAAGTATGCTTGTCACTGGACATTTGTAATATGTGGCCATACCAGTTGATAAGATAAGTTATTTTGATAATTTTCCAGGATATGTAGTTTTGTTATTAATGTTACTTCTGATCTCAAAATCCATCAATTAAATTAGTGAACAAATATTGTAACGAAAATGAGATCTTACACTAAGCAAAATGGACAATATAAGGTTAGCGTGAATTATTTTGGTTAGTTTTAAATTTAAGAACAATGTGTGTAAACGTGAAGTAAAACTCAAAATTTGTACAATGAGCCAGAGATTTTTAAAATTATCAAATAAATGAACATATTATGCAATTAGCTGAATTGTACACTAAAATTAAATAGTTCATATCCATGGTTAGTTATAGACTGAGAGGAAGAATAGGCATATGTAAACCACATGCTCTAGTAAATTACAATTATTTTTGTTACTTTTTTAAAGCAGTAATCTATTATTTGATCCTGACCCTGGTTCCTATTTCTCACCTTCCTTTTCCTTTAACATATCAAAATTAATTAAAGTCTGCTTGAAGCAATAACGACATAGTCCGATAAAGTCGAACTGTTCAACTATTGCCTTGGTGCTATGCAGTATACATTAGAGGCTAGGTTACTTATACCCAATATTTCTTAAATTTAAGGAAAAACGACTGCACTTAAACTAGTGTGAAATATTTTCGAAGTCCTATAGAATAACAGTGTGCATGCACCAGAGTTTATAGAGCCAGCGATAATCCTCAATCGAACCACATATCGATTATCATCCTCGATTATTATCAGTCTCTATGAAATTTAAATGACCAATATTTGCAATAAATCCCCAAATCTACGTTAAAAAAAATATATTAATAATATTAAAATTACCAAACGTGTATTAAAAATGGATGAACACTCACTTATCACTCCCTAACACTGATCTAATCAGCGATAGAAAAATCATAGACTAAGAATATACTCTGTGGAGAAAATAGCAGTTAGCATCACAATATTGTCTAAAGTGTTATAATATTGTGATTTGCATATTTAAATAAATACTTCAAAATTGTCTAATAATGTTATAATAATGGTTTGAAAAAATTCATCATCATCACCACCCTGCCATGTATTTGTCCTAGAAAAACTGTTACGGCCTGAGAAAGCGGTTTTCGTGCCATCTTTTCATAGGTCGACCAAGTGACCATTTCCCATTTAGACAGTAGTTCATTATTGCCTTGGGGATCCTGGATCTAGCCATTCTTGAGACATGTTCCTTCCAGTTTAGCTGATATCTGGAGATGTAGTCCAGTATTTAAGTTCTTGAAGGATTTCTACATTTTTCTTTCGATCCCATTTGGTGTAGCCAGCTGTTCGGCGCATAAATTTCATCTCACAAGTTGTTACTCTGCTTTCATCTCTCGTCCTTATAGTCCACGCTTCACTCCCATAACATAGGACTGGTCGAGCCATTATTTGATAAAGATGAGTACGAGTTGATTTTTGCACTAATGAAGGTTTTAAAACTCTATTAACGATTCCCATTGATTTGTTGAATTTCACAATTTTCTCTTGCAAATCCAAATTTTCAACAAAAGAGAGTTTATATCCTAAATAAGTAAACTCATTAACTCTTTCTAAAATTTTGTTATTTAAACAAATTTTAATTGGTATTGGGGATTTTCCACAAAAGGCCATTATTTTAGTTTTATTGGTAGATATTTCCATTGAAGATTTCTGGGCTATCAAATTTAAATTATGTACTGACCATTGTCATTAGCTCAGGATAGGGATGTATGGAGAGCTTATGTCCGTGTGGCCATGAACCTAAGGGTTCGATAGTGCCAGTAAGTAAGTACTGACCATTGTAAATCATCTTCAGATGTTGCTAGTAAAACAAGATCATCTGCAAACATATCTAATTTTAAATTTCTATTGATAGTGATACTTCAATGCTTTGTTTCTCTAAAGTCTTTTACAATGGCATTCATATATATGTTAAAAAGTAGAGGGGAGAGGCCACAACCTTCTCTGACTCCTGAGTTTATTTCTTTCCACTGAGTTATTTTTTCTTTTATTTTTATTGCAATGAGAGTTGACTTATAAATGTTATAAATATTATTTATGATCTGCTTTGGGATCTGATCTTTCATCAAAATTTCAAATAACAGACTTCTGTTCACTTTATCGAAGGCTTTTTTAAAGTCAATAAATGCCAAGTGTGTTTCTATATTAAATTCATGATGTTTCTCAATCAAAATTTGCATTGTGAAATATCCATTAGAGCATGATCTACCCTTCCGGAAGCCATTTTGTTCGTCTCCAAGTATATCTTCATAATATTTACATAATTTATTCTTAATAATTGTGGAATAAATTTTGTAACCAGAGTTTAATATTTCTGATCCCTCTGTAATTATCACAATTGGTCTTATCTCCCTTTTTAAATACTGGAATTACTAATGATTTTGAGCAATCTTGAGGTGGATTTTCTCCTTGCCATATGATATTCAAGAAGTTTAAATATCTTTTGAGAAATAGTTGACTGGAGTGTTTAAATAGATCAGTGGGTATTTCATCTTCACCAGGTGCTTTGTTACACTCTGTATTTTTAAAGCTATTTGAAAAAATTAAAAATATTAAATAATGTTAGTAAATACAGAAGAAGAGCTATAGTTTACAACAATATAACTGAAAAATCAGCTGATAGTAGAATTGCAGTTGAGCCAAATTTAATAGAACTATTTTAAAGTCATTATTACCATAATAGCTGGATATGCCACAACACTTCGTAAATCAAAATACACAGGAGAGTCAATCCCAACCTTCATTTTAAAACATCCAAATTTCAAGACATTCATTTTATACAAACTGATGACAAGATCTTTTAATTCACTTTCGAATCCCGCCATCGTTCATAAAAATGCTAAACAAGTATTTTCTAAGAGTATTTTAGAAAAAAACTAACACGTTAATTAACACAACGTTACGTAATAATTATAATTGATCGAGTAAAACTTTAAAGGACGATCAATTTGTATTAATAATTTTACAACGTTGCACTCAAATCGCTTAAATTATTTTTATTAAAATATTCTAAAACTATTTCTTTTATTCCACTCTTATCATAAACCCACGTTTTCGAGAGAAAGAAAAAAAGCACGTTGGTGCCACTGTACATCATTAGATAAAGGAGTCAACATTAAAAACTTAAATTCCCCAACTCAAAATAATTTAAGTAGATATATCTTACTTAAAAAATCAAATTCAGCAAACTTTTAAGAAAAGAATAAAAAAAACCGCTAATAAGTGTATGAAAGTGTCCCTCTTTTCGGACTATAGAATCCGTATTTTGAGTTGTTTGGATTCCAAATTTAGTTCAGAGATATCCAATTGGGCATATAGTTTACGTAGAGACATGCTACTAGTCGTTTCAAACCAAAAAAGTTGTTGCAAATATAGAATAAAATTGCAATTCTGCATGACGTTACGTGTTATAAATGCAAAATAAATAAAATATATATCGGCAAAAAAAAAAATATCCCCATATTACCTTAACCTGCAAAGCAATTGCAAAATATATTTATAACAAGTCCAAATTAATATACAGTGTACCAAAGTTCCCAAAATCTTATAAATAAGCTTACAATGTTTTATACCTTACCATAATTTTTGGATATGCAACAACAGTTCGCAAATCAAAATAAACTGGAGATTCGATTCCAACTTTTACTTTAAAACTTCCGAATTTCAAAGCACCTATTTTATATAAATCAATGACAACATCTTTAAGTTTGCTTTCGAAAGTAGCCATGGCAATTTATAGTATACAAATATAAGTGAAGCTGTTCAGTACTATTACCAGGGATCCCTGCTATTACCATGAGCTATTACAGCCAAAATTATCACTTCTTTCATCTGAACTATAGTACCGGCATACCTCGCTAGTCGCTATGGTATACCACAGTGTTCATATAACACTGTTGCACTATTTACTTTTTCCGTTTGTTGTATATTTCCTACTATTTTAACGTTTTGTGACGATTCTTAATTTATTTATGCAATTCTTAATTATATATTTATCCACGTGTTAAAAATATGGATTTACAGAATCGTAGTGCGCATGCACATGGTTTTGTCAGTACCTGTCTGCTACCTGTATGACAACCTTTGCAATTTATTCCCAAATATATTTTCTTAGTCTTCTCGTTATAGTAAGGAAGCACGAGTCATAAATGTTCCGTTTAACTTTTTATTAGAGAAGTTGGGATGACGAAAGTCCCTGTAATGCGTTATAGCATGCATTTCCAGAATTGAACCTATATTCAACTTCTTTCTTTCTGCATCTAATTCCTGTTCCCTCCACTGTATTGTGCCGTGCCTTGCGTGCTCAAATGGCCACGAGAGCTATGCCGGGTGCCGGCGGAAGCATTGCTGCCGAAAAGGTTGCCCATCCCGGATCAAGAGTATGAATAAATAAAAAAAATGTACTTTGGTCCAAAGAATGGCCCAAATGGGGGACTATTTTACCAGTAAAAAAATTTACCCCAGTGGAACTTAAGTTCGCGTTTCTTGACGGTTATATTTTTTAGGTAGAAAGAAACACAAAATGGGCATACCTATCCAAAATACGCATGTATATTCATTAAATTTTGCAATGACCAGGTATTAATAGCACAGGACCACGATGACATAGAATATATGGCTAAAAAACTAAAAGAAGAATATGAAAAATGGGGACTTTATATAATCATTGAGAAAACTAAATATCTGTGTATAGGAGAAGAAATGGAAAATATAAATTTCAACAATGGAGAAGAACTAAAACCTAGTATTGAATGCACTTATTTAGGAACAAAATTATACCATTCAGGCGATAACACAGTGGAAATTAAAAATAGAATCGCACAAACAAAACAAGCAATAAATGCTTTAAACTCTGTTTGGTGAAGCAAAAATATTACAAAAAATAGAAAATTACAAATATATCAAACCATAATTCACAGCATTTTAACATATGGTGCTGAAGTCTGGCAAATTCCTACCAGGGAAATGAAAAGGATTTTAAGTACAGAAATGGATGTTTTAAGAAGATCAGTTGGAAAATCTAGAATGGATAGAATACAAAATAAAGAAATAAGGGAAATTATGGATGTACAAGAGGAGCCGGACATCATAGACAAGAAAAGATTGCAGTCATGTCAAACGAATGCCAGAGCAAAGATTGCCAAAAATAGTAATGGAATGGATCCCAATGGAAAGGAGGAAGACCGAAGAAAACTTGGATAGAAGGGGTACAAGCAGCTATGAATATCAGAGGAATGGAGGAAGATCAATGGATGGATAGAGAGGAATGGCATTTGGTTTCCGGAAGACGGCGGCAGCTGCCATGATGCAGGATGATGATGATGAGAAAGAAACGCAGACGTGGGTTCCACTGGGGTAAAATAGTCCCCCATTCAGGTTTCTGGGTAGGGACTATTTTAGGAAATCCATGCCAAAGGCACAAATGAAGGGACATGTTACTAGGAATGTGAAATTATAGGACATTTATATCACAATAATAGTGATAATCAACTTTATGGGAAACCTGATGTAACAACAATTAAATCTCCTAGATTGTGATAGGCTAAGATTTAGATGGTTAGATGATATGGAGGATGACTATGAAGAATAAATGTTTAGGAGAATGGATATTTAAGACTCTGGAAAATAACAGAGTAGTCTATGATGGGCAGGATATGTGGGAAGAATAGGGAATGGAAGAGTGATTCGTGTGAATGCAAGATATGCGACCAACAGTGTGAGCGATACCATTACAAACAATGCAGAATATGGACAGGATCACTGAACGAACTCATAAAAGACAAATCATAAACTTATAACTTAATGCTCTTTCGAGTGCCTCTTACCAACTTAATAATAAAAAAATAATAAAAATAATTCAATGTTTTAAAGTCAACATTTGGATAATTCGAAGCCACAATTCATTTATTGACAATGAAAAAAGTAATATGCTGGAGGGAAAATTTTCTATAGGATCATAACAGGCCTTGGCCTAATACTTGGAAGGATGAGGAAGAAGAAAAAAAAGTAATCTGAATTCTATAAAAGTTTAAATATGGTTGAAAATTTCCAAGAATTCATCTAGTACCCACATGCCTAGTTGCTTATTCTTAAAATCCCATTTAATGGCAAGCGAACCAGACTGTACTGTACAGCGCTTTTTGTCATCGGGTACAGTACATAAATACCCACCCATCACTCATAGCCCAAAAACTGAGAATAATGCATGTACCCAGCCTTACTTTTACAGTACAGGTGTAAATGTACACATACAGTACAGTTAAAAACTTCAGTGAGTTTGAATGTGTTAAATAACTCATTCACAATGTCGAAACGCGGAGTGTACACCAGTTTAACGTTGGCAAAAAGGTTGAAGTGCTCAGGGAAGTAGAGAAAAAAAAAAAAGTGAGATATTGCCAAGGAATATGGAATACTGCCAAACACTTTATCAACCTATATAAAGAATAAAGAAAAATTAATGGAGAATTGGAACCTACAAAGTGGTGGAATAGAATGAGGTGGGAGAATAACATTAAGTATGATTTGAGGGAAGTAGATTATACAGGGAATGATTGGAAAGCATTAACTCAGGATAGGGATGTATGGAGAGCTTATGTCTGCATGGCCATGAACCTATGGGTTCGATAGTGCCAGTGAGTAAGTAAGTAAGTACAAAGTGGTGGAATTGGAAATGTATAAGAGGAGGTGAATTTCCTGAAGTTGATGAAAGTGTGTTCAGATAATCGCACGTATAAGAGGAGGTGAATTCCTGAAGTTGATGAAAGTGTGTTCAGATAATCGCATGATCATAACATACCATTGAGCGGCCCATTAGTACGTGCCAAAGCCAAAGAATTTGCAGAAAAGTTGGGCGTTAAAAATTTTAATGCAAGTGGAGGTTGGTTCAGTGGTTTTAATTTAGATTGACAAATGTACCATTAAACGAAGAAAATTTCAACAAAGAGTATAAACATATCTTAAACACTGCTAGATTAAATGGTTTTGATAAAGAATTAATTATAAATAAGTTGAAGAAATTCAGACACAAAAAATACTTAATGAATATACTACTCTTCAAAATTGTAAAGAAAAGAAAAAATACAAGAAAATTACTTACCATCCTGAAATGCATAGAAAATTTCAAAATTTTTTTGACAAATACAACATTTCTTTGGCACCAATAAATAAATTTAGTCTGGGTAATCTTCTAAGTACCAACAAAAAAGTCAATGTTCCAGACAGTAAGAAATCTGGAATTTATCAAATAAGTTGTGAAGATTGCAATAAAGTTTATATAGGAAAAACAAAAAGGAATTTGGAAATTCGGACAAAAGATATTTCAGAAATATTAAAAAGTGTGAAATTGAAAAATCTGCAATTGCTGCACATAGTTTATTAGAACATCATAAAATTGGAAGAGAAGCTAAACTTTTAAAACAAGTAGAGAAACCTTTGGAATTGACAGTTTGGGAAAAACAAAGATAGATCAATGAATTTTGATATCCCTAACGAAATTACTTTGATTTCGAAGTTCATAAATGATGGCAGCACTGAAGATGGCAACAATAGAAGAGTTGACGGCCGAAGTTGATGGCTGAAGATGAACACGACTGTGTTTGAAATCGCGATATCATGGAAGCATGAATCCTATGAGGCGAGTTGTTTAAACAAAATGTTCTCCGATGAATTTTAAAGAAATAGCATTTCGTTTAAAAACATGTGTGGTGAGAGTGCTTCAGTTAATAGGGAAACAACTAATGAGTGGATTGGTGATTATCTGAATTCACAAAGAATTATGAAAAAGACATATTTAATGTGGATGAAACTGGAGTTTTCTACGCATGAGTACAGTATTATGTAAAATAAATTGTCTTTTGATAATTCAAATTTTTAATAATTCCTCCTTCAGTTCGAATTAAAAAGTGTCCACTGTGTAACACAATTGTGAAGAGTATTTTATTATATGGTGTACAAACATAGATTTTGAAGCAAAAACACAGAAATTAACTTTTTAAGAAGACTGGCAAGAATATCAAAGTAAAGTAAAGTGATCCCACAACAGGCCTCAGGAGGCCCTTGGGGTAGTAGGAGGTTAAGGCTCCCACTTTTTCTAGACAATCGGTACTTTATGTCAGCCGGGTTGTCAGCCCTGCGTGACGGCCGCCTTTACCACAAACAAGCGGTCTGGTACTCATTTCAGTTAGAGGCTGAGTCGACCCCAGGGCCATAGTGCTGCCAGATGGTTTGGGTCAGTTTAAAAATCCTGACCCCAACGGGACTTGAACCCTCGACCCTCCGGCTTGTAGCTCAGTGCCTTAACCACTACGCTACGGCGTGCCCCCGGCAAGAATATCAAAATAAGACAAAATAAATAATAATATAATAAGAGAAATTATGAATGTAGAAAAGGATATTGTACAAGAGATTGAAGAAATCCAACTAAGATGATATGGACATTACTGTCTTTACCATAAGGGCGCAGGGGGCCTGTGCCCAGGGCCCCAAAAGGCTGATATATTCGCTTACACTATGCTAATGCTCGGGATGATAATCTCTATTCTACTTTACTGACTTCTCCAACGTTACCGGCGGACTCGATTTTAGTATCTGAACCTTACATAATCTTCTGATAAATTAGAAGCTTTTCCAAATGTTGAAGTTGCTACAAGAATATTCCTTGCTTAATGGTTACCAATTGTAATGGAGAGCGCTCACTTTCACAGTTAAAGAAAATAAAAAATTAATTACGAAGAACAATGCTACAAGAATGACTAATTTGTCAATTACGCGCATAGAAAGTGATGTCCTTCAAAAAATATACTCTGAGGATACGGTATAATAAACAATTTTGCACAACAGAAATTGCGAAAGAAACCACTATCGTAATTGTAACCAATTCAAACCAGCAGCATATTTATCTAATTAAGGACATATATATATTTGATTTATACCAACTAACCATAATAAATATAAGAACATAGCAGAAAAATGATTTTATCAATAATTTTTTTTTTACTTTCCAACAGGGCCCCAAATTCTTGTGTGCCCTGGCAAGCCTAAGACGGCGCTGGGTATGGACACACAATAAGGGACACAGAAACAAAGAAGTATTGAAATGGATACCTCCTGGAAAAGGGAATTCAAGACAACATGAAGAAGAGAAATATGACAGAAGCAGACACGCAAGATCAGGAAGTGTGGAAGAAAAAACAATTGTATATTTTGGTTGAGGATACCTGTGTAAATAACAGAAACAATCCTGAATAAAAAAAATGTAAATGAAATGGATTTTCAAAATGGATAATGATTTTAAGGGTTTTGTGGAGTTTTCTCAATAAAATGAAGAGCAAATACACAAACCAAAAAGTACATTAGAGACATGTAAAATCCTCTGAAAATGTGTAGTGAACTTGATTTTAAGAAATTATATCATTTTCACAAGACCACAGTTCTAGATAATGAATTTTAACGCAATAGTTTTCCAAGCAGTTTTTTTTTGAACAGAGATAAAATCAGATTGCCTGTTTTCCAAATATTGTCGATATGCATTAAAACAAGCTCTTCAAAGCAATAACTGTTTGACTTTAAAAGAAATATTTTCCTTTAGGCATACTTATTGACAGGTTAAACTATATCGTTATAACAGACAATAATAATAATAATAATATTCACATGTTATAGCGACTAAACAAGTGAACATCTAACACAGCCTTTTATTAATTCAATGAGAGCCCATTTTTGATAAGCATTTATGTGTAAAGGTGGGATACTTAAAAACAAACAAGGAAATCTTTGAAGTGATGGAGATAAAAAAAAACAGGAATGAGATGCAGAAAGGAATTAAACATAGGCTGAACTCTGTGAACATAGGCTATTATGCATTACAGGGGCTCTTGTCATTGCAAATACTCTCAAACTAAAAATACATAAAATAACGATTCTTCCAGTTACATGCATGGAAAAAGTGGTCTTTCACTTTTAGAGAGGAGAACAAATTATGAGTATTTGCAAATAAAATGCTCTGGAAATGTTTGGATCAAGAGAGAGAGAGACAGAAGAAGGGAAGAAACTATAACAATGAGTTCCATGATCTCAATACGAAACCTGATGTAATAAAAACAGTTTAGTCTCGCAGACTCTGAGGTGCAGGATGTATGGCACAAAGGGGAATTCAAGAGGGGCATAAGAACTTCTTGTGGAAAACAAGAGAGCAAGCATTCTGTAGGTGGGCCAAGAATGAGTTTGGAGAATAACATTAATCATAATTTGAGGGAGGTAATTTGTAAAGGGAATGATTGGAAAATATTAGCTCAGGATATGGATGTATGGAGAGTTTATACCTATGTAGACATAATGTGTCAGTGAGTTAGTTAAAGCAAGGGGCAGCTCACAGGAGTGATTTAAGAAAGGTTTCACTGTATAAAAATTAATTTGAACTCGTTTGAAATTTGTTATTTTAGAACTTATTATAGAATTTTAATTATTTTTTATACCCAAGAACAATATATAACATCCTTTACCTATTTCATACAAACATAAAGTACATATAGAATATATTACAGTGAGCTATACTTTGCAAATTTTGTACCTATTATGTTTTCAAAGTCAGGCGTTGCCAGATTCCACAAATAAAAAATCTGTTGGGTGACAGACCTAGAAAGTCCTTGGCCTACTAGCTGAATTTTGGCCTCACTTCTACATAGAGGTGGACAATCATTCAGCCAGTATAGAGATTACATGTGGTCAACATGCCAGGATCCTCCAGATAAGATTATATTTGGTTTTCTAACTTGCAGCAGCTACTTATGTAGCTATGCAAATTCCTCATGATGCTGGATGAGCACCTGTCCCATTCTGTTGAAATTCTATGAGAAAATTTCTTCCTTCACTGTATAAAAATTAATTTGAACTCGTTTGAAATTTGTTATTTTAGAACTTATTATAGAATTTTAATTATTTTTTATACCCAAGAACAATATATAACACATCCTTTACCTATTTCATACAAACATAAAGTACATATAGAATATATTACAGTGAGGTATACTTTGCAAATTTTGTACCTATTATGTTTTCAAAGTCAGGCGTTGCCAGATTCCACAAATAAAAAATCTGTTGGGTGACAGACCTAGAAAGTCCTTGGCCTACTAGCTGAATTTTGGCCTCACTTCTACATAGAGGTGGACAATCATTCAGCCAGTATAGAGATTACATGTGGTCAACATGCCAGGATCCCCCAGATAAGATTATATTTGGTTTTCTAACTTGCAGCAGCTACTTATGTAGCTATGCAAATTCCTCATGATGCTGGATGAGCACCTGTCCCATACTGTTGAAATTCTATGAGAAAATTTCTTCCCCCAAGGGATTTGAACCAGTGCATATTCTGTAAGTCTGCACCAAGACATGTCTTGACTTTCACAAATGACTCTCTGAATAAATTCACATTTGATCTTAGCAGATATTTACATATTAAAAAACAGTCACATGCTCTTCAGATTACATTAAGAATTTTTCCAATTTCAGATATGACAAATTTTATTCAGAGGACTCATTTTCAGATTCAAAGTTATTTTACACTATGCAAATTTAGAACATGGGAGTCATGGCTTTACTTCTTTTCTGAAGAAGCTATGTTCAGAATTTTTGTGCCCTAAAAAATTCATATTCTGATGAGGTTTTAACCTAGTTACAAACAAGTTACTAGATAGAAGAACTAATGAGGATGAAAAATAACTTACTGTATTAAAACAATAAGATTTGTGCCTGTAATTAAGGTAAAATCTCATTTTTGAAGAGAAAAATTTTCGCCCAGACTGAGACTCGAACGCAGGACCTTTGACTTTCTGGGCCAATGCTCTACCAACTGAGCTACCGGGGTGAATTCCAATCTAAACGCTAATTTTTCTCTTATATATGTTGTAATTCCACAAATCTTATTGTTTAAAATATTTAACAATAATCTCAACAGTGCAAAATGTTAATTAAAAGTGTGTAATTGAGATTTAAACTCTTCCATGTTTGGAGGCCAAAGTTCACATAATGTTAGTTTTCTTGACATTTCATCAACTGCTAAGACTTTTTTATGATTTTTTTTAATTAGCACTTAACTACTATGATTTAATCAGAAATGATGGAATACCGCCCTCAGGGGTCTCCATCTAGGGGATATGTGGATGGCAACCACAAGGTTCCCAAGCTGAGCAAAACATTGCTTCCACTTACTTGTGTTTTGCTCCTTACTTTTATCTTTAACCGATCTGGCATTTCTTCCACTTACTTATACCAGACTTTTTTAACTTTACTATCTAACCTCTCTTGGTTAACTCTTGTTTTTCGACCCCGATGCTATTAGGGCATCCGAGGGCTAGGGAGTCTTTCCTTTCTTCCATTTCTTCTTTCCTTTATTTTCTTTTCTTCTCCAGAAAAGCCTGACCAGAGGCTATAAGATGGCAGCCCATCACTGGTCTTGCCTTCCTTTGGCCAGCAACCAATCGAAGGGACTATTATTATGCTTTCAAGTCTTATACGAAAATTTCCCGGAAGGACCAAACTTATGACAACCAAAGCATGATCTCCGTCCTATGAAACGCTGGAGGAAAATTTTCTATAGGATCGTAACAGGCTTTGGCCTAATACTTGGAAGGAAGAAGAGATGTGGCATACCATTTCCAGAGGATCACTGGCCCATCTGTGTCTTATGCTATATCATTTTAAAAGTATGTAATGCTGTATCATAGTTTTTGTATAACGAATATTCTCATGTGGGCTTGTAGATTTTAGAGATGCCTACGACACTTTTTAACAAGTCAGGTCATTAGCATTGCAATACAAATGTAAGTGTGAATGGGCCAACAAATTTTGTGTAGAGACCTGTTATTTCTTGTGTGTCTTGTAAATCTATGACACAAGACTCACAGTTTTATTTCCCTTTTGAATGAAGTCATATTCAGAATTGTTATAATATGAAAAAACCAATAACCCTGGCTTGTTTTGAACTCTCAAAACCAAAGGGAAACATGGTAATCATTTGTCCTGCAGAACCAAGGTGTATAAAGATATATATATATATATTTATACTAAATTTAATTTTAAATTTGAAGAGAAATTTTTTTGCCCAGATCGGGACCTTTGGTTTACCTTACCAATGCTCTTGCCAACTGAGCTACCGGGGCAAGTTCCAATCTAGACGCAAATTTTTCTCTTATATACGTTATATTCCCACGCACCAAATGCTTGAAGCCATGGCTTCATCTTTGTAAATGGCAGCCTCTTGGTTAAGAAGACTTTTATTGGGAATATAAACACTACTTTTAAAAGTCAGTAGGGTTTCTATTGATGTTAACATATATCAATAATCAAAATATATATCTCAATTTGAGTTATATTTCTTTGAACACTAAGGATCCCAAATTGCAATTAACATCAACTATACTCATCACCTTAGGTATCAAAATTAAAATTAAATCTCGAGCAGAAAGTCTATAAAAAAATCAACAATCACAAGGAAAAAATGAGCAGGAATCAACTTTGGAAAACATATAGCTCAAAACCAAGAAAAGAGGCTGTTACTGCCTTCTTATTAAAGACTAGTCATGACTTTGATGTTATAATATAAATTTTAACATACATTTTCACAATGATGGACAATTATTACTTTGAAAAGAAAAATCCTGATTCAGGAATTAATTTTTCTTTTCAAAATAGCCAATAAATGTTTTCGATTTGAATACCACAAAAAAAATTATACATACATAAAAGTTGTACTAACAATCAATAATTAAATAAGTAATTATAATAATTTAATAATAAAATGTTGGTCTTGTAAACCAAAAATAAGGTTCCCTTTTAGAACTTCAAAGAGGAAATGTATCTCTCCATAAAGTCCCCAAAACTTATATTTTACGTAATCTACTACTTGAAATTAAATTAATTTTTTTAATTCCTAGACTATTATCTAGATTAATTTTTCACCAAAATAAATCACAACTAGTCATGACTACCTTGCAATATATCTCTGCAAGGTTGGAATTTACAGCACTGAAGGTGTGTCCTTTATTGCAACTTACCAAGTTCTACGAAAAAAAAAATCTATTTAATGCACCAAACTGAACAAGCACAATAAAAAACTTAATACTACTATAACATTTATTGTATTATATGAATTTGTTTCTATTATTGAACTTTATTTATATTATATTAGAAAGTAAGAAGCAAAATAAGTTAAATGATCTCAAATGCAGTCATTATAAAACAACATATCAAATACCCATAAGTATTGATGATATAAGATATCCCTCTATCATATTTGCGCAGAAAAAAAAACTTCTAACTAAATAATTCATTTTTTATAACATTGGAGTTATCTCTCTTTACACACCACATCAGAATTAATACATGTGTTATCATAATATTAATATTCAATTCCATAAGGGATGATAATGGAGGAAGTTTCAGAATGAGCAATTCCATAATTTATATAATTGTTCTAGTATCAAGTTTATAAGTATTGAGATGTGCTGACAAATTTAATTTAGATCCTATTGCCTATGAAATAAGAAACTTCTTCAGAAGATGTTCTTATTATTAATTTCATACATCTCAATGATGGATAAATCATATTTGAAGAGAAAAATTATACGCTCAAATGGCAGAGCACTTGGACTAGAAAACCAAGGGTCCCGGGTTCAAGTCCCGGTCTGAGTGTATAATTTTTCTCTTCAAATATTCTTCAGAAGAATTCAGCACACATTTGTCTGTCCTGGATTCAAGGACACTCCGGAGATACTGGGAATGAATGAGCAGACAGTCTGGCAAAGTCAGCCGCCAGTTCAAATTTGCCAATTAGCTACAACTTGTGTCCTCTTATGGTGAAATTAAATGTTTCTTACCTCTCCTCATATCAATTTGCAATTTCGAGACTATAACTCTACAAAGTTCTGATGATGAGACAGTTATAGTCTCGAAATCGCGATCAACTTAGTAAATTGATATGAGGAGAGGTAAGAAACATTTAATTTCACCATAAATTAAACCTCATAGTGATTAATTCCTATAAAAGTTAAAAATTGTGTCCTCTTTCTTACATAAAGTGGAAAATCAAAGAATACATTATTGCTGAATGGGATATATTATGGCAAAATACTAATAATGGTATGACAATTACTTATTTTAGGACTTCACACTATGAGGTATATTCATTTAGATAAAATTTAATCGCTCACCTCATATTTTTCTAAATAAAAAATATGAGGTGAGTGATTAAATTTTACCTAAATGACAATTCGAGAATTATTTTTCCCAACAATCTATGACAGACTTAAATGCCCAAATATAGTTCCTAGTTTTGTATTAACTCAATTTTTAACCGGACATGGAACATTTCAGGCACATTTATATAAAGTTATGTAGATAGGAAATAACACTATGAGGTTTTTTAATATTGTTTATTTTCTATTTCACTCACCTCACACTTCATATGAAGTATGAGGTGAGTGAAATAAAAAATAAACAACATTTATATAAATTTAAAATATCAAATGAAACTTGTAAATGTGGAGAAGATATTCAAACAGTCAAACATGTTCTATTCAATTGTCCATTGTTTTGGTTTGAATGTTACAAATTTGAAACATATTTGAATTTTAATGAAAAAGATTATTTTCCAGTCTTCTTTATCATATTATTAACAACAGAAAATGTTATAATTACTTCTTTTCTTTTGTAAATAGTGTTTATTCTCAACTATAATTTAATTTTATTCTGTTCATCTTTGTTATAATATTGTTATGTAATTGTCTTTTATTCTACTGTTTTATGTTAATTTACTTCTTAATGACGATTTTATTATTGATTTAACACTTCTCATTGAAGGATAAATTATATTTGAAGAGAAAAATATTACTTCTTAATGTTAAAATAATTATAATCCTTATAAACCATAAGGTAAAAGAGGATTCCATATATTGAATATAATAAAAAAAAAAGATTGAGATGGACAAATCATGTAGCTCCAGCATGCAGCAGTATAAATGCTTTAAAAATTTGTAGTGGGAAACCATATTATGGGTGAAGTAGGTACAGTACAAGTAGAATAAAAAATGGATCATAAAGTTTACAACTCACGTCATAAAACATGCAGGTAGAAAGGTAAAGTGATCCTATTAGGAGGTCTTAGGAGGTCCTTGGGAAATAGGATGTTAAGGCTTTCTCTTTTCTAGACAACTGGCATGAGATATCAGATGGATTATCAGCCCCATGTGACGGGCTCTTTTCTCACCAGAACATATGACTGACATGCATTACTGTTAGAGAAATGTTAAATCAATAATAAAAACATCATTAGAAGCCTTACTAGCTTTATAAAGTAATGTTAAATTCCCAATAAATGTCTTCTTAACTAAGAAGCCGCCATTTGCAAAGATAGAAGCAATGGTTTCAAAAGCATTTGGCGATAGGGAATTACAACGTATATAAGAGAAAAATTTGCATCTAGATCGTAACTCGCCTCGGTAGCTCAGTTGGTAGAGCACTTGGCCTGGAAAGCCAAGGGTCCCGGGTTCGAGTCCCGGTCTAGGCGAACATTTTTCTCTTCAAATTTAATTTATCTTTCATTGAGAAATGTTAAATCAATAATAAAAACATCACTAGAAGCCTTACTAGCTTTATAAAGTAATGTTAAATTCCCAATAAATGTCTTCTTAACTAAGAAGCCGCCATTTGCAAAAATAGAAGCAATGGTTTCAAAAGCATTTGGCGATAGGGAATTACAACGTATATAAGAGAAAAATTTGCGTCTAGATCGTAACTCACCTCGGTAGCTCAGTTGGTAGAGCACTTGGCCCGGAAAGCCATGGGTCCCGGGTTCGAGTCCCGGTCTAGGCGAACATTTTTCTCTTCAAATTTAAATTACTGTTAGAGGCTAATTTAACACCAGGGCCACGGTGCTGCCAGAATGTTTAGAGCATGATGGATATAAGGTGAGGTATGAAACATTTTAATTTAATGTTTAGGGCAGTTTAAAAATCCTTATCTCATCAGGATTTGAACCTGTAATTTGTAGGATATTGGTGTTCTCTCTTGGCATTGGCTTAATTGTAACCCACTTCTGAAGTTGGGGTGCCTAGAAGGCAGAGTTACGTTACCCTGATATATGATATAATGGATGATAAATGATAATGAAGTGCCAAGACAGTTCTTAACCTAAATTTAACCTAAATTCCAGACCATGGGCAATCACAGGAATGATTCCCTTTAAGGAAAAATTCCTATGATTTGACCAAGAACCCAAAACCTCATGAACAGTAGTCAGAAATGCTGACCACTAGCCCATGGGGCTGGTCAGATTGCAAATATAATTTTGTTTAAAAAATGACATTACTTATGAGACAGAATAAAATATTTGAGAAAGTATTGTAGCTCACTCTTTTAAGAAAATAAAAATGTTTTTATGCAAAACAAGACAATGGTATTTTTTTTTTACTATAAACATTCATTCATTTAATATATGGTAATGTGGTATTTGTAATAATCACATATCCTGAGATTCAGTAAACCTTATATGAAAAAATTATGAAAACTTAGAAAAAATGACCTTATCTGATTAATGGCTAGTAATTATTTGAAAATTAATGTGTTAACAGAAACATAATTATTCCAGTTACAACTGCAGTAGTAATTTTCAGATTGGTGAATCCATGGTGCAAGTGGTTAGACCTGGGAGGACACCCTGATTCCTTCAGTGTAGCCCGGGTGCAGCCCAGAACATCTAAGGGCATCACAGACTTGTTATTGCTCAATCTCATACAGTCTGACTTGCCCATTATTGCCTCTGGGTCCTGAGTCCTGGTCACTTCAAGTACGGGTACATGATGGACAAATTGGAGTGTTTTTCTTAGGGATTTTACTGTTTTCTCCTATTATAAAGCTTATTCCACTGCTTCTACATGCTCATGGAATTTCCCTCCCTCAAGATATCAGGGATTGCTGTACATTGACACTTTTAAGTCACGCTTAAACAATTCTTTGTTATATATTTGAAAAGAAAAATATACACTCAGACTGGGGTTTGAACCCAAGACCTTTTTCTTTATATGCGAATGCTCTACCAACTGAGCTATCTGAGAAATACAATCTAAATGCAAATTTTTCTCTTGTATACACAGTTAATTACCAAGCGCCAAATGCTATGAAACCGTTGCTTCAATCTTGCAAATTTTTTGTTATATAATTAATTTTTTCCAGAACTAAATTTATTCTTTGTTATTATTAGTATTTTTCTCATTTTTCTATATTGTATTTTTTATAATTCATTCGTTAAATCTAGAATGTAAATCAAAATATATTGTAATTTATAATTGTAATGTAGACATACTATGTAATCATTTTATGTATAAGAGAAAAATCTGCATTTAGATCTGAGGCCTAGGTAGCTCAATTGGTTAGAGCATTGGCATAGAGAGCCAAGGATCCTGGGTTCAAACCTCGGTCTAGGCCTATATTTTTCTAATAAGAATCAAATGAATCATTTCATTTGATTCTTATTAAGGAAACCTCATAATGTTAAAATTCCCAAATTTATTATAGTATATTTTTCTCTTCAAATATGGTTGGTATCTATAATGTCGAGCACTTGATAATGAAATCATTCGCTCTCTTGCACTCCAATATTTAGCAGAAAGGCTGGTCTCTTCTACAAAAGCTGGACAACGGAGGAGATGGTTTCTTTCCATATCTTCATTTAAATTGCAAAAAGGGCATTTAGGTGAATCTGTTATGCCAATTCTGTGTATGTGTTTATTCAAGCAGTCATGTCCCATCTCTTCAAATATTGTTTATTGTAATTTAGATGTAAGAATAACTGTATTTTTTTCTAACCTGGTTGAGTGATAGACAAGGCCTTAAAGCCTTAACTCTGCCAGGTAAATAAAGATATTACTATGATAGAAATAAGTAAATTAATAAACACAATTAAATTATTGTAAATCAATGGTAAAGAGACAAATTTTTTGCCTGAACCGGAATCGAACCCTGAACCTTTAGCTTCCGTGCTAATGCTCAGACCACTGAGCTAATCCAGGCTTCATTATTATTATTATTATTATTATTATTTTGTTCTATTTCATCCCAACTGTCCTGGTACAAAAAAGGGCTGGTCAGCCTGCATTCTCTATATTGCAGATATTCAATAATAGCGCATCATCTCATTTCATCCCTCGAGCTGGCATTATGCCCAACACGAACAGAGGTTTTACTAATATAGTTTTATTATTGTGAGGCTGGTACACTTCGCTTCAATGACATAATTATTTTTTAAAGACCAAAGTGCTATAATTTTAGCCAACAACTTAATTGTAACATTGTTATTATTTTCAATGAGAGGTGATCATCCTCTTATCGTGTCCTCCTTTTGGAAGGTTGTTTCCAAATATGCCTCCCAAAGTCTGACCCTGCATCCATGTCGTGGGGACGACGTAAGCGCGTTTCAGGTTACTTGTTGGACCTGCATATCGACCTGATGTACATCAATCTGATGCACATTAGCTCGACGTGTATCATCCTGACAAGTATATCTGAAATGAGCGAGCTAAAGGGATTCCAGTGAAGCCATGTCAGGCCTAGCAAGTCAGTGGTGGATGATGAAATGCTTTCAAAAACCAAATAGGCCTCGGACATCAATGAGAGGTATTGTAATAATCAATTGAGTTGGTATTTAATTTTAGGAAGTTATATTTTGAGGTTATATAATTAATTGAATTGGTGTTTACTTGATGAAAATCCATATCTATTAATTAAATAAAAATAAAACATAGTTCTTCAGACATGTTAACAAATTATGAATTGTGTTCCAACTGATTGTTGTATTGTTGCTTAGATCAGTTGGAACACAATTCATAATTTGTTAACATGTCTGAAGAAGGTACAGTGTACCGAAACAGATGTCACTGAATTATATAATAAATTATTTAATTAATAGAGAGGTATTGTGTTTAAATCATTATTCTAATACCTTCCTAATAATTAAAAAAAAAATATATATATACTGTTTTTTTTTACTTTGGTCAGCAGAATTATATTAGGACACTTCTCTGGATGACACTACATATATTGAATTAATTATTTTAGGAATCACACTATGAGGTGTTATTTATACAAATTAAATTTTATCATCACACCTAACATTCTTCTTCTTAGACTAGTTTCAGATCCTTCTTCGGTTCATCATCAGTGTTTCCACGACCATTGTTATGTCATCTTGAAGAACCACCTCTTGATCCCTCCATTGCTAGACTGAATAATCTTGAAATATGTCTCTTGCTCCCTCTGTTGGTAGTCTGAAGAACCTCGAAATCAAACAATTTTCCCTCGAAATTTCAAAGTTCACGTAGATTAAAAAAAAACAGAAAGAAGAAATTAATGAACTTTGAAATTCCCGGAGAAAATTATTTGATTTCAAGGTTCTTCAGTCTACCAACAGAGGGAGCAAGAGGTGGCTCTTCATGGCGACAAGACAATGGTCATGAAAATACTGATGGTGGAATCGAAGAAGGGTCCAAAACTAGTCTAGAAAGAAGACAAAAATGAGATAAAGTGTGATAATATTTTACTTAAATAAGTATATGGAATTATTTGTCTACATTTATTGCTCATTTAGCATCACTCAGGGGACACATGTAGTTTTGTGGTCTACTATGGACTCAAGCAATTTGATTCTAATACAATTCTTGAACATTTTAAAATTAATTTTCATCTAAGGTTCACTTGTCGTAAGGATAATGTATATAAATGAGAAGCTGTAGAAATGTTGTAATTTATTTCTTGGCAGATCCTCCCCAACCCCAAAGACCTTTGACAAAACCCGTAAGTCCAGCGCCACCCTTCTTGCCACCGGCTGCTGCTTCAATCTTGTCATCCAATGATGGGAATTCAACAAAGTTGAAAGCTAGATCGAAGAATAGAGGTTTACAAGGAATTGGACGCATCTCTGGTGGCAGCTTGTATACATTAGGCATACGAGACGTTAACGATGGATCTTCTCTGTATTCACCAAGTCTATCACACAGAGGCTGTAACAGATATAACTTTCAATTAGATTTTGTGTCATTCTCCAAACTTTTTTAGAAAACAAACTTTTGCATTATGTTATGTAAGTAAGAAATAACACTATGAGGTTTATATATTAATTATATTATTTTTGGTCTGGACATCTTACCTCAATATTAATGTTGATTTGTTCTTGGACATGTTTCAAAACAATTCTCTGTTTTATCTTCAGCTTTCCCAGACTGGTTTTATTTATGTTGCATTATGTTGCACCACCTGGATGTCGATGTCAGCTCCATCCTGTGGTTGGCCAAAGAACCTCCAAACAAGGTCACCCTCCATCGGAATATCAAAATTCATAACTCTGTTTCTGTTCTTCTGAATATAAATTTTTTCCCAAATAGTCAGCTCGTTTGTATTTTCTAACTGTTTTAATAATTTAGTGTCTGAATTAATATTATGTTTTTCAGACCAAACATGAGCAGCAACTGCAGATTTTTCATTTCTCCATTTTTAATATTTCTTATGTGTTCTTTGGTTCTAATTTTTAGGTTTCTTTTTGTTTCCTTATATATATCTTTTCACAACCCATGCATTCAATTGGATATATTCCTGACTTTTATTTTTATCAGTTTTTTCATTTTTGTTGGTTTTATTAGTTTATTTAAACTGTAGTTATTTTTTGGTGCTAATTTAATATTAAACTTCTCAAATATATTTTGAAATTTATTATGTACCCAGGGGTGATATGTGAATTTCCTATATTTTTTCATAGGTGGTTCTTCTTTTTCAAGATTACTTCTGTTTATCATTTTTGTTTTTTATACTTTTCTATCCTTTTATGTACCATTTTTTCATCAACCCATTTTCTCTTGCTACTTTGATTATGTGTTTTTTTCTCATGTTTGAAATCTTCTTCGTTTAAGGGTAAGTTTTACCAATCTATGAGTTAAACTATTAAATGCTGCTAATTTATGTCCAATTGGATGAACCCTGTTGATTTTATAAAATTTTCCGTATGAGTTTCTTTTCTATGAATCCTGAATTCAATTTTTCTTTTTTCTTCGTTCTGACCAATTTAAGATCCAAAAAAGGTATTTGTTTATTGTCTTCTATTTCTTTGTTGAATTTAATGTTTGTACTCTGTAAATTTAATAGTTTTAGGGAATCTTCTACATGTTTTTCTTTAACAATACAAATTATATCATCAACATATTCTACTCCAAAATTTAAACATTGTGGGATGTGCTTTAGTGATTTTACATTCAAAATCGCTCATAAATAAATTTGCCAGGAAGGGTGATAAGGGTTTCCCATTGAGAGCCCTGATTTTTGTCTATAGAAACTCCCATTGAATGTAAAAAACATTTGATCAATGCATAACGCAGTTAATTTCAAATAATCTTCTTTGATCTCTCTGTCTATGTTGTTTTTTCTTAACCAATTGTTCAATATCTCCAAAGTTTTTTGTTTCGGTACATTTGTGAATAGTGAAACTACATCAAACGAAACCAACCTATCTGTGGGTTCAATTTCCACTTTTTCTAATTTGTTAACTAATTCCAATGAATTTTCAATCTGCAGACTTTCAAAATTATTAATTCTTTTAAATTGATTATTCAGCCATTTCGAAATTTTGTAGGTTGGTGATCCAATATTGTTAATTATTGGCCTCATTTTGTTTCCCGGTTTGTGAATTTTTGGAAGTCCATGTATATTAGGGTTTCTTGGGTTGCTTACTTTAATTGAAATTTTCTTTCTTGGATAGAATTTTAACATTTTTAAAAACAGTTTTCCACTTTTTTTATGGTTTTTGGTAGGGGGTCATTCTTAATTTTTTCATACTCTTTTTCTTTCAAAAGTTCTTCCATTCTATTTTGATAATCTTCTTTGTCCAGAATTATAATTTGGTTACCCTTATCTGATTTTGTATATACAACATTTTTGTTATTTATTTCTTTGAGTGTTTTTAAATCTCCTTACAAACTGGGTTTTTATTTGTATTCTTTATTTTATTCAAAATTTCTTCACATTTTTTTCTGATGATTATTTTTTCTTCTGTAACTAACCCTTCTATTGAATTTTCAATGTCCACTATGTAT
This sequence comes from Diploptera punctata, assembly GCA_030220185.1. NCBI lineage: Eukaryota > Metazoa > Arthropoda > Insecta > Blattodea > Blaberidae > Diploptera > Diploptera punctata. Next base: position 318,871 of record JASPKZ010004937.1, on the reverse strand, counting down.
TCTTCTTTCTATTGGAATAATCTATTGCTGTTTTTAGACCGTTTTCTAACAATTTTGTCTCTTTTAGGTTAAAGGTTGCCTTTGAAAAATTTTTAACATAATTCTGGTGGATTCTGATTTTCTTCTTCATTTCTGGTTTTATTCTGATGTTTGATTTTATTTGATGTTTCTTCTTTCCCTTTGATTTAGTTAACAAATTATTTATCTTTTTCTTTTGTTTCTCAATTTTCTTTTTCATGGTTATGTTCAAAAAAGTGAAAAATTATTTTCTAGGTTTTCCCACATGATGTTTCCTAATATTTTAGACAATTTGATATGTAACAAATAAATTTCAATATCCAGATTACTGATCATTTCAAAGTGTTTATTCTTTTCTAGTTTTAGTAATTTGTTCTCCAAAATTTTTTGTTGTTTGCTGTTATTGTTATGCTTAACGGTTTTTCTAATGAACATGGGAACCAATTCTAATTTTAGACATTGGTTGATGAATTTAATGTCTGCTAATCTTTTAAATTTCTTCTCTCTTAATTTTATAAACTTTTTGACTTCATATTTTGTTTCGAAAAAATTGTTATTGAAGTTGAGTATGGAGGACGCCATCTTGTTTTTCGTAATTTATAACACAAACACAATTTCTGGTTTTGTTTCTAAGGGTAACCAAATTATAATTCTGGACAAAGAAGATTATCAAAATAGAATGGAAGAACTTTTGAAAGAAAAAGAGTATGAAAAAATTAAGAATGACCCCCTACCAAAAACCATAAAAAAAGTGGAAAACTGTTTTAAAAATGTTAAAATTCTATCCAAGAAAGAAAAATTTCAATTAAAAGTAAGCAACCCAAGAAACCCTAATATACATGGACTTCCAAAAATTCACAAACCGGGAAACAAAATGAGGCCCAATAATTACAATATTGGATCACCAACCTACAAAATTTCGAAATGGCTTGAATAATCAATTTAAAAGAATAATAATTTTGAAAGTCTGCAGATTGAAAATTCATTGGAATTAGTTAACAAATTAGAAAAAGTGGAAATTGAACCCACAGATAGGTGGTTTCATTTGATGTAGTTTCACTATTCACAAATGTACCGAAACAAAAAACTTTGGAGATATTGAACAATTGGTTAAGAAAAAACAACATAGACAGAGAGATCAAAGAAGATTATTTGAAATTAACTGCGTTATGCATTGATCAAATGTTTTTTACATTCAATGGGAGTTTTCTATAGACAAAAATCAGGGCTCTCAATGGGAAACCCATTATCACCCTTCCTGGCAAATTATTTATGAGCGATTTTGAATGTAAAATCACTAAAGCACATCCCACAATGTTTAAATTTTGGAGTAGATATGTTGATGATATAATTTGTATTGTTAAAGAAAAACATGTAGAAGATTCCCTAAAACTATTAAATTTACAGAGTACAAACATTAAATTCACCAAAGAAATAGAAGACAATAAACAAATACCTTTTTTGGATCTTAAATTGGTCAGAAACGAAGAAAAAGAAAAAATTGAATTCAGGATTCATAGAAAAGAAACTCAATACGGAAATTTTATAAAATCAACAGGGTTCAATCCAATTGGACATAAATTAGCAGCATTTAATAGTTTAACTCATAGATTGGTAAACTTACCCTTAAACGAAGAAGATTTCAAACATGAGAAAAAACACATAATCAAAGTAGCAAGAGAAAATGGGTTTGATGAAAAAATGGTACATAAAAGGATAGAAAAGTATAAAAAACAAAAAATGATAAACAGAAGTAATCTTGAAAAGAAGAACCACCTATGAAAAAATATAGGAAATTCACATATCACCCCTGGGTACATAATAAATTTCAAAATATATTTGAGAAGTTTAATATTAAATTAGCACCAAAAAATAACTACAGTTTAAATAAACTAATAAAAACCAACAAAAATGAAAAAACTGATAAAAATAAAAAGTCAGGAATATATCAAATTGAATGCATGGGTTGTGAAAAGATATATATAGGGAAAACAAAAAGAAACCTAAAATTAGAACCAAAGAACACATAAGAAATATTAAAAATGGAGAAATTGAAAAATCTGCAGTTGCTGCTCATGTTTGGTCTGAAAAACATAATATTAATTCAGACACTAAATTATTAAAAACAGTTAGAAAATACAAACGAGCTGACTATTTGGAAAAAATTTATATTCAGAAGAACAGAAACAGAGTTATGAATTTTGATATTCCGATGGAGGGTGACCTTGTTTGGAAGGTTCTTTGGCCAACCACAGGATGGAGCTGACATCGACATCCAGGTGGTGCAACATAATGCAACATAAATAAAACCAGTCTGGGAAAGCTGAAGATAAAACAGAGAATTGTTTTGAAACATGTCCAAGAACAAATCAACATTAATATTGAGGTAAGATGTCCAGACCAAAAATAATATAATTAAAATAACCTCAAAATATAACTTCCTAAAATTAAATACTATGAGGTTTACTTATTTTAGGAATTCTCACTATGAGGTATATTCTACCTTAACTATGAGGTTTATTTTAATTTATTTTGAGTTGTATTTTGATTCACCTCATATTTCAAGAAATATGAGGTGAGTCAAAATAAACTTTTGCTTACTTACAAATATGCAAATTTTGAGATAACTCCTCAATATGTCCACACAGGACTATTCTAGTTTAGCAAAAATTATCCCAGCAAGCAGCATCTCTCTATCTTTATGATTAATAAATTATTTCAGTTTGTAATTTTGCTGCTTGAATCACTATTGCTAAACACCATCCATTTATTTAATAAGAGTTAAAATTTAACACCACACCTCATAACTAATTAATTCACTGGCACTATCGAACCCTTAGGTTCATGGCCATACATCTCCTTGTACAATTCATCTTCCTGATATCCATGATTAGTGTTTCTCCTATCTCATTCTTGGTTTACCAACTGATTTTCTATAAGAAGCTTACATACATGTCTTTCACTCCCCATATATGCCACATGTCCTGCTCATCACAGTCTATGAGACTTAACTGCCTTCACCTCATAATTGTAGATTTTCTCCAAGACTAGATTTGATACTTCTGTGTATCATCTCCAGCTCTTTCTAACAGTTAGATAGAGCTGAAGTTCATACACATATCAAAACTACTCTTCGAGAATCTAACAATAATGAGGCTAGAATGTTAAATTCTTACTCTAGTATTAATTAAAATAAACCTTATAGTGTCACTTCCTTTAAATATTAATGAAAACCATCCATTTATATTTATTTAAACTTAACATTTAGTAACAAAAACAAAATTAATGTAGAAGTTTATCATGGTGGACTAGTAGTTTTTTTGCTAGCCTCTGGTTCAAGATTTGTAAGTTCAAACCCAGTTGAACATAAAAATTGTGCAATAGAACTAAAGCCATGGGTCCTATGCCCTAGATTAACAGCACATAAAAGAACCTCAAGCCTGAAAAAATACCTTGAGCAAAATTTGTTGGCTATTTAATGCCCAGATTAGAATTGTGGTAATAATGATCTTTTAGCAGTTAAAGGGCATTGTTAAATAAAATAACAAGAAAAATCATATATGTTTTGGACATCTCAAAAGAATGGAAAAGGAAAGACTGCCATTACGAATGCTTAATCTAAAGGTCAGAGGCAAACAACACAAGGGAGACAAAGGTGGATCGATCAAGTGAAGACAAATTTACAAAACAGAGAATATGATCAGGTAGAATTAAAAAGAAGAAAAGCATAGGAAGACAGAGATGGACGGAGGCATATTTGCAATTGACCTTTTGCAAGGGAAACTCAATAAGAGGATGATGGATAATAATAAAATGATAAAAGTCCAAAATTATTTTAGAAAATCAAAGTATAGAACGGGTGTCTAGTTTCAAATATTTGGGCTGTGATGTTGGCTTACAATGTGGAAAGAGATATTGACTCCAAAATAAATAAATTTCAGACGGTGTGTGGAACAATACAGAGAACATTCAAAAATAAAATTAGAAAAGAAACAAAGATAAAAATGTATAATGTTATGGCTTGGGTTCCTACAATATTGTATGGATGTGAACTTGGGCACCAATGAAAAACAAAAGGATAGAATACAGATGGCGGAGATGAGGTTCCTAAGACAAGTAAAAGGATATACAAGACTTGATAGAATAAGAAATGAGGATATAAGAGAAGAATTGAAAGTACAGCCTTTATTGGATAAGGTCACGAATTACAGACAGAAATGGATTGATCATATGGATGGAATGAGTAAGGAGAGATATCCATTGTTAGCAAGAAATTATCAAGCAAGAGGAAGACGTGATGTTGGAAGACCGAGAAGACGTTGGGCTGATGCATTATGAAGTCGGAACGGGCAATTGCCTAATCCCTGGAGTGATGATGATGATAAAAGTCCATGAAAATCTAAAATGATACAGACTTTTCATTTTGGTAAATAAGTTAAAGAGAGATAAATTAAAAAAAAAGATATATATATGTGAGGAAGGTATTAGGAAGAATTTCTGATTCAATAAAAGATGAATTAAAAGTTCCAACCCCACTAAGTTGATACTAATAAAATTCATATGAAATTCCATTGAGGTGAATATTCATAAGGTAAAAGTTAAATTTAAAATGTACCTGTTGGCAGGTGCCGTCGTCCTCAACTTTGTTAAAATGGTGTATATAAAATTAACTGGAGCGCTTTCGGAAGTTAACTTCCATCATCAGCAGGCTTAACTTCTGCTACTCGTTGTTGTTTACGATGATGTATATTCCAAGCATTTGTAGCAGCAACTGACTTGTTTTTGACAATCTTGTAAATGAGTTGTTTGATTGGGGTGCGTTCTTATTAAGAAGTAAGGTGATATATTTGAAGAGAAAAATTTTCGCCTAGACCAAAATGTCTTCTTAACTAAGAAGCCGCCATTTGCAAAGACAGAAACAAAGGTTTCAAAGCATTTAGTGCGAGGGAATTACAACGTATATAAAAGAAAAAATTGCATCTAGATCGCAACTCGCCTCGGTAGCTCAGTTGTTAGAGTATTTGGCCCAGAAAGCCAAAGGTCCCGGGTTCGAGTCTCGATCTAGGCAAAAATTTTTCTCTTCAAATATAATTTATCCTTCAGTGAGAAGTGTTAAATTAATAATAAAAACATCAAGTAAGATGTTTATTTCCTTCATAATTTCGAGGTCTTCAAATATATTTATACCAAAACAAAATTACTTAAACAATTGGAAAAACCGAAGGAACTCACAATTTGGGGAAAAAATTTACATATGCAAGAATGAAAATACAACTATGAATTTTGAAATACCCGGTTATAAGGAGAGAGGACTGATTTGGAAATTCTTCGGTTGGCCACCAGATGGCGCAGAGGTCAGTCTGCAGGATAGAAGGCTGTTGGACGGCAGTTGTGAACGTGACACAGCATTGAGAATGCCACAAAAGATGTGAAGAAACCCTGGGTCTGCTATGAATTATGAAGTATGAGATGAGTGAAATAATAAAAAATAAACAATATTTATCTTTGATGTTTTTATTATTGATTTAACCCTTTGCCCCGCTCAGTTATTTCCAGTAGTATGCTGTACAGAGACATATTCCTTTTACGGCATTTAAAGTTTAAATGTCTTCTAGACACTTTTAATTGAAGTATGGCATATGTGTACTAACTATGGTCTCTTCTGAAAAATCATGTGAAATATGCTAAATCAACAACTTGTTTTCAAATTACAAATATCATCATCAAATAATTAATTATTAATTTTGTAAATATGTCACGATACTATATATATATATATATATATATATATAAAGACCTCGAAGTATTCCACAATTTTAAGGATGGATAATATTGCCTTTGAATAATATTATATTTGAAGCAAATATATATATATATATATATCTCCCACAACAGACCCGGAGGCCCTTGGAGTAGTAGGAGGTTAAGGCTCCCACTTTTCTGGACAATCGGCACTTTATGTCAGCCGGGTGTCAGCCCTGCGTGACGGCCGCCTTTACCCCCAGAACAAGCGTCTGGTACTAATTTCCGTTAGAGGCTGAGTCGACCCCAGGGCCATAGTGCCGCCAGAGGGTTTGGGTCAGTTTAAAAATCCTGACCCCAACGGGACTTGAACCCTCGACCCTCCGGCTTGTAGCTCAGTGCCTTAACCACTACGCTACGGCGTGCCCTCAAATATATTTATTAACAATTAATATTTTATATGTATGAATAAATTATATAGGCCTATCCTCAGTTTAATATCTTATGGAGATAGCAATGTTTATAGTTTGCATAAAATATATTTCTAAAATTATTAAGATAAACTGTATTAGTCCGTTTCTATTTTTTTTAAATTTCAACTTGGAATAATGTACCATTGTTAAAAAAAACTATATTTCGCTGATAAATCAAGACACAGACACAGAAAGTAACATCATTAGTAAAAATTCTCGCATATGTAAGTTCTACTACATATAAAATTTATTTATTTATTACTTTCTCTATTACCGGTATATAATAAAGAAAAATTGTCCTTATCTGTTTATAATTTTATTTGGTGATGAGAAAGATTCCAATTATTTAAAATTAAGTTCTGAGGACCAATTATTAAAAGAGTAATTATAGTTCTCGATATAATCAGTGCGCTCTGTCGTCGACGATACGATTTCTTCATCACTGTCACTCGTTTGTTCTATATGACTATATTGCACTAAACTACCCATCCAAGAAGCGTCAGAACTATCACTTTCATAATTAAATTCCTCATCTATCGCGGCCACAACGTCTTCACTGAACAATGGGTTTAAATTACAGGTATATTCACTAACACATGAACTTTTGCTTTCGCTTGCCATGGTTACAGATAAAACTGGTGGAGGCTTTCAAAAATAGGGTTGAAAACACAAAAAATGTACCGTTAGAATTTTACAAAAAAATAATAAAGCAAGCCTTGTTGCCACATTTAATACATTCCACAGATGCCAAAGAATGACTGACATGTCACAGTTTTCCAAGAAAAATGAATCCAAGTTGAAATACAGCTGTTTTATGAATAGGTAGGCGCTTTACTACGTTTATACGGGGCAGGGACAAAGCAAGTACGGTATGCTATTGACGATTTTTATTATTAATTTAACACTCTCATTGTTGAAGGATAAATTATATTTGAAGAGAAAATTTTTCTCTTCAAATATAATTTATCCTTCAATGAGAAGTGTTAAATTAATAATAAAAATCGTCAATAGAAGCCCTACTGGCTATAAAGTAGTGTTAAATTCCCAATAAATGTCTTCTTAACTAAGAAGCCGCCATTTGCAAAGATAGAAGCTATGGTTTCAAGCATTTGGCGCAAGGGAATTACAACGTACATAAGAGAAAAAATTTGCGTCTAGATCGTAAACTCGCCTCGGTAGCTCAGTTGGTAGAGCACTTGGCCCGGAAAGCCAAGGGTCCCGGGTTCGAGTCCCGGTCTAGGCGAAAATTTTTCTCTTCAAATATAATTTATCCTTCAATGAGAAGTGTTAAATTAATAATAAAAAATCGTCAATAGAAGCCCTACTGGCTATAGTAAAGTAGTGTTAAATTTCCCCAATAAATGTCTTCTTAACTAAGAAAGCCGCCATTTGCAAAGATAGAAGCTATGGTTTCAAGCATTTGGCGCAAGGGAATTACAACGTACATAAGAGAAAAATTTGCGTCTAGATCGTAACTCGCCTCGGTAGCTCAGTTGGTAGAGCACTTGGCCCGGAAAGCCAAGGGTCCCGGGTTCGAGTCCCGGTCTAGGCGAAAATTTTTCTCTTCAAATATAATTTATCCTTCAATGAGAAGTGTTAAATTAATAATAAAAATCGTCAATAGAAGCCCTACTGGCTATAAAGTAGTGTTAAATTTCCCAATAAATGTCTTCTTAACTAAGAAGCCGCCATTTGCAAAGATAGAAGCTATGGTTTCAAGCATTTGGCGCGAGGGAATTACAACGTACATAAGAGAAAAATTTGCGTCTAGATCGTAAACTCGCCTCGGTAGCTCAGTTGGTAGAGCACTTGGCCCGGAAAGCCAAGGGTCCCGGGTTCGAGTCCCGGTCTAGGCGAAAATTTTTCTCTTCAAATATAATTTATCCTTCAATGAGAAGTGTTAAATTAATAATAAAAATCGTCAATAGAAGCCCTACTGGCTATAAAGTAGTGTTAAATTCCCAATAAATGTCTTCTTAACTAAGAAGCCGCCATTTGCAAAGATAGAAGCTATGGTTTCAAGCATTTGGCGCGAGGGAATTACAACGTACATAAGAGAAAAATTTGCGTCTAGATCGTAACTCGCCTCGGTAGCTCAGTTGGTAGAGCACTTGGCCCGGAAAGCCAAGGGTCCCGGGTTCGAGTCCCGGTCTAGGCGAAAATTTTTCTCTTCAAATATAATTTATCCTTCAATGAGAAGTGTTAAATTAATAATAAAAATCGTCAATAGAAGCCCTACTGGCTATAAAGTAGTGTTAAATTCCCAATAAATGTCTTCTTAACTAAGGAGCCGCCATTTGCAAAGATAGAAGCTATGGTTTCAAGCATTTGGCGCAAGGGAATTACAACGTACATAAGAGAAAAATTTGCGTCTAGATCGTAACTCGCCTCGGTAGCTCAGTTGGTAGAGCACTTGGCCCGGAAAGCCAAGGGTCCCGGGTTCGAGTCCCGGTCTAGGCGAAAATTTTTTCTCTTCAAATATAATTTATCCTTCAATGAGAAGTGTTAAATTAATAATAAAAATCGTCAATAGAAGCCCTACTGGCTATAAAGTAGTGTTAAATTCCCAATAAATGTCTTCTTAACTAAGAAGCCGCCATTTGCAAAGATAGAAGCTATGGTTTCAAGCATTTGGCGCAAGGGAATTACAACGTACATAAGAGAAAAATTTGCGTCTAGATCGTAACTCGCCTCGGTAGCTCAGTTGGTAGAGCACTTGGCCCGGAAAGCCAAGGGTCCCGGGTTCGAGTCCCGGTCTAGGCGAAAATTTTTCTCTTCAAATATAATTTATCCTTCAATGAGAAGTGTTAAATTAATAATAAAATCGTCAATAGAAGCCCTACTGGCTATAAAGTAGTGTTAAATTCCCAATAAATGTCTTCTTAACTAAGAAGCCGCCATTTGCAAAGATAGAAGCTATGGTTTCAAGCATTTGGCACAAGGGAATTACAACGTACATAAGAGAAAAATTTGCGTCTAGATCGTAACTCGCCTCGGTAGCTCAGTTGGTAGAGCACTTGGCCCGGAAAGCCAAGGGTCCCGGGTTCGAGTCCCGGTCTAGGCGAAAATTTTTCTCTTCAAATATAATTTATCCTTCAATGAGAAGTGTTAAATTAATAATAAAAATCGTCAATAGAAGCCCTACTGGCTATAAAGTAGTGTTAAATTCCCAATAAATGTCTTCTTAACTAAGAAGCCGCCATTTGCAAAGATAGAAGCTATGGTTTCAAGCATTTGGCGCAAGGGAATTACAACGTACATAAGAGAAAAATTTGCGTCTAGATCGTAACTCGCCTCGGTAGCTCAGTTGGTAGAGCACTTGGCCCGGAAAGCCAAGGGTCCCGGGTTCGAGTCCCGGTCTAGGCGAAAATTTTTCTCTTCAAATATAATTTATCCTTCAATGAGAAGTGTTAAATTAATAATAAAAATCGTCAATAGAAGCCCTACTGGCTATAAAGTAGTGTTAAATTCCCAATAAATGTCTTCTTAACTAAGAAGCCGCCATTTGCAAAGATAGAAGCTATGGTTTCAAGCATTTGGCGCAAGGGAATTACAACGTACATAAGAGAAAAATTTGCGTCTAGATCGTAACTCGCCTCGGTAGCTCAGTTGGTAGAGCACTTGGCCCGGAGGAAAGCCAAGGGTCCCGGGTTCGAGTCCCGGTCTAGGCGAAAATTTTTCTCTTCAAATATAATTTATCCTTCAATGAGAAGTGTTAAATTAATAAAAAAATCGTCAATAGAAGCCCTACTGGCTATAAAGTAGTGTTAAATTCCCAATAAATGTCTTCTTAACTAAGAAGCCGCCATTTGCAAAGATAGAAGCTATGGTTTCAAGCATTTGGCGCAAGGGAATTACAACGTACATAAGAGAAAAATTTGCGTCTAGATCGTAACTCGCCTCGGTAGCTCAGTTGGTAGAGCACTTGGCCCGGAAAGCCAAGGGTCCCGGGTTCGAGTCCCGGTCTAGGCGAAAATTTTTCTCTTCAAATATAATTTATCCTTCAATGAGAAGTGTTAAATTAATAATAAAAATCGTCAATAGAAGCCCTACTGGCTATAAAGTAGTGTTAAAATTCCCAATAAATGTCTTCTTAACTAAGAAGCCGCCATTTGCAAAGATAGAAGCTATGGTTTCAAGCATTTGGCGCAAGGGAATTACAACGTACATAAGAGAAAAATTTGCGTCTAGATCGTAACTCGCCTCGGTAGCTCAGTTGGTAGAGCACTTGGCCCGGAAAGCCAAGGGTCCTGGGTTCGAGTCCCGGTCTAGGCGAAAATTTTTCTCTTCAAATATAAGGTATGCTTTACTACGTTATACGGGGCAAAGGGTTAACATTTCTCAATGAAAGATAAATTATATTTGAGGAGAATATAATATTTATCTTTGCTGGAATGTTCTCTCTGTGAATTATTGTGAGAGTATTTTCAATTGTGTTCATTTGGTGACCTGCATTAATGAGATGTTTAGCATAGCTTATTTATCACCAGTGTGCATGAAATCTTTTAGGTGTTGAAATTTCTGCTTGTCCTGCCAATATAATTTTAATCCAGTTAATTTTATATACAACCATTTTAACAAAGTTGACGACGATGGCACCTGCCAACAGGTACATTTAATTTTAACTTTTACCTTACCACTAAGATGGATTAGATATGTAAACAGGATGAATGGTAATAGATCTATTAAATTTTTGAAAGAAAACCTAGAATGAGACAGCTGAATTGTGTGGAAAAGGACCTAAATAGTTTATATTTAGGAGTTAGATGATGGAGGAAAGAAGGTGGAGGAGAGAGAAGAATGAGCTAACATTGTTTAAGAAGGCTTTAGCTAAGCTCTAATCGAGTTCACCGAGAATAATCTGACAAAATTTCAGAGTCAGGTAATAATATAATAATAATATCCTCAACTCTCTGTCCAACGGGTCGAGGGAGAAGATGAAGCCGCTACCTTTATAGAGGCCTGTGATGCACTGTCACAGGGGCGGGTGAATGAAATGAAATGGATGAGATGAGTATGGAGAAATGAAATTTGTGGCAGGGTAAAATGGGAGAAACCTGCTCAAGCTCAGTTTTGTCCACCATGAAACCCACATGAAGTGACCGAGACTTGATCATGAGACCCCCAGTAGTGAGAGGCGAGCATCTAACTGCTTGCGTGCATCACAGAGCAGCCAGTCAAGTATAAACTTAGGTTTAAATAATCTTGGATTAAACATGTTTGGAAGACATTTTTTGATCCATGATCCTAGTTCAAATGCTTTATACAACTTAGACCTTAGGTGGAATTGGAAATGATACATAGATGTATTGAAACTAGTCTTCAAGAAATCTAGATTTATGAGGTGAGTTGGTCAAATCTAACTCAATTTATTAATTAGGCCTTAGTATTTTAAATTTAACAGAAAGTGGTTTATACAATGGCATTTGTATGAATAATTCATAATTATTCTGATGACCTTCTTTTCTAATAATATAACTCTATGGACCTTCAACTTATTTTAAGTTAAACTCTTTATGTAATTAATCATAATTAATGCTCAATGTTTTTATTATTAATTTCATACATCTCAATGTATATAGAGAAAAATATGCGTTTAGATCGGTACTTGCTCAGGTAGCTCAGATGGTAGAGCACTTGGTTTAGAGAACCAAGGGTCCCAGGTTTAAGTCCCGGTCTGAGCGTATAATTTTTCTCTTCAAATATGATAATTAATGATGTTTTTATTATTGATTTAACATTTCTCACTGAAAGATAAATTATATTTGAAGAGAAAATCAATAATAAAAACATCATTAGAAGCCTTATAAAGTAATGTTAAATTCCCAATAAATGTCTTCTTAACTAAGAAGCCGCCATTTGCAAAGGTAGAAGCAATGGTTTCAAAAGCATTTGGCGATAGGGAATTACAACATATATAAGAGAAAAAATTGCATCTAGATCGTAACTCGCCTCGGTAGCTCAGTTGGTATAGCACTTGGCCCGGAAAGCCAAGGGTCCCGGTTCGAGTCTCGGTCTAGGCGAAAATTTTTCTCTTCAAATATAATTTATGATAATTAATGCTATTTTTTTTCATATTTGAAGAGAAAAATATATGCTCAGACTGGGGCTTGAACCCAGAACCTTTCGCACTCTAGGCGAATGTGAAAGGTCCAGGATTCAAGCCCTAGTTTGAGCGTATAATTTTCTCTTCAAATATGATTTATCCATCATTGAGATGTATGGAAATGAATAATAAAAACTTTGATAATTAATGCTACATATTTATTATGTAAGCAAACTCCCGATTATCCGTGCATGTATTATCCGGTTTGCAGATTATCTGTGCATGACTTTTTTACTGTATTTTTTAAAAATGCTGTATTTTGTATTGTTATGAAAAAAAAAAACATTTATTTTTAAACATGCTAATGTGAGTAAGAAGAAAATCGCCAAGAAACGACATAAACACCGGTCGACCAGAGGCTACTGACGATGGAGATAAGCTCCAAACTGCAGTATAGAAGAAAAAGGATATGAGGTGAGGTAATAAAAACATTAATTTAATTCTTATGCTAATGTGAACTGCGTTAGAAACTAGCACAACAGAGTAAACCTTCACTCACAAAACCCCCCCGACGCGTTTCATGGTACCAACCAACATTCTGAGAGAATACAATACAATTTCGGAAATTTCTGTCTGTGAGAGTCACTGAAAGTTTGTTTGATGCAGTTTGAAACCACGGATATACTGTGGCAGTGGGTTTATCTCGGTTAGTACTGTAGTCATCGGTGGTTACTAGAGTGGTCATCGCTGGTTATAAGTGTGGACATCGGTGGTTACTAGTGTAGTTGTCACTGGTTACGATGGCCATTTTGAATAACTGTTGTAATCAGAGTTGTCATGACAGGAAATAGGCCCACCTTTTTTTTTTTTCATTTTTATGAGTAAAAATAAAATAATGATAATTACGACTTGCACCTACATACATTTAATATAACATTTTATGAATATTTGTTGCATTTAAATAGTGTTAAAGTGGGTAAATAATACATTTCTGATCAACTTCCACGCGCCGAATAACTTAATTGTTTTTCAATTTTCCATGCATATCTCGGTCCCAATTAACACAGATAATCGGAAGTTTGCTGTAGTACCGGTACTTTATTTATTATGAAGTATCATTGCATTCTTCTTTGTAATCATTAATTACCACACTAGTTAGCATGGTGAATTTTAAGAAAAACGTTTAAAATCCTGTACCTTTTTGCTCTTATAGCTGGCCTTGGTTCCCAGCTGTGCAATTCCATCCTCGTCTTGCCCCTCTCCTTCCAGCACGCTGTGGGCATGTGCAGAAAACACTTGACCCTCAATGTCACGTTTAAGGTTCTGAAGATCAGAACGTAACTTGTTGTCAAGTGCTGCTGTAGCATTGCTTGCACCAAGAGCTTCTTTCACGTATTGTTCAGCTCGTTGGTATAGTGCCATACCTTCTCGCCATCGACGTAGACCAAACAAGGCTTTGAGCTATGTAGAAACATCTGTAAGACAAGAACATGATGAGAATATAAAAGTAACTTACCGTATTTAATTCACTTTTTTATCATATTTTTGCAATCTTAAAGACGGATGAGTGATTTATGAGAGGAAAGTTTCAGGGACATTTGTATCCATGACCAGGCTTGTCATTGTACTTAATATTTAATTTTAGGAAGTTATATTTTGAGGTTATTTTAATTATATTATTTTTAGTCATCTTACTCAATATTAATGTTAATTTGTTTTTGAACATGTTTCAAAAAATTCTGTTTTATCGTCAGCTTATCCAGACTGGTTTTATTTATATTGCATTATGTTGCACAACCTGGATGTCGATGTCAGCTCCATCCTGTGGTTGGCCAAAGAACCTCCAAACAAGGTCATGCTCCATCGGTATATCAAAATTCATAACTTTGTTTTGGTTCTTCTGAATATAATTTTTTTTCCAAATAGTCAGCTCTTTCATATTTTCTAATTATTAAAACAGTTAGAAAATACGAGAGAGATGACTATTTGGGGAAAAAAAATTATATTCAGAAGAACCAAGACAGAGTTATGAATTTTGATATACCGATGGAGCGTGACCTTGTTTGGAGGTTCTTTGGCCAACCACAGGATGGAGCTGACATCGACATCCAGGTTGTGCAACATAAATAAAACCAGTCTGGACAAGCTGATGATAAAACAGAATTGTTTTGAAACATGTTCAAGAACAAATCAACATTAATATTGAGGTAAGATGACTAAAAATATATAAATTGTCTTTGTACCTTCAGTCATAGAACATTTCTAAATTTCTTTTCTATTGTGCCAGGCTTTTCAAAACTATGCTATTTGGGGGAAAAGAATTGTTCTCACAGAATGTAAAAAAAAAAAGTACTGTCATGTACTGTCTTCTATAAAGAGAAATGCACACTTTTGGAAATTGAGATTGTGAGCTTCCTGGTGGGAGCAAGGGTTACCCTAACATTGTTCTTCACTAAAACATGTAAGAAATGAGATCTCATTCTAGCGAAAATTGTCTCAAAGGATACAAATAGTTAAATTAATTCTTTTAATTTCTAGTCTACTTACTAGATTTATTTTTACCCAAATAAACCATCCATTAGCAATAGGCCTAATGCTTGAAGGGCTGTAAAATATAGACCTTAAATAACTGTTAGGAATAATCCTTGAAGAGCTTGATTATATTCTTTGTCATCCTCAGTATGGGGCCACTAATAATACCTCAAATTCATTTTAAAATACAATAGGAAGTAACATTAAGAGATTTTTTAAGAGAAAAATTATATGCTCAGACTGGGACTTGAACCTGGGACCCTTGGTTCTCTAGATCAACTTAGCTACCGGAGCAAGTACCGATCTAAACGCAAATCTTTCTCTATATATGTTGTAATTCCCACCCACCAAATGCTATGAAGCCTTTGCTTCTATTTTTGCAAATGACAGCTTCTTTATTAAGAAGACACATATTTGGGAATTATACATTACATTATAAATGCCGGTTCAAGTCCCGGTCTGAGCATATAATTTTTCTCTTCAAATATGATTTATCCATCAATGAGATGTATGAAACGAAGGTTCAAATCCCGGTCTGAGCATATAGTTTTTCTCTTCAAATATGAATTATCCATCATTGAGATGTATGAAATGAATAATAAAAACATCAAATTAAGAGGTTTATTTAGTAATTAAGATATTTGGCCTGTTTATTCTACCTCTTATGGTTGTTTTTGGTGGACATATGTTTTCAAGGCTTCTGAGCCCCATGTCAGCAATACAGACTGTAACAATCTCTACTTGCATCAAACAACAATTGCTGCATATTTTATTGAGCTGATTTTTGCTGTATATTTGCTAATAAGCCATTTAGGGTAGTCAGTGGTTAGGGAAAGGGATTATTCAAAGTTAAAAATGGGAAACACATTATGAGGTTCTTAATTAATAAATAATGAGTCATTTTTACATCTTACCTCATATTTCATGTTTATTCTTCTTCTTCTTCCTTCCAAGTATTAGGCCAAGGCCTGTTACGATCCTATAGAAAATTTTCCCTCCAGCGTTTCATAGGACGGCCCAGTGATCTTCGTCCTCTTGGTATATAATTATAAACAGCTTTGGGGATCCGATTTGAACTCATTCTTTCAAGATGGTGTTTCCAATTTAGTTGGTACTGTTTAATATATTCCAAAATTGGCATAGTCTTCAATCTTTTAAGATATCGGTGTTCCTTTTCCGATCCCATCTGGTGTAACCCGCTGTTCTCTGCGCATGAATCTCATTTCACAAGCCGTTATTCTGCTTTCATGTTGTTTTCTTAGTGTCCATGCTTCACTACCATAGGTCAACACTGGTCTAGCCAAAGTGTTATATATACGTAATCTGGTGTTTTTTGTACAAGGGATGGTTTCATAACTTGATTAATAATTCCTAAACTTTTATTATAACTAGTAACTTTTTCAGGGATATCCTTTTCATCCCAGACAGAGAGATAATATCCAAGATATTTAAATTGATTAGATCTCTCTAAAATTTTATTCTGGAGACAGATTTTACTTTGTATGGGGTCCTTCCCATGAAATGCCATAATTTAGTTTTGTTAATTGATATTTCCATATTAAATTTGGCACCTATTTTTTTGTAAATTATAAATTGATCGTTGCAAATCATTTTCGGAAAGTGCCAGAAGAGCTAAATTGTCTGCAAAAAGAATAGCATCGAGTTTGAGGTTCCTATTGATGGGTATATATCCTCGTTGTGTTTTCCTCCATTCATTTATTAATTTATTCATGTATATAATGAAAAGCACCGGTGAAAGTCCACATCCCTGTCTTACTCCAGTGTTGATCTTTTCCCAAGAAGATAATTTGCCATCTTGTTTAAAAGAGATTTCATTATCTTTATAGATGTTGAAGATATTAGTAATATATTGTTGTGGAACGTTATCATCAGCTAAAATTTTGTAGTAATATATTTCTGTCTACTTTGTCAAAAGCCTTTATGAAGTCAACGAAGGCGATATGAGTTTCATCAAATCAATACCAGATGGCAACGATAGCTCGAAGTTCATCAAATCAACACCAGATGGCAACGTTATAGAGGGAGATTCCAACGAATATCCGGTAGTCATAATGGCGGTTGAAAATGAATGACAAGATCATTTGAAAACTATAGTTACCGTGTTTAATAAAACATGAAATATGAGGTAAGATGTAAAAATGACTCATTAATTTATTAAGAGGGATTATTATTAATACAGGCATGAACTACAATGACTTTATGGGGCTTAATGTTCATTTCTAAAATTGTATTTAACAAACTACAAATGGCTCACCTAAAGGCACGATAAGCCTTGATTTTGGTGTCGATCTCCTGCTGGTACTTCATATCATCTTCTAGACCAGGCAGCTGCTGCAACTCACAGTAGTTTTGTAGGATGATCTCAAACAATCGAGTCAGATCTTGAGGACGAGTTCTGCGTCCTTCACCACCCTACCAAATTAAACCATACATATAATTTTACAAATATAATACCTGAAATTACAGGCTTCGTTAAAATTTGTGGGTCCTTTCAATTTTAACAGAATAAGATTTTAATGAATGTCACTGAATAAAGTAAATAAAATAATTTACCTACTTTTTTATATCTCATGTTTTATAAATAAAAGTTTTAAAATTAAAAAGTTAACCTTCCCAGTAGGAATGAGCGTTTACTTAAAAGATGAAATTAAAAAAATTGCTCTAGTTGCCACCATGTCTGTTTTGCAATGAATCTTGGCATATAACACCTACATATGAAAGTAAGGTTTAGTTTGTTAAACAGCAATATCGGACCATTAAGAATGGAGGCTAACCTGAAATCCAAAATTTGAAAATTGTTCTGTTTCTGTTTCCTTGCAATGATACTGGATACAAAACATATAAATGGTAAAAGAAAGATTAATTAATTAATATCCTCAACCCGTGTCCAACTCAGGGTCGGGTCGAGGGATGAGATGAAGCCCATTATGTAGAGGTCTGTGAATGACAAGGATGCCGGCCGACCATGCCTGATGCACCATCACAGGGGTAGATGAATGAAATGAAACGAAATGGATGAGGTCAGTATGGAGAAATGGTGGAATGAAATTGTAGCAGGGGAAAACTCCAAGAAAAACCAGTCCATGAAACCCACTTGGAGTGACAGAGACTCGATATCGGGATCCCAGCGGTGAGAAGCGAGCATCTAACTGCTTGCACCATGGAGCCACCATAAAAGAAAGATATATTCCATAAACCAGCAAAATTGGACTCCAACCTTATTAGGTCCCTTACGGATATGAACATAACCTAAAACGTTACGTTCCAAATAAATTTGTCTTGTTGAGGAATTTGTTTAGTTTATGCAATTCTTCCATGATTTACTTTACTTTGTATATCGTAAACTAAGGCAGAAATGACCAGTAGAAGAACCAGAAGTCTCTTTACATCCTACACTAAACCACTATGAGATTGTGCCACTTTAATTTAACCAAGACAGAATAATTTTGAAATTTTACTGTACCTCGTTTTTATCTGATAAAGTAGCTTGAGCTGATTCCACCATCAACAGATTACGTTGAATGGTTCTTGTGAGGCGGATGTGCATCAAATAGGACAATAACTGTTGAAGTGTTGTGAGAGGTCCTCCAGCTGTACGGTTCTTTGTGTTCTGCAATAAAACAAAAAATATGTATAACCAGGCTTCATGTTTCTATTTTGACTGATATATGTAAAAATTAGTAATAGCACAAGGTAAATAAATAATATTATGAGTCAAAATAACTAACTCAGAATAATAAAAGAAACCTCATAGTGTTATTTCCTACAAATATTAAATAAACCTTCAATGAAATGAAAAACCAGACTCCCTAGCAAAAGAAAAGGCAATACTATCATACAAAAGCCCACAGACAACATAATAGAAAAACAATGTAAAATACTCCACAAAGAAGTAAAAACCAATAGAATAGCGCAATTCAAAGAGGAATTTAGCAGGGGAAAAGAAAAAGAACACATAAATCAGTATACGAAGAATATCAGGCTCTACCATGAAAATTATTATATTCAATGCCACCAAGTTGTCATTATGACATTTCTGGTATTCTCTCCTGGCATCGGAATTATTGTAACCTACTTGTGAGGTGAGGATGCCTTGAAGGCAGAGTTAAGCTTGTTTGAATGATATGTGATGATGATGGTTATGATGCACCAGGAGAGGCCTTAATTCTAAACTTAATCTAACGAGGCAAATATGATGATAGGCAGATGATGTTTGGGGATCGTTTGGGTCTTAAAGTTTCCTGACATTTGTCTGACAGGTGAGGAAAAACCCTGAAAAAAACCTCACCCTCAGGTAGCTCAGGTGGTGGAGCACTTGGTCTAGAGAACCAAGGGTCTCGGTTCAAGTCCCGGTCTAAGCATATCATTTTTCTCTTCAAATGTGACTCACCCAAGAAACTTGTCCTGACTGAGGAAAGAACTCGGGTCCACTTTATGACAGGCAGCACGCTACCTCGAGACAACAGCGGTGGACACCAAAAAAATGGCCATGACAGTCTCAACGAACACTTGCACAAAATAGGACATCACCAACAAGTTTATGTACCATCTGCAAGTAATATGCAGTTATGGATAAAGATCACCCTTTGATCTGTAGATGCCCTGATCCTGCTAAGCAGAATCAGATGGATGTTGCAGCTCTCTACTGGGAAGCTAGATAAACCAGATTCCAGCCATTTGACAACAACAATATAACTTTTGCCTGAGGATCATCCAATCTGTCCTTTCAGAAGCTATCTTCGTTCTTGAAAGCAAAAAGTGATCCACTACTTGTTTACTATACTATATCCAGCCTAAGGAACACACTAGAGGAAAACAAATGGATGGGAAATCCCCGAATAATGTGACTGCTGCAGATACTGTGATTCATTCATGGCCAAAGCACAGTTCAACGGAAGCAAAAAAATAGATAATGTAATCGATTAATATAATTGCGAATTTGAAGCTATTTATGTTAACTATAGTTGATCAGAATACAGTGTACACCTGTGTTTCTTTGAAGGTTGAGAGTAACTAAAAATTTGCATTAGTTTGAAACTGATAGATTCTTGAGAGGAAGTTGAATGCCAGTTACAAATATGGCAGCTGTTGTATAATTTATATCAATTTAATTTGGTGATAAAATGTGTGATAAAAACATAAAAAAAGAATACAATGTATATATAGTGAATGTACCTCTTGATGGATAAACATGTGCATACATTTGATGTTCTTATTATTAATTTCATACATCTCAATGATGGATAAATCATATTTCAAGAGAAAACGGGACTTGAACCCGGGACCCTTGATTTTCTAGTCCAAGTGCTCTACCATTTGAGCTACCTGAGCAAGTTGCTCAGGTAGCTCAAATGGTAGAGCACTTGGACTAGAAAACCAAGGGTCCCGGGTTCAAGTCCCGGTCTGAGTGTATAATTTTTCTCTTGAAATATGTGCATACATTATTTAATAATTATTCTCAGATTTTTAAAATGTTTACCAGTGACTGTACTTTCACTACGGATGTGTTAACAATGATGTGTGGTCTTACTTGCTAAGGCCAGGCACTCATCTGGTGAATGCAAGACTCACATCTATATCCAGTTACAAGTTTCATTTGTCAGGAACCTTTGGTACACAACTATTTTAATGTGAATGCTTGATTTTAATTAATTTGTTTAATATTAACAATTATATTGTTTATTTTTTATTATTTCACTCACCTCATACTTCATAATTCATAGCAGATCCTGGGTTTCTTCACATCTTTTGTGACATTCTCAATGCTGCATCACGTTCACAACTGACGTCCAATGGCCTTCTATCCTGCAGACTGACCTCCGCGCCATCTGGTGGCCGACCGAAGAATTTCCAAATCAGTCCTCTTTCTTTATAACCGGGTATTTCAAAATTCATAGTTGTATTTTCATTCTTGCATATGTAAATTTTTTCCCAAATTGTGAGTTCCTTCGGTTTTTCCAATTGTTTAAGTAATTTTGTTTTGGTTTCTATTCTATGTTTTTATGACCAGGCATATGCAGCTATTGCAGATTTTTCGGTTTCTCCATTTTTAACATTTCTGAGGTGTTCTTTTAATCTTGTATTTAGATTCCTTTTTGTTTTTCCTATGTATATCTTTTCACAATCTTTATAATTAATTTGATAAATTCCCGATTTTTTGCAGTCTTCAATCTTTTCATTTTTGTTGGTTTTTATTAAATTACCTAAGCTGTAATCATTTTTCGGTGCTAATTTAATGTTTCAAAAAATTTTCAACAAATTCAACATTAAATTAGCACCGAAAAATGATTACAGCTTAGGTAATTTAATAAAAACCAACAAAAATGAAAAGATTGAAGATTGCAAAAAATCGGGAATTTATCAAATTAATTGTAAAGATTGTGAAAAGATATACATAGGAAAAACAAAAAGGAATCTAAATACAAGATTAAAAGAACACCTCAGAAATGTTAAAAATGGAGAAACCGAAAAATCTGCAATAGCTGCACATGCCTGGTCAGAAAAACATAGAATAGAAACCAAAACAAAATTACTTAAACAATTGGAAAAACCGAAAGAACTCACAATTTGGGAAAAAATTTACATATGCAAGAATGAAAATACAACTATGAATTTTGAAATACCCGGTTATAAAGAAAGAGGACTGATTTGGAAATTCTTCAGTCGGCCACCAGATGGCGCGGAGGTCAGTCTGCAGGATAGAAGGCCGTTGGACGTCAGTTGTGAACGTGACGCAGCATTGAGAATGTCACAAAAGATGTGAAGAAACCCAGGGTCTACTATGAATTATGAAGTATGAGGTGAGTGAAATAATAAAAAATAAACAATATTAAAAAACCTCATAGTGTTATTTCCTATCTACATAACTTAATTAACAATTATAGTTTAATTCATTTCAACATACCATCGTGTGCATTAATTAAACCAGAAACATAAAAAATTTAAACGATTATTGTGCATTCATTTATCGGCTTGTAATAAACAGCTGACTGAGGTTACATGTATTTGTACACATGCTGCGCAGAGTAATACATTCGGAAGTTAAATGTCAAAATGTGTTTCTTAGACTGAACAGACAATAGGCCCTGTCATAGATTCATTGGAGTCATCATATTTCTGAGATACACAAACTCACCTATAGGCCATCTCCAACTTCATTATGTTGCCTGGCTTGAAACATAGATGTGGAGAGCCAAAACAAAAAGTGCAAAAATTTAACAAGTCTACACTGCTAGGCCAAAGTGATGTATAAATTGAGAAAAGACCTCATTAATACTATTTGAATTGTTTGGAATACAAAGCACAAGAAATGCAGTAGGTGGCCTTGAAAAATTGCACTCATGCATGGGGAAAGTGAAAGAATGTAACAAGTCCACAGAATTAGATCTATGTATTTTTGTATTGTAAGCACATGTTTTCCCTTTACAGAGATTTAGGCGCTCTCCCCCTGCAGGGAAGAATTTGAACCATATTAATTTAGTTACACTTGCTTTCGTATAGATGTCATTTTGAGTGGTCCGTGGTCAGCGTTCCGCCTCATACTGACATCTAGGAAACCAAGGTAGTACTAGGTCGGGAAAATTTGGTAAATTTTGCTTAGAGGCCTTTTCATTCAGGCTTAAGGATTTTTTACGAGCCTGAAAATCCTTGGGACCAGAGGGAAGGAGCATAACCACTAGTGGTGCGTAAATTGAAAATAGGTCACATTAATGCCCAACTATTTGCTTTGTTTCCACTCTCCATATGCATGCACAAACAAATCACCATCAACATCCATGCAAGTATTAGACCATGTGGCCTGTTACAGTCTCAAAGAGGAATTTTCCATCCAGTGCTTTTTTGGATGTCCCAGCAATCTTTTGCCTTGGGGGCAGTAACGAAGCATGGCTTTTGGATTAAGGTAAAATTTTTTATCACTCACCTCGTTCTTCTTATTTGACTATAAACTAGTTTCAGAACATAGTTTCTGTTTCATCCTCAGTATCGTCAGGACCATTGTTCTGTCATCTTGAAAAGCTGTCCTTCACTCCTTCCATTGGCTGAAGGACAGCTCTTCAAGACGACAGAACAACGGTCATGACGATACTGAAGATGGAACAGAAACTATGTTCCGAAACTAGTTTAAAGTCAAATAAGAAGAACAATATGAGGTGAGTGATAAAAAATTTTTACCTTAATGAATATACCTCATAATGAGAATTCCTACAATAATTAATGGCTTTTGGAATTCTATGAGATATGCACAAACAAAAACACACACAATTGCTCCCTTGGGGATAATATTCAGGTTGATCTTAAGGAAATGGATATCAGAGTATGACATGGGTCAGTTGGCTGAGTATAGGAACCAGTGGAGAGACTTTATGAATGTAGCATAGAACCTATGATTTCCATAAGCCATAGGGTTAATTAATTTGTAAGGTGATGCACTTATATTACAGTAACAACAAATGATAGCAAATGGACATACATTTCAAATGGCTAATAAATCTTGTTACTTACAGGATCATTTTTTAATTCATCTTTAACAGCAGCAACAGCATCTTTACAATCCAAGAGAAGTGTCTCTAGCAACGTAATTTTAGCAGCATTGTCTGCAGCTCTGCTCAGAGAGTTGTCCATCTGTTGTTCTGATAACAAAAATCCTCGCACTCGCTCCGGTCGCACTGGTACTGCATGTCCTCGCCATTCAACTTCACACATTACTTCTGATCGACGCTGTGTTTGTACCATCAAAGTCTGGGAAAAGAAAAACAATCAATCTGCACATCTTTATAATATGACAACTGGTTGTTTCTATCATACTTTAATAGTCCTGTGCCATAGTCAAACAGTCTCGGGCATCATATCTTGGTGCAGATCTACAGGACATGTGATGGTTCGTGTCCCATAGAGAAAAAAAAAATTGGCTAGTATGGGATTGGTGCACACTACACATCATGAGGAAATGGGTAGCTACAATAAGTAGCAGCTCCAGGTTAAAAAAACAGCTATAACAGCTGGGGCTCATGGGCTAGCGGTCAGTGTTTCTAACTACAGTTTATGAGGTCCCGGGTTCGATTTCCGGTCAGACCATGGGCAACCACAGGAAAAATTCCTTTTGTCTGACCGGGTATACCTTAGAAATGTAAAATATGGAGAAATAGAAAAGTCAGTAGTAGCTTCTCATGTGAATACTGGAAATCAAAGAACTGAAGAGAAATCAAAGTTGCTGAAAAAAAAAAAAACTTACAGTATGGGTAAAAAATTTAATTTCAAACTACATGGTGCAAAAGGCCTAGAAGGTCTTTAGCCTACAAGGCAGCTGGTGGCACCACATCCACATGTGTTAACAGGTGAATGATCATCCAGACAGTATAAGGGTGATATGTGGTCAGTATGTTGCATCCTCCAGCTGCTATAGCTGGTTTTGTCAATCTGGAGGCACTTTTCAAATATAATACTAATTACTGACTTATTGTAGCCACCCAAATTCCTCATGATGCTGGATTGGCACTGGTCTCATACTAGTCAAAATTTCACGAGAAAATTTCTTCCCCCACGGGGACTTGAACCAGGACAAGTCTCATAGCTCTGCAACAAAGCACGATGCCTTAAACCACTTGGCTATGGTGCAGAACTGGGAAAAAAATCTACATCTACAAAAATATATACAAAGTTATGATTTATATAATAAATTTGGGAATTTTTAACATTATGAGGTTTAAATCATAACAATTAATGAATCTTGATTTCTTACAAAGTTATGAATTTTGAAGTTTCTTGGAAAAGGTTTTAATTGTAAAGTTTGTTGCCCACCAAGGGAAAAAAAAT
The DNA here is from genome assembly GCA_030220185.1 of Diploptera punctata. Classification (NCBI taxonomy): domain Eukaryota; kingdom Metazoa; phylum Arthropoda; class Insecta; order Blattodea; family Blaberidae; genus Diploptera; species Diploptera punctata. Next base: position 294,226 of record JASPKZ010004937.1, on the reverse strand, counting down.
CAGAAGGTAATGTAAATACCAACTTACATCAAATTAGCAAGTAGATCTCCTTGACCATGACCTCTCATCTGGAGTAAATCATCAATAGCACTTTCATCACCAATGTTATAGGCACAGAAACGCAAGCTGGGTGCTAATTCCTCTACACGAGACTTGTATATGTATTGTTCTTCTTCAGGAAGGGCAAGAGCTAGTTTCTCATATACCATCCTGTTGGACAACAAAGACAAAAAAATTGGGCAATTAAAAACATTTCAGAAAAATAAGCAAAATGAGTTGAAGGATCCCAACTCTATGCCATTGGAAAACAACTTTAGATAACTGAATTGGACATATAAACTTCACCTCATAAAATAAATTTGTCAGTTGGAAAACTTTCTGCGATCATTTTGAATTAAATTCTGACTATTTATAGTTCTTCTTCTTCTTCCTTCCAAGTATTAGGCCAAGGCCTGTTACGATCCTATAGAAAATTTTCTGATCCTTGCGGAAAATTCTCATATAAGACTTGAAAGCATAATAATAGTCCCTTCGATTGGTTGCTGGCCAAAGAAGGGCAAGACCAGTGATGGGGCTGCCATCTTATAGCCTCTGGTCAGGCTTTTCTGGAGAAGAAAAGAAAATAAAGGAAAGAAGAAATGGAAGAAAGGAAAGACTTCCTAGCCCTCAGATGCCCTAATAGCGTAGGGGTCGAAAAAAAAACAAGAGTTAACCAAGAGAGGTTAGATAGTAAAGTTAAAAGTGTGCAAAACACAAGTAAGTGGAAGAAATGTTTTGCTCAGCTTGGGCACCTTGTGGTCGCCATCCACTATTCATAGTTAAATATGGGAAATAACATTATAAGGTTCTTAATTCAATTAATGAATGATGGACATGACCTGATCTCAAAGTTCATCAAATCAACACCAGATGGCAATGTTATAGATGAAGTCTCCAATGAAAATCTGGTACTCATAACATGGGTTGAAAATGAGAGAGATGTTCTCTTGACAACTGCAGTTCCCGTGTTTAAAAAAACAAACCATGATGTAAGATATTCATTCATTAAATTCTGACTATTTGAGTTAAGTTGTTTATGTCAGTTAGTATGTGTTTCTTAGTGGTGGGTTGACGTATTTTGAGATCATGATCTGAAAAAAAAAAAATCATCAATATCAGCTGGGTTTGAACCCATGAACCTTAAAATCAGAGGAGCCACGGCTACTGCTACCATTAATATGACAACCAACCCACCACCACCACCACCACCACAAGAATTATAAATGAGTTGGATAAAATGTTTTAATATCAATAAAGTACCGCGTTTTCACGATACTGGTTACAAAGGCCTTTAAAAACATTTAATCCAACTCATTTATAAATTGAAAATACATCTTACTGTTAATTTCCACTGTAATTTTGATTAAATATCTCTATCTATCTATTTTATAATGTAAGAACATCTTCCGGTGCCCAATGTTTTGTGTATTTAAAAAATTTGTTACAGTTCAGTTTATACACACCTTTGTTATTGAATTTGTTATTTTCTTTAACTATTGTTGATTATGTTATTTATGTTGGAAGAACCAGCAGAAATTTTAACATTCAATACAAATAACATTTGAAAGATTTTATTTATGAAAGAGGGAAATCAAGCTTTGTAAAACATATAATTCAGGCAGGACACCATATGCTAGACATTGATAGTACAATGACTATTATGCACAAAGAAAATAATGCGTATAGAATCAACATACTGGAGGAATTGGAAATATTTAAACAGACCAACAATGACCTGTTATTAAATGAGAACACACCCAGTACTGCATTCGAAGCCAGTGGATGAAGACATACTTTCTGCTGATGATGGGACTAGTCCCGAAAGGCCTGCAGTGCTACTTCATATTTTAATGATTGAGGAGACGGACCTAAGAGGTATATATAATTTTATATTATAATTTTAAATTGTGACTAACACCTCAACGGAGTTTACAATGAATTTTAATAATGACAACCTTTATATTACATATATATATACAAAACTTACTGTGCTTTCTTAAGGTTTTCCATAGCAGGTTTCCACATCTGCAGTTCAAAATGTAAGGATCCATGAATCCATGCCACATATGCCTGAGCTTCCAGCTTGGTGCGAGCATCACATTTACTGCTCTGTAACACAAATCATCAATATCATTTCATTTTTACACACTACATTTGAACGCTAGAAAGTGACTTTATTTAAATTAGTATTTTATTTTATTAATTATTTATAATTACCTCGCACAAAGTTTGTAGTTGTAAAGAATAAGTGGCAGCTTTACGTAAACGTGATATCAGATGAAATTTCTTTCTTGGTTCTGTGTTTGCTTCCTGTCGTAACTGCATGGCATAACTCCAGGCTCTTTCTGTCATCATAATGGAATGTATAAGAACCTGTGAAAAAAAAAAAAAGTAATGTACAGGTAAAAGCTAACGAGATGCCTAAATTGGGATTTGAACCCAATATCTCTGGTTTTGTACACTGGTGTTCAATTACTGCATGCCGAAGGCTGAGAACAGTCATTCCACATATGCAACTGGCAGCTTCTTTAACAAGAAGACTTTAATGGGAATTAGTATAAAAGTAAAGCTCAATTTCGACGTTTCTTATTAAATTTATCACTTCTCACTGAATGATAAATTACATTTCTGATGGTACCTATTAAAGTTCAAACCCGTCTAGGGCCAATGGATTTTTAGGATGGAGAAAATCCAGTGGACAAGTCCTCTGGGAGGGACTTTAAACAATGGGTCCCAAGTCTGAAGATTTTCAGGCTCGTAAAAGAACCTAAAGTCTGAATAAAAAGGCCTCTGAGCAAAATTTAACCGATCTTCCTCAATCCAAGTGATACCTTACTTTCTTACTATATGTCTCCTTGAAGCAATGTACTAATCACATGTCACTCACTAACATTTATAGGGAAATAAGCATAACTAATTATATTTGAAGAGAAAAACATGTATAAACTGGGGTTTGAACCCAGGACCTTTAACTTTATATGCTAATGCTCTGTGCTACCTTAGGCCTTCAATCTAAAAGCAGAATGTTCTCTTATACATTTTAATTCCACCCCCAGGGGTCCTCATCTAGGGGATATGTGGATGGCGACCACAAGGTGCCCAAGCTGAGCAAAACGTTTCTTCCACTTACTTGTGTTTTGCACTCTTTTAACTTTACTATCTAATCTCTCTTGGTTAACTCTTGTTTTTTTGACCCCGACGCTAATAGGGCATCCGAGGGCTAGGGAGTCTTTCCTTTCTTCCATTTCTTCTTTACTTTATTTTCTTTTCTTCTCCAGAAAAGCCTGACCAGAGGCTATAAGATGGCAGCCCCATCACTGGTCTTACCTTCCTTTGGCCAGCAACCAATCGAAGGGACTATTATTATGCTTTCAAGTCTTATACGAGAATTTCTTGGAAGGATCAAACTATTTACGCTGGAGGGAAAATTTTCTATAGGATCGTAACAGGCCTTGACCTAATACATGGAAGGAAGGAAGAAGAAGACATTTTAATTCCCGAACACCATTTGCTGCAAACTGATGAGCGAATATAAGTTGAGAATTATTAATTCATCCAAAGATTATGAATATTAATCATAGAGGTAAAGTCAATGATAAGATATCAACACAAATTGTGGCTTCATATTTAAACACTTAAGGCAGGAATTTTTCATCAGTGCAAAAAAAGTATAACATCAGATAAATAAAGAACCTGAAGTATGGAATTATAATAACTAACTAACTCACTGGTACTATCACTAACCTTTAGGTTTATGGCCACATGGACATAAGCTCTCTATACATTCATATCCTGAGCTAATGTTTTCCATTCATTCCCTGTATAATCTATTTCCCTCAAATCATAGTTAATGTTATTCTCCCATCTCATTCTTGGTCTATCAACTGGGCAGTTTCCCTCTGGTTTTCCTACAAGAAGCTTCCATGCACCTCTTTCATTCCCCATTCGTACCACATGTCCTGCTCATCGCGGTCTATGAGACTTAACTATTCTTATTATATCTGGCTTCCTATAAAAACCATGTAGTTCACTGTTATGTACTCTTCTCCATTCGCGTGTCTGTTCATCTCTCTTTGGTCCAAAAATTTTCCTAAGATGGAACTATAATAGGAAGTATAATATGTTTTCACACATACGTCAACATGCTCTTAGTTGAAGCAGATTATTTGAAATGCCCATGTATAAAATACATTACCTTTCATCTTTCAACATAGCTTCAGATATATCTTTCTTTTTAAAATGTCTTTTGTCGCCCTGCGTAACATGCAGAACTTTGCGTAGTCTCCTAATTCTTCGAGAACAGTATCCCCTGAAAACATACAATATTTACAACTAGTTATAAAAATAGATCAAGGTCAAGTTAAAACATGGTCAGAAGGAGTGAGATTTAGTGCACCTTATTAGAGAAGCTAGATAAAAAAAATAATATCATATAGCATGAATTGAATCTGGGACATGCTAACAGCTACATCATTGAGGTGGTTTGAAAAACTAAAAAGAAATCCAAGTTAAATTAAACAAATATACTTGAGCACTAAGAACACAATTTAAAGTTGTAGTTGAAGACGATTTGGTCATCCAGGTTTGTTTGTACAATTTAATTCAAATTGTAGCACTGGCTTTAGTGCCCATAAAGAAAGGAAATTCCAGGCAGTATGGGACCAGTTCCATCCAGCATTATGTGAATATGAATAGCTATAATAAATAGCAGATGCAGGTTGAGGAAACTAGCTATACTAACTGGAGAACCTGATATGATGATCACATGTCATCCCTATATTGTTAAATGGTTCACTCACCTCTCTAAATGGCACTTACAGTACAGAGCTCAGGAGTTTACGAGCAGTAGCTATGCATGACATCATGAATTTTGATGCTAATGACCTTAGCTATTAAAGGGCATCGTTAAATAAAGTAACATAATATAATAGGATAGAGTGGAAGAAAGTTATGAGTAGAGACCGGATGTTAGGGCAAATGCCTACAGTTATTTATTATAGATATTGTAAAAGTGACTTCATATAAGTTCATATCCATGACCCTAGAGTTGTTTTCCATGAAGTTAACTTTGCCTATAAATGCCTATATCAGCTTACAATGCATATAAATGCCTATTTACCATTTTCTCTCGAAATTAACTTAGTATTTCAATGAAATTAACTGAAATGGACAAACTTCATGACATACATCAATACATAGAAACCTTTAATTGACTGGCAATATTATTTTTAATGTTGATAACATTGAATTCAGTCTATAGTCCTGGTTCACAGACAGGCGCTTCAAAGACAAAGTTGTGTAACAAGCGTATGTTGCTCTTTTTTTATACCTTTAGAACAGTTGTTTCATGATGCCTAAAGAATGGGCAACAGTAAAAGACAAACTGACCAATTTCGTGAAAGAATTTGGTGTGGAAATATTCTAGTGACATTGTTTTGCAAAGTGTGTAAAATTTCAGTGAATTGTGCGAAGAAGTGACATGTTTTGCAGCATGTACACACTGCAAAACGTAAGTATGCTCTTTACAAAAAGCAAATCAAATTCTAAAATCATCTCTGATATCTTCGTATGCTATTGATAGCATATGTTTATATTCTTTACAAAAGGCTGTAAAATTTTGTTGTAGTTCATATTTTGTAAGAGCCTATTTTGATTTTTTAGTGCCTTTTTGCCTGTCTATTTTGAACTTTTTAAGTGCCTAACATCCGGACTCTAGCTATGAGGCTGGACAAGAATCAAAAAGAGTTCTGTATAATGTGAAGAAGAATAGAACATTCTGTACTATACCTGTATCTTTGATAATCGCTGTGACGCAATCCATGCTGTTGTTGAGTATCTTTGATGATTTTTAATACTGCAGATAATTAAGGAATAATAATTTATCTCTATATGGAAGTTGTACTTAAAATAATAATAATAAATCATCATCATAGTCCATTCACGAATTTAGGCCATTTGTTCACCTGTTTCGTCCTCTGGAAAATTTTATCCTGAAGAAGTAAATTGCTGCCCCACGTTGTGGTAACATTTTGACGCAGTAATTCTCTTCTCAAGGTCGGAAGTTGGTACATTGGATAGGAAAACACTTCAAAATCATAAAAAATGTTTCTTGTAGAAATAATTTACAAATTTGGATATGCTACACTTAGCGTCGGAAGAAAATTCTTCTAAGTTCTATAGAATCGCAGTGCGCATGCGCTAGTGCTCTATGTAATCCCAGAAAGATAAATGCAACCTCCAGCAGTTGGCAGTATATGTTTGTGAAATCAGTATGACCAACATTGACACAACATTTCCAGAACTTGTCTAAAAATGTATAATTAACATGAAATGAACTAGTAGAAATATGATTTTACGTGGTAACCGTCCGATATTTTGAATTTTTCATAGAATAACAGATATGAAGAGGTAATTTATTTTACGTATCAAATCACATTTAAAAAGCATGGAACCTAAAGGCTAACCAAACCTAAATTAATTACCGTAAGACAAATCAATTACTCTAACGTAGGTGAAATCCAGGGAACGTGGAATCACATTTAAAAAGCAAGGAACCTAAAAGCTAACCAAACTTAAATCAATTACTGTAACACAAATCAATTACTCTAACGTAGGTGAAATCCAGGGAACGTGGAAGTGATGTTAGCAACATCTGGAGTATTTTGGGTTGTTGATGGTGGCAACGTTGGAACAACATAGGAAGAGGAGGGAAAATAGCAGAAAGAATGTAGGACGATCATGTTTTACGTAAATATATAAATATAAAAAAAAGATTGTTGCAACATTGGAAGATGTTTAAAACGCGTTTAAAAGTGTTGCAAAATGTTTTAAACGTGTTTAGTGCATCAGTGGCATAAGAAATTAAAATTAAAATTTTTTGCGACGTTTAGTATACAACACCCACAAATTTATTCACTTTGTAGGTTCCCAGCAGATTAAGTAAATGTAGGTGGTATTATTCTTCACTATCAATTAAAATAAATTCTTTTCTTTTCTGGAATCAATTATTCTTGTATTAAATATTACATTTTATCTTGAGAACTCTTCTTGCTTCTATCTTTGTGGAAAGTTGTATGCAGAATGAATAGTGTAATTCTTTTATAATTTTAAAGAACATTATTACATCACATGATGTTATATTTAAATTCTATTGGTTAATCATAGTTTAGTTTACTTTCATTTAAGAATATGAAGTTAAGCAGGTGTTCTTATTACAGTTATAACAGAAGGTATAACATTTATAATTTTGACGACTTAAAACAATTTTTAAAAGCATTATTGACAAAGACTTATGTAATACAATTTCTTTAATTGTTACTGAGACATTTTTATTCAACAATGAATTATTTAGACGTTTTTATTTATTTAAGTTATATTTAAATATTATAGAATTTTAAAATACAAAATTATTAACTTTAACTTTTATATTTATTATAATATTAAAATTCTGCTTTAATCCCAGTTGAACTCATGTCAGTATTTCTTGACAGTTGTATTTTTACGGTGAAAGATCGTCACTCTTTCGACCAAGGTACTTTCTTTCATCTGGCTTATCACCTTCGACCAGTCCTGCATGGGTAACCCTGTCGGCAGCAATGCTACCGCCGGCATAGCTCTCATGATCATTTAAGCACGCAAGCCACTCCACCACGACAAGGTACCATAAATAATATGCATATAATTTATTTAGCAAGACCATCTTCGCTAGGTTTACCGTACAGGCCACATGGCCTAAAACGAATTTGTTCATGATGATGATGATGATAATTTATTTAGTTAGTTATAAAGGGGGAAGTTGGTGTATATCCAATCCCTATAAACATTAGTAACTTACTGTGAATTTCACAGATATGTGGTTCCATTTGGCGAGAATTTTATAAATGTTTGCACACTGCACTTCTATAAACTTATGAAAAAATCATATAATGAGTTATTCTAAAGTTTTCCTCTGGAAACTGAAACCCAATAATTCGACAAAATTTGAGTTTTTCTTCTTTTTTAATTTGTAATGGAAACTTGGGACAAACTACATTTTACTGGTCTGCATTCATTTCTATAGAAATCACCTAAAATGATCTTAACCTCATCTGTCAACATAATATGGTTATCCTAATTAAGCCAAACTAAATTAATATTATGCAACTAACTTATCTGTTAATGAGAAACTGGAAAAAAAAAAAAAAAAATATATATATATATATATATATAAAGTTTCCACTATGTGACGTGAATTTTTTTAAAAGGGAAACAAACACCATGAACACATGTCAGTAGACGAAAGCGGACACAAATTAGAATCAGATAATGTTTAATGCATATGAGATGGGAAGAAAAAAAAAAAAAAAAATGAAAACATTTTGATATATGTACTTTCAGTAATACCGTACTTTCATACAATTAAATGTTGTTGAATATTTCCATCCCTTACTTCATTAAAATGTGAACCAAATAGTATACGAACTGGTCAAACAAATGATACACTGAAAGATATCTGATTATTAAGGTTATGTTTTGACCAACCATATGGCTTCTAGATGCACTTTATGTTAAGTCAACAGAACCAGAAAATGTCGAATACACTAAGAATAAAAAAAAAGGATACTCTCTATTGTAAAAACGGGCTCAGGTACAGCCTCAGGATTTTGTAATTCATTATTATTTTCAATCTTGGTATCACCAGAAACTTCTTCTTGGACCACCATGTTTATAGAAAATTACCATTCACCACGAATGCCCTGTGACATTACGTGGAACTATCGATCATGTATCGACTTTATAAACTCGATGGTACAATATTTTCACACATTAGAACTAGTAAATAACACTATAAATGCATAATCAGGAACATCAAAACACATAAAATGATAGAGATATTTTAATATTGCTAAACCAAAGCATGTAGCACTGCAGAAAACTGTAGTGGAGCATGCAGTCATATGAAGACTCTTAAAAAAAAAAAATGGTACAATATCGATCATCTATCGACCTTAAAATCTCAATGATCCAATATTGATGATCGAAATTATTAGGTCGACGGTATCGATTTATATCATACGTCACCGCACATCACCTTTCGTTCTCTATGGCACATCACGGCATAATTAAAACATTTGACCGTACGTTCATAGGTACATAATATTCTACATCGTTATGCATAAATTGTTCATCTACATAATCTACATCTAGAAAGCAGGGCACATATGTCGTTGTGTCATTTAAATGTCAATTGTATCGTATTTGTTTTTGTTAACTATAAATGGAAAAATATGAATGAAATATAGTTTCTTTATTTGATATGGATCTTAAAGAGTTGTTAAAGAAGTGCGCTGCCAAAAAGCGAGGTGTGTATGTAAAAGAAATTATAACTATGGGTAAAAATGCAAATTGGATGTCTTGCATATTTCAAGATATTGCTAATAAAAGAAGGATAATTTGTGAATTAATTACATATATTTTATATATTTTGCTTAATAAAACAAACAATACTACAGTTTAGGCAGGGAACGTCAAACGTCACGCAGAAACTTCCCAGTTAAAAATTTGTGCTGGCTCACAATTAGCATTTTAGAGGGTATACAAACCATAAAACAGATTTACTATGCAAATTCGGCAGTTGTGTAGAAAACTCCTTATGAATTAGTTGGAACTGGCATGTCACATAGAATCCCCATTGCTAACTTATGAGAAACTTGCTAACAAATGTAAGTTGCTGGGTACTTACCTAATCTACTTCAAAAGACTGTTTTACACAATTACCGAAAGCGCTTTCAAAATGTACTAATTTACTAGAATTGGACTTTGCTCATAGGTTAGTAATTAAACTTAAAAGACTAACAAAAACATAGCGTAAATAAAAATAACTGAATTTTAATATTTAATTTATCCCTTCTCACTGAATAACAAATTATTTAAAGAGAAAATATATATGCCTGAATTGGAATTTGAACCCCATGTCTCTGGTTCTGTACATCAGCGCTCTTGAACACTAAGCTACCGGGCATTCTGATTCAAACACATTATTTCTCTCCTTGGGGATTATCCTTTATGAATTCTCGCGCATTGAGGCTATGAACTTTTCATTCCACATATGCCTCTAGAGGCTTTATTTACAAGTGGCTTTTAACTTATTTTCTATCTTACATATTTAATTTATTGCTTCTCATCAAATGACAAATTTTATTTGACTAAATTAGGATTTGAATCTATTGTATTTATCTCTTCAAATAAAATTTGTCATTTAGTGAGAAGTGATAAATTAAATATGTAAGATCAAAAATAAGCTTAAATGTGGTGTGATCAACATTAACCCTTTGTACACCATGCCTGGTGTGCACTGGTGAAAATGGGAATGCAGCGGTATGCCACGTCCAGCAAACTCCGGTTTTCAATGTTAAAAAATCTTTTTTTTCCCAAAGTTTTTACTTCAGTTTACTAAAACTATTTTTCGTTCTGTGTTTGTACACCCCTTCTTAGCAATACTTTGCACAATGCGTCACAATATTTAAAAGAGACATAGAATGAAATAAAAATAAATACTACCATCTTGGAATGATATTGGCTTCTGATATCTTTTCTCCTTATTTTGTTTTTTGAATAAAAAATATTAACCAAATTATTTTCTTTAATTTCAGAAATTTCAGAAGAGGAGGCACTGAAGAAGGAGTCAGAATTTTTTGATGAATTCTATTTTGCTAGAGAAGAAGAAAGAAAAACCAAATGATTCATCATACAATGCTATTCCGAAATTTTATTTTAAGGTTTGTTAATTTTGTATCTATGTAATAGGCCTATACGTCCCTGTCACCATGGCATGTGGTATCCTCAGATTGTGGATAGAGGATGCAGCGTTCAGATATGTAAATATATTGAATAAGTAGTTGTAGTTAGCATACAAAGAGTGTTTCTCCAATTTGAGGGTTTGACATGATGCTAAAACCTTACTTCAGTGGAGAGTATTAATAAATTGGAATCTACGGGTTCCAAATGACCATAGAGATAAAATTTCAATGTAATAATAAAATTACATGAGTAATGAAACAAACAAAGGAAAAAACACCACCCTGCTTGTTAAAAACTGCACTGTGTAGTCTTAAATATGTGTGTGCTAATGCCATCCACTGCACTTTATGTGCTTTGGGTTTCGTGCTGGGCAGATAGATGGCATTATGTGATCTATTTTCAACTTGTGCACCACTTTACATAGATGATGTATTCTTGTATTGTGTACAGAGAGGGATGCTGGATGAGTGTATGTTTGTGTAATGTAAACTGTGTTGTATGAGGCCTGATGATGAACATAAGGAGAAATCTGGTGCCGACATGTAAACTACTTCTGTTGATAAGCACCAAGGGTGCTGCCTTGCTTAATATCCCCTTCTGATGGGAAAATCAGTATCAACAGTACCACATGCCTTCTCAACATATGTATTGTGGATGGATTTACAATTTATTGCAGGAAGCTGGTACACAATCTAGTGATTAAAAATTATATGCTACTGTGGTTCCTGGCCCCAAAGTTGAAACATTTACAATTAAATTAATTTAACAATTAAAATTTTCAATCCTGCCGAGTATCAAACGGGGCCTGCTATTCTAAATTCAAAGGACAACCAATCTTTGGAAATATATGTACTTCAGAGATGACTAGAGATGTTCTATATAGCTGAAGATATTCACATTTTTTTATTTCAGTTACCAAAAGAAGATGAAATTCTTTCACAGAAACTGCGTGAAGAATCTCGTGCTATTTTTCTTCAGCGCCGTGGCCAACAATTGCTTAACAATAATGAATTAAAGGTAAGAATAAGAACCTAATGTTAAACAGAAACATTCACCTTATATCATTAAGAAAATCTTCTCAAATGGACATGTTTTAGAGACCTTTATCCTCATTCTCAATTAGATTCCACATTATATTTGAAGAGAAAAATTATATGCTCAGACTGGGGTTTGAACCAGTACCTTTGGCTTCTAGGCCAATGCTCTACCACTGAGCTATCTGGGAACTCCAATCTAAACACAAATTTTTCTCTTATACATTGTTAATTTCCGATTGCCGAATGCTACAAGCTTCTGCTTCGATTATGTAAATGGCAGCTTCTATTCAAGAAGACATTTTATTGGGAATTTAAACACTACTTTATAAAGCTAACAGGGCTTCTTTTGATGTTTTTGTTACAGTAAAACCTGTCTTTGCTGGAACCTTTATAAAGAAGCAAACCTGTAGAGATGGAAAAAAATCTCCAGAACGGTACGATTTTATATGTAAAATCGTCCTGTATAAGCCATAATCCTTAGTAACATGGAAGAGTAGAATGGTTTTTAAAGTACCAATAGTTAATTTTTACCTCAATAAGACGGAAAATTATTCTTAAGCACATTCTAAATACAGTATTAATGACCACACATGAAAATTCTGCATATGACGCTACTGCATTATATCGTTTTACCTTCTTGTGTTGCTATTGTATTGCAGGGATACCCTTGCTTATGTGTGACAGCGGGGAATCCCTCGATTTTCTTTGCCTGCTTACGTTACCTGCGAGGGAGTTGGGAAACTCTTCAGTCTTCCTGTAGTTGAGTTCCTTCTTGCTTTTGTATAATAAAGTTGTTTTATATTGCTGTGCAAACTGAGCTGTGTTACATACACTATTTTGTCTGTATTTCAGTCATTATGTTATGTCTTTAAAGCGTGCATGTAAAACCCTTACGCTGCATGAGAAAATTCAAGCTTGTAATTTGGCAACCCTTTATAAGAAGGAAAACTGCCAAGATGGAAATATATTTAAGGAACCGTCGTGTTCCTTCATAGACAGGTTTTACTGTATTAATTTAACACTTCTCACTGAAGGACATTGAAAAGGGATTACACCCTTAATGAGTGACTGTTTGGTGTGGACTTTGGGCTGGTGGAGTGATAGGGCCTTACTTTTTCGAAGATGACAATGGTAATGCCACAACAATTAATGGAGAATGTTACCGTAATATGGTTAGGAATTTCTTGTGGCCTTATTTGGATGACATTGATTATGAACAATTGTGGTTCCAGCAAGATGTCGCTACATGCCACACCTCCAACGAGACTATTCATCTGTTGCATGAGAAATTTCCAAACCGAGTCCTTTCGTGCAGAGGTGACCAAAACTGGCCACTAAGGTCATGTGACTTGTCACTGTGAGACTTCTTTCTTTGGGGGTTTCTCAAATCACAATCCCCGAACCATACTAGACCTGAAGCAGAAAATTTGACGTGTCAGCACCAAACTCCAGGCGCAAGACTGTGCAAAAGTAATCACAAATTTCATGGACAGAGTCACTAGCTGCAGAGCATCTCATGGTGGACATATGCCAGATGCCATTTTCCATACTTAAATCGGAATGTGTACCCTTGTGTTCATGTATGAATATATGTCATTTCTTTCAAATATAGTTTATTTTGTGCATTATTAAATCCGGCATTCTTATTGAGACATCCTTTACATTCAGAAGAATAGATATAGATCCATGAATTTTAAAGATCCCGGCAAGCAAAATTTAATCTCCAAGTTATAAAATCGGCACCAGATGGTAGTTTGGAAGTTCAACAGTTAGAGTTTTGGCTGACAATGGAGGCGAATGCCTTTGAAACTGGTACCGTGAAAACACAGAGCTTTATGAGGCGAGGTAAAAAAAAAAACATTTATCAGACTCAAGTTATAAATCGTAAATTACTTCAAAGTGTTACTTCCCACCGTAATTTTGATTAAATGTACATATATGTCTGTTAATGATCTATTGGCTATAAATTTTTATTTTTCGAACCATACTTGGGATTTAGCAATCAATTAAAAGTAAGTAATGATGAGTTCATTAGCAGCAAAATCAGACCATTGGAAGTAAGAGTTCACATGAAACTAAAATTAAAAATTTCTCTCTATTTTTTGCAATTTGCAATTTTTAACAAAAAAACTTATTACAAGTTTAATGAAAGAGTGGTTAACTAACTCACTGGCAACTATGGAACCCGTAGTGCCATGGCCATGCAGACATAAGTCTCTCCATATATCCCTATCCTGAGCCAATTTTTTCCCATCATCCCCTGTATAATCTACTTCCGCAAATCGAATTTAATGTTATTCTCCCACCGCATTCTTGGTCTAACAACTGGGCGTTTTCCATCTGGTTTCCCTACAAGAAGCTTCCATCCTTGTCTTTCATTTCCCATTTGTGCCACATGTCCTGCCATTGCAGTCTACGAGACTTAACTGTTCTCATTATATGTGTCTCCTCCTATAAAGACCATGCAATTCACTGTTATGCAGTCTTCTCCAGTCACCTGTCTGTTGATCTCTCCTTTGGTCCAAAAATTCTCCTAAGAACTGTATTCTCAATAACTCGTCAGCTCTCCTTTTCTCTTCTCCTCTTAAGTAATAGTCCACGTTTCACATCCATATAATGTAACTGGTAGAATAATGGTTTTATACATTTTCAGTTTAACGTTTTTTTAAAGGAGTTGGGAAGTCAAGAGTCTCTATAATGCATAATAACACGCATTTCCAGAATTGAGCCTATGTTTAATTTCCTCGTGCATCTCATTCTAGGGGGCACGCTGTAGTGTAGTGGTTAAGGCACTGAGCTACAAGCCGGAGGGTCGAGGGTTCAAGTCCCGTTGGGGTCAGGATTTTTAAACTGACCCAAACCCTCTGGCGGCACTATGGCCCTGGGGCCGACTCAGCCTCTAACGGAAATGAGTACCAGACACTTGTTCTGGGGGTAAGGGCGGCTGTTACGCAGGGTTGACAACCCGGCTGACATAAAGTGCCGATTGTCTAGAAAAAGTGGGAGCCTTAACCTCCTACTACCCCAAGGGCCTCTGGGCCTGTTGTGGGATCACTTTACTTTTTTTTTATCTCATTCTAGAGTGGTTACTGGTTAATATTGATTCTGTATTACTTTTTTTTTTACTCTATGGCTTGACAGGTCTAGAAGACCTTGGCTTACCAGCTGGTTGCTGGCCTCACATCCACATGTATTAATCACAGAGATGATGGCCATCAAGCCAGTATCGGGGGACATGTGAGTTCAGCATATTGGGTCCCTCAGCCATTATAGCAGGTTTTCTCAACCTGGAACTGCTATTTATTGTAGCTATCTAAATTTCTTAATGGCCATATTGGCCAAAATTTTATGAGAGAATTTCTTCCCCATGGGGACTCAAACCATTGCAAGTCCCATAGCTCTATCCCGAACATGATGCTTAAAACTGTTATAGCTAGAGACATTGTTTCTATATTATTATTTTATTATTTCTTGTTCATATATATATATATATATATATATATATATATATATAATTACTGCTGATCATATTAAAACATCATTAACTTGGCTTGCAAATTTAATTTCTTTCATTTTATGGTATGTGTCAGACCTGTAAATTTAGCTTTCCTTCATTATGTATCACTTTTTCCCCATTTTGTCTTAATTTTTCCTCATGGTTCCAATTTATCTTTGAAGACTCTGCTTATGAATATTGGTTTATTATATATATATATTATTTCATTATGTATATATGTTATTACCAAGGCTTTTGGTGGGGTAAAATTAGATATCAGAGCCAATCCTCTTCTCCCTCATTGCACTTTTCTTTTAACCTCTCTTTGCTTTCTTATGCTCCAATGGTATTATGACATTCAAGGCCTGGCAGATCTTTTCCTCTACATCTCCATATCTCTCCCATTTTATAAAACATATCAAAACCATCATAGGCATTCATCTACATCTATGTTGTGACTCAAACTTCTTACTTCAAATACAAACATAAAAAAATGCCTCATAAGCTGTAAAAACCTCATACAGTCCAACTATTTTTTCATTCTCAAATATGATTACAATGTTAATAAAAATAATATTTTTTTTCAGGCACTTTGGGTTCTGTTAGATAAACATCACAGTCCTCCACACTCTGAAGAAGAGAAACTCATTAATTATGAAGATTTTTTGGAAGTTGCAACTCTTGGTGGTCCAAAATGCAAGTATGTATTCTTTGACATGTGTCATATTGGCTGTGATCAGAACACTGGTGAAAGATGCAAACATTTTTATTAAACTCTTAATACAACATCTGTTTTTACATTCTCATCACGATATCACTTTGGATTTGAGGCAACATGATACTGTCACTTTTTATTTTAATGTTTTTAATCAATACAATTGGAAATGCTTCACTACTGCCACATGGAAAGAGATCTTTGGGGTGTCTGGAGAAGAGATAGACTGAAATTCCAGCCTTGAGATCATAATAACAGACCATCAGGCCTATACATGAATGGAAGAAATTATTTTTTAAATTTTCACCCTTATTGCACCATTTTTGTTGCCCTGATTACCTCCTTTATCTTTTAATTAAGTTTTATTCTCTATATTCCCATCATAATTTCAACACTTGATCATGATGTAAATTAACTCTAGCTATACTCCATCATCTCCTTGCTTCTCTGGAATAAATAGAACAAATTAGAAGTTAAAATTTACTTACATCTGTAAAATGTAGGTTTCAGAAAAATAGGAAAACTTATATTTTTTGTTGTCCACGTGTCTCCATATCTAAAAGTTTTAACTAATATTGAAGCAACTCTAAGTACTACCCGATGGTTCTACCCCGAAGGAGTAAAGTGATGGGGTTTCCGTCCATGCAGCATTTACTCTGCAAGTGATATTATTGTTATACTGCCAATATTCAGTCCCTAGAGCCTCATCTGTTATAAGCAGGTTGCACCATGGACAGGTTGAGGTTAGGTTTGGATAGGAGAGGTTTTAGAATGCACTTCACTATCCCATGCAACCCACATTTTTATTCATAAGTGAGTATTGTTCTTATTTTTTGTGTCTTGTTCAGAAACCTGCCCACTTTTATCTAATTTTCTGGGTTTACCATTAACTGAATATGAGGGATATTTACAGTCAATATCTCCTTCACTGTGCAATGCTAAACCACAATAAGTCTATGCCAGAAAGACAGAGAAGAGATGAAATACCATCAGTCTCTGTCATTGGATAAGTATATTTCAGGTTCATTCTATTTGATAATGTTATGCTGTAGCGTTACTTCCTATCAATTATTGTTTAAATATTGATATTTCAGGACTTATTTCACTGCAGCTCTGTTTGCTAAACTTCAACATGGAGATCCATATGGACGGATCAGCATTATGGCTTTGTTCAATTACATAATGAGAAAAGTTTGGTATCATCACACACGGATCGGTCTCTCACTCTATGATGTAATTGGTCAAGGCTATCTCCGTGAAGTGGTAAGTTTTTATTATAAATAATGTCAGGCTAGTAATTTGCTCATTTTTTATAAATAACTATATCGGGGGGGGGGGTACTGGAAATTTGAATAATTTAAAACTTTCTAATTCACTCACTTGCACTATGAAACTTGTGTTTTGTGTCCATATAGACTTACTCTCTTCATTCATCCCTATTCTGAACTACTAGTTTACAATCATTCCTTCTTTAATTCATTTCCCTCAAATCATAGTTAAATGATTCTCCTATCTAATTTTACCGGGTGCTTTCCTCTGGTCTTCAAAACTACTTTCAAGTCTCAACACGAAAAAAGCCAGAAGGAATTGAAATATGATGATGATGATGCTTTCCTCTGGTTTTCCTACAAGAAGTTTCCTTTCTCTTCTTTCATTCCACATTCATGCCACGTGTCCTGCTATCATGCTCTATGAGACTAGACTTGGTTTATCATAAACATCTCGGAGCTCATTGTTATTGCTCCCATTGGAGTTAGAATCATTTAAAAGAAATCTAATTTATATTTAATAATCAATTGAGTTGGTGTTTACTTGATGAAAATCCATATTTATTAATTAAATAAAAATAATAAGTTTGAGTTTGGTATCTTTCACAAACCATCTCATACTGATACCACTATCCATAGTTCTTCTCTTCACCCATATACTCATAAGATGGCAGCCTTTAATAGTTACATTCATAGACTTTTAAATATCCCTCTTTCACCATTGGAATATAATAATGAATTGAATATTATTAAACAATTGGCTGTTAATAATGGATACAACCCTGAAATTATAGAATGTTTAATTAAGAAGATTAATTACAAAAAAGCAATTAACAAAGTTTTTCCTGTACCCAAAGAAAACAATAAGAAATATGTCGTAATGTCATACATAGGCCCACTTTCAAATAAAATATCTAAACACTTCAAAAAGTTGAACATTAATGTGGCATTTAAAACTAATAAAACTCTACAAAATATAATAAAAAACAATAAAACCAAAACAAAAAGAAAAAAAATTATCAGGTGTATATAAATTGAAGTGTGGCACATGTGACAATGTCTATATAGGACAAACTGGTAGACCTTTTATATCTCGGATAAAGGAACACATGAGAGCATATAACAGAAATTTAGAAAATTCAAACTATGCTAACCACCTATTCCAATTTAATCATTGTTTCGATCCAAATTTTAAAATTTACATATTGTGATAAGGGTAAGAATTTAGATCTTTTGGAGGCTGTAGAAATTAATAAGTTTAAAAGTAGTAAAAAACTGTTAAATTCTCAACTTGATTTGAATGAATCCCCTTTGTTAAATTTAAAAATTTAAATAAATATTGTTGTATTGTTGCTTAGATCAGTTGGAACACAATTCATAATTTGTTAACATGTCTGAAGAAGGTACAGTGTACCGAAACAGCTGTCACTGAATTATATAATAAATATGAAAATCAAATAAAACTACGTTTTATTTTTATTTAATTAATAATTTATATTTACTTTAAGTTTGGTTACATTCTTTGACACTTATCTGTATAATGTGCATATACTAATTAGTGGTTCCTATATAATTACAGTTTTATATTTTTATGTGTATTTTATTTCATGTATAATATTTCATTTAATTGTATTTGTACTTTATTTTTATATATATAAGTAGGTTATATTGATTCTTATAGCAAATTCTAATGTTAGGCAATATGAAAATTTAATGAAATATATGTGTGTATGTATGTATGCATATAAATATATGTGTATATCATTCATTTCATACATCTCAATGATGGGTAAATTATATTTGAAGAGAAAAATTATACTCTCAGACTGGGGTTTGAAGCCAGGTACTTTTGCACTCTAGGCGAATGCTCTAACAAAGGAGCTATCTGAGAAACTCCAATCTAAACCCCAGTCTGAGCGTATAATTTTTCTCTTCAAATATAACTTATCCATCATTGAGATATACAAAATGAATAATAAAAACATTGAAAGAAGCCGTACTGACTTTATAATGTAATGTAAAATTCCCAATTAAATATCTTCTTAATAAAGAACCCACCATATGTAAGATAGAAGCAAAGGCTTCATAGCATTTGGTGCATGGGAATTAAGCAGCTTATATAAGAGAAAAGTTTGCATTTAGATTGGAGTTTTTCAGATAGCTCACTTGGTAGAGCATTCACCCAGAGTGCAAAAGGTCCTGGGTTCAAACTCCTGTCTGAGCGTATAATTTTTTTCTTCAAATATAATATGAATGTATATATATTTTATTCTATCTATTATACTTATCTGAATAGGGTCAACTGAAAGTGTTAAAGTTTACTTGATAGAGAAGCAAAGCAATATAAATTTATATAATATAGAGACAAAATATCAGATTTGGAATTTGTACAATAGATACAGAACAAGATAGAACTACAGTGTAGTTGAAAGGGAATTTTATTCTTACATACTAGTACTCTTGTTCCATCCCATAGCCGAGTGGTTTAAGGCATGATGTCTTGGTGCAGAGCTAAGGGACTTTGAAATTTCCGGGGTAAATTATTTGATTTTGAGGTTCTTCAGTCTACCAACAGAGGGTGCAAGAGGCAGCTCTTCAAGATGACATAACAATGGTCGTGAAAATACTGCAGTTGGAACCAAAGAAAGTTTTGAAACTAGTCTAAGAAGAAGAAGAATATGAGGTGAAGTGACAAAATTTTACTTAATTGAAAAAAAAAAATCAGAAACTTTGTACCTCATCTCATAAACTATAATTTTCTCACCTAACATGTTTCATAAGCTCCTCGCTCTCATCATGAGTTATAGTGATTAAAAAAAAAACAATTCGAGAATTATTTTTCCCAACAATCTATGACAGACTTAAATGCCCAAATATAGTTCTCAGTTTCATATTAACTCAATTTTTAACCGGACATGGAAAATTTCAGGCATATTTACACAAATTTAAAATATCATCAAATGCAAATTGTAAATGTGGAGAAGATATTCAAACAGTCAAACATATTCTATTTAAGTGTGCAATGTTGTGGTTTGAACGTTATAAACTTGAAATATATTTGAATTTTAATGAAAAAAATTATTCCTGTCCTCTTTGTCATATTCTTAACGAAAAAACATGTTATAATTACTTCTCTCTTTTGTAAATAGTGTTTATTCTCAACTATATTTTAATTTTATTGTAAAATATTGTTATATAATTGTCTTTTGTTCTACTGTTTTATGTTAATTTACTTGTAAATGTTACATAATTACAACCCTTATATAACATAAGGTAAAAAAGTGTTTTAATCTTTGGATATAATAAAAATAAATAAATAAATACTCTAAATTGAGTTTGTAATTTACCTTATTGTGTAACTTCCCATTAATTTCTATTAAACTTGCAAGGAACATTATTATTATTATTATTCCTTCCAAGTATTAGGCCAAGGCCTGTTACGATCCTATAGAAAATTTTCCCTCCAGCGTTTCATAGGACGGCCCAGTGATCATCTAGGGGATATGTGGATGGCGACCACAAAGTGCCCAAGCTGAGCAAAACATTTCTTCCACTTACTTGTGTTTTGCACTCTTTTAACTTTACTATCTAATCTCTCTTGGTTAACTCTTGTTTTTTTCGACCCCGACGCTATTAGGGCATCCGAGGGCTAGGGAGTCTTTCCTTTCTTCCATTTCTTCTTTCCTTTATTTTCTTTTCTTCTCCAGAAAAGCCTGACCAGAGGCTATAAGATGGCAGCCCCATCACTGGTCTTGCCTTCCTTTGGCCAGCAACCAATTGAAGGGACTATTATTATGCTTTCAAGTCTTATACGAGAATTTCCTTAAAGGATCAAACTATTATTATTATTATTATTATTATTATTATTATTATTATTATTATTATTATTTATTGCTGTTTTATTAAATAATTTAATTTTTGATCAGGGTTGAAGTTAAATGGAACATTTTAAAATACAATAGGAAGTAACATTAAGAGGTTTGTTTAATAATTAAAACATTTTGTCTGTTCATTCTTACCTCTTAGAGTTGTTTTTGTCGAACATGTTTCAGAGCTTCTTAAATCGCTGACAATGGGGCTAAGAAGCTCTGAAACATGTTCGACAAAAAGAACTCTAAGAGAACAGACAAAATGTTTTAATTATTAAATGGAACATGCTGAATAACAAAATTGTCATGATTTCAGGATTTGGAGAATTACATTCTTGAGTTGATTCCTACATTACCACAGTTAGATGGATTGGAGAAATCATTCCACAGCTTTTATGTGTGTACAGCTGTGCGAAAGTTTCTATTTTTCTTAGATCCATTACGTACAGGACGTGTTCGTATCCAGGATATACTAGCTTGTAGCTTCTTGGATGACATACTCGAGGTAAGTAATAAATACATTAAATATTAAAAAGTTAATACAATACATTTTTCCGATACTGCAGTTCTGTGTTAAGAAAACATAGGTGTATGAGACAAGAAGAATTCACAATTCATTTGATTCTGATTAAAAAAGTTAAAAAAAAATTATATATGTCCAGCATATTGCCAAGACAAAGGATCAGATGACGTCCGAATTTGAAGATATGTGATACACTGAGAGATCATTTGAAAAAGTCTCTTTCATATTTTATCATCAGGTAAAAATCCTCTCTCCGATGAAACAATATCATTATGATAGTAAATAATTAATTCTCAGTACTAATGCAATTCTGATATTTTCCAATTCAAATTCTATTCAACAACAACCCAATTGCATTGGGGACATTACATAAATGTGTCTCTTTAATTAAAGTTAAGTGTGATGTTAATCAATTGTATTTTCAAATAAATCGTGAATTCTTCTTACCTCATACATCTATGTTCTTTAACATAGAACTGCAGTATTGAGAATCATCATTCCCATCCTCAACTGTTGTCACGACTGTCGATTCTTCATTTTGTTGATCATTTTGTAAACTGCCATCTGGTGTTGATTTGAAGAACTTTATAATCAAATTGGAAAACCTTATAATGTAAAAATTCCCAACTTTATTATATCAATTGTTATTTTGTTTATTAACAGCTGAGGGATGTGGACCTTCCAAAGAGATCTGCAGGATTCAAATTGGTTCTCAGCACCATCAGCATTACGAGTATATGGACAGTACCTGAATCTTGATAAGGATCACAATGGCATGCTCAATAAAGAAGAATTAGCAGGGTTTGTATAGTATTTAATAAAAATTCTTGGAAAGTAACACTGTAATATAATATCTGTATAGTATATTATAGTATTTGAAGAGTAAAATATACACCATTGGGGTAAACACTAAATTATTAAAACAGTTAGAAAACATTAAAAACTGTTAGAGAGAAGATTTACATGCAAAAGAATAAAAATAGGATTATGAATTTTGAAATTCCCGGGTAAAAAATTTAATTCATAAGTTCTTTGGTCAACCAGATGATGAAGTTGGAGTCGACATCCAGGGCCGACAAGATAAAAATCCACAGATGGTATGTACAATATATCAAAATATGTTCAAATGAAACACAACTATTTATGAAGTTAGATGAACAGATTCACCTTATTTATTAAGAAGAACCTCATAAATTTATTTAACTTTCACAGGGAAAGAACACTATGAGGTTTAATTTAAGAATTAAATTAATGTTTTTATTACCTCACCTCATATCCTTTTTCTTCTATACTGCAGTTTCGGAGCTTATCTCCATCGTCAGTAGCCTCTGGTCGACCGGTGTTATGTCATTTCTTGGCGGTTTCCTTCTTACTTCTATCGGTGGACCGATGAACCTCTGGATCAGGTCAAAATTTGCGGGAGTTTCAAAATTCATGAGTTTGTCTTTCTTGTTTTTTTGGATGTGGATTTTTTCCCAGACTGTGAGTTCCTTTAGTTTATCTGTTTGTTTGATTAGGCTAGCTTCTGTATCAATTAAAATGTTTTTCAGACCAAGCATGGGCTGCTACAGCTGACTGTCTGTCCACTTCACCCTTTTTTTTACATTTCTAAGGTGTTCCTTCAATCTAGTTTTTAAATTTCTTTTTGTTTTTCCTATATAGATTTTGTCGCAATCTTGACATTTGATCTGATATATTCCTGATTTATATTCTTCTCCAATTTTTTTCATTTTTGTTGTTGTTTTAATTATCTTGTTTAGGCTGTATTCATTCTTTGGGGCCAATCGAATGTTAAACTTATTGAAAATTTTCTGGAACTTGTGGTGTTTTAAAGGATGGTAAGTGAATTTTTTAATCTTATGTTCTCTTCTGTTTGTTTTTTAAGTGTGCTTTCATTAATTAGTTTTTTGCCTTTTAAACTTATTTATTTTCTTGCGTACCATGTTCTCTTCATAACCATTTTCTATTGCTACTTTAATTGTGTATTCTTTTTCTTTTTCATATTTTTCACGGTTCAGGGGTACATTCACCAATCTGTGTGTTAGGCTATTGAATACAGCTTCTTTGTGAGCGAAATGGTTGAATCCTGATGCCTTAATGTAGTTATCTTTATGTGTGTTCTTTCTGTATATTCCAAATTCTATTTTGTTTTTTTCGTTTCTAGTTAGGTTTAGATCCAAAAATGAAATTTGTCTGTCAGTTTCAGTTTCCATTGTGAATTTTACAGTTTTGCTCTGAAGGTTCAGGAGTTTTAAGGCATCTTCTATTTGTTTATGGTTTATAATGGCTATTATATCGTCAACATATCTGCGCCAAAATTTGAAAGTTAATGGGTGTCCCCTTGTGATTTCCTGTTCAAAACTACCCATGAATAAATTGGCCAGAAAGGGAGATAGGGGGTTCCCCATGGAAAGTCCAAAATTTTGTTTGTAGTATTTCCCATTGTATGTAAAGAACATTTGTTCGATGCACAATTTTGTCAAAATGATGTATTCTTCTATCTTTTCCTTTTCCAAATTATTATTCGTTAACCATTTTTCCAGAATATCAATGGTGGTTTCTCTTGGGACACTGGGAAACAATGAAACTACATCAAAAGAAACTAACCTGTCAGTTGGTTCTAATTCTGTGTGCTTGAAATCCTCTAGCAATTCCAATGAATTGTCGATTGAAAGGTTCTCAAACCCTCCCATATTCTTGTATTCGCTACATAACCATCTAGATATTTGGTATGTAGGAGACCCTATACAGTTGATAATGGGTCTCATTTTGTTTCCTGCCTTATGTGTTTTCGGGAGGCCGTGCATATTAGGGTTTTTAGGGTTGGGAACCTTTAGGTAAAACTTTTTTTGTTTGGTTAGGATATTGTTTATGTTCTTTAGGGTGTTGTCCACCTCTTTGATGCAATAGAAAATGGTTATGAAGAGAACATGGTACGCAAGAAAATAAATAAGTTTAAAAGGCAAAAACTAATTAATGAAAGCACACTTAAAAAACAAACAGAAGAGAACATAAGATTAAAAAAATTCACTTACCATCCTTTAAAACACCACAAGTTCCAGAAAATTTTCAATAAGTTTAACATTCGATTGGCCCCAAAGAATGAATACAGCCTAAACAAGATAATTAAAACCAACAAAAATGAAAAAAATTGGAGAAGAATATAAATCAGGAATATATCAGATCAAATGTCAAGATTGCGACAAAATCTATATAGGAAAAACAAAAAGAAATTTAAAAACTAGATTGAAGGAACACCTTAGAAATGTAAAAAAGGGTGAAGTGGACAAGTCAGCTGTAGCAGCCCATGCTTGGTCTGAAAAACATTAATTGATACAGAAGCTAGCCTAATCAAACAAACAGATAAACTAAAGGAACTCACAGTCTGGGAAAAAATCCACATCCAAAAAAACAAGAAAGACAAACTCATGAATTTTGAAACTCCCGCAAATTTTGACCTGATCCAGAGGTTCATCGGTCCACCGATAGAAGTAAGAAGGAAACCGCCAAGAAATGACATAACACCGGTCGACCAGAGGCTACTGACGATGGAGATAAGCTCCGAAACTGCAGTATAGAAGAAAAAGGATATGAGGTGAGGTAATAAAAACATTAATTTAATTCTTAACCTCATAAATGTTACTTCCTATTGTAATTTATTAATAAGGCACAATGTTAAAACTAGGTGTCAGCATGTAGCCTACTCCTATCAAAAAAGCGCTAAGGCTTAACATTATCATCCAATAGACAAATTGCTATCAACAGTACCACATGCCTTCTCAACATATATTTAACTTATAAATAGAATCAGAGAAATCTTTTACATCTTACCTCATGAGACTTGATGTCTTCATAGGACCAGTTTCGAAGACCATTGTTCCATCGTCAGCCAAAACTCTGACTGTTGAAATTCTCAATAGTCTGAGTTTTGGCTGAAGATGGAGCGATGGCCTTTGAAACCGATCCTGTGAAAAACATGGAGTTTTGTGAGATGAGGTGTAAAAAGATTTCTCAGATTCAATTTATAAATTGTATATTTTTCTTATTCATTCTATACATCTCAATGATGGATAAATTATATTTAAAAAAATAAATTATACACTCAGACGTATATAAGAGAAAAATTTGCATTCAGATTGGAAACCGCTCAGACAGCTCAGTTGGCAGAGTCCTGGCCTAGAGAGCCAAAGGTCCTGGGTTCAAGTCCCAGTCTGAGCATATAATTTTTCTCTTCAAAAAACATACAATGATGTTGTAGAAGCATTTACAAATGAATGAATAACATACAGTATGTGATAATAACTAGGAATGTCTGATGTAAGAATCTTCTGTTCCTTAGAACAAGTCATAATCTTGCATTAGTTGTGATTCTTGCTATTTACTACTTGGAAATTACCTCATAGTATTACTTCCCATCATAATTTTGATTAAAATCATATTCAATATACTAAACTGCATGTACACACAAACATACATTCATTGTAAGCTCTTCTCCGTACAGAATTCAAGAACATATCACTTATATAAAATAATCTGATTTAATATATTAAAAAAAAGAGAGCGAATGATTTTATTATCAAGTGCTCAACATTAGATACCAACCAACCAACCATATATTAAAAATGAACACATTAATAATGTCATCTTTCCACTTAGTGCTAACCTGAAGCAAGAAAATTGTAGTGGGTGCCATTGGAACACACATACACACACGTGTTTTGGTATTTTTGAGTTAATATAATAATGCATTTTGATATTACAGATATGGGACAGGAACATTAACGAATGTGTTCATGGAGAGAGTATTTCAGGAGTGTCTTACCTATGATGGAGAAATGGACTATAAAGACATATTTAGATTTTGTTCTGGCCATGGAGAACCGTCATGAACCTCAGTCACTGCAATATTTATTTAGAATACTTGATATTAATAATAAAGGCTACTTGGATACATTTTGCCTAAACTACTTTTTTAGAGTAAGTATTACATACTGCTTTCCAGTTATAATGCATAATTATACAGCTTAGGAAAATTACAGTTATTATGTTCATCATGCTGTCTTAGAGTGGTAGTACCAGTATTTTATTTATTTTTTGAAAAGAAAAATTAACGCTTGAATTGGGAATCGAACCCTGGACCTCTGACTCTACACATAAGCGTGCAGTCCATTACACCATTCAAGACCCAGTACAAACGTTAAATTTTCTTTCCTCATTTTCTTTTCAAAAAATAAATTTGTCCAACACTGAAATATGTTTACCTAAACATAATGCCTTCTTCTTGTTATTCTTCATTTGTAGGATTTTCATCCTGTTTATTTCCCAAATCACTCCTCGGAGGAAGATGTTTTGGATGTGCATCCACTATCTATCCATCTCTTGGCTAGTCTTCCTCTTGTTCTTCTCCCGTCCATTGGTCTATCTTCTATAGCTCTTAAGAGCTAGGAAGCGTAAGCTGTTGGCCTATAAGATGAGAGGGGAAATGAAGAATAATCCACAATGGGCGGATGGGGTTCATTAGTCCTGCAAGACAACCCATCTAGGAAAGAGAACTCCGAAATAAAACAGGGCAGGCTGAGCTCTGAAGCTGGGGGAAGGCAGTCGGCCTAGAGAGGAAACTCTGAATAATAAACCCGCCATGAAAACAGCCTTAGCAACCCTCTTCAAGGTGTATCTTACACATTGCTCGCAGTCCCAAGGATCAATCCTCGAAATATAACGTCAAAGTATTTTATTTATGCATGCTCTTTGAGAACTTGGGTCAGTATCATAATTCAAGCTGATTGGTCCTGGTGGACTAATAATTACCATCGTCTCTGGTTTTGAGATTTGTGGATTCAAACCTTGCTGGTGTCATTGGATTTTTATGGGTGTAAAATTCCAAGTATGACTTCCTTAGGAAGGGAAGTATAGCTGTAGTTCCCAGTTATATATTTACATCATGATCATCCATGCAAGTATTAGGCCGTGTGGCCTGTTACGGTCTCAAAGAGGAATTTTCCATCCAGCGCTTTTTTGGACGTCCCAGTGATCTTTTGCCTTGTGGGCAGTAACAAAGCATTGCTTTTGGAATTCTATGAGATGGCATTCATTGAAGATGGGCTTTCCAGTTGTTCTGGTAGTTTTGTATATGGTGAAGAATGGGTTCTACATCCAACTCTTCCATAATTTCCTCATTTCTTTTATGGTCCCACTTTGTGTAGCCTACTGTACGGCGCATAAATCACATCTCATTTGCTGTTATTCGGCTTTCATCTCTTCTTCGTATTGTCCATGCTTCACTACCATATCTTAATACTGGTCTTGCGAGAACCTTATAAAGCCGTAATCTTGTGTTCTTCTGTACTAAAGATGGTTTCATTATATATTTAAAAGATAAAATTACTTTGAATACAACAGAGAGAATATAGATTATGCACAAACCATATTTATCCAAATATAAGACAATCATTACTCATGTAAAATTTGCTGACTAGGAAATAATCCCTGTCAAGGTCATTTTTTTATGTTGCATAATAAACAGTTTGCCATCTCGGAAATTATGGCAGATACAACAAAACAGTACTCAAATAATATGCGATTGAAACTGAATATACAGTAATTGATAGCCACTAGGAAAGCCAGAAAGGTTGCTGCAGTGAAAAGAGTCCCGACATTGATATTTGTAAATTATAACGGTATCATTAATGTTGAATGGAAAATTTTCTTGCATATGCTAAAATTACTGCTAATGAAAAGTAGATTCTATTGAAAAAAGTAATCGAGTTCACGGATGCCTACTGGTTTGCAGAGATGTTACAATGCTAATTTCAGGTTGATGAGAAAGCTATGAACAACTGTGTGGTTCTGTCTCAGAAATTAACATTTATAAGTGGCAACAAATGAAGTAAACATTGAGAAATGCTAATTCATCCTGTACTGCACTATATCTGAATGGTCTAAGGTAACATGTCTTGGCGCAAGACTAGGGGATAAGTGCTGGTTGAGTTCCTATGGGGGAAGAAATTTTCTCATGGGATTTCAGCCAATTTGGGATCAATGTCCATCCAACATCATGAGGAATTTGGGTATCTACTATAATTATCATATTCTGGTTGAGAAAATCAGCTATAACAGCTGTGGGACTCGACATTCTGACCACATGTCATCCGTATACTGTCTGGATGATCATCCACCTCTGTAAATGGCCTATGTGAATGTGAGACCAGCATCAGGATGGTAGGACAAGGGCCTTCTAGGCCAGTTGGACTTTGGAGTTTAGATTAAATCATTTGGTGAACCAAAGAAGGGGAGATTTCATGTGTTGGAATAAAAAAATTGAGAATATGTGAGAGAAAAATTCTTAAAAAATCTCCCACTAAAGGTCTCAAGAGGCCCATGGGGTACTAGAAGGTTAAGGCTCCCACCTTTTTTAGACAATCGGCACGAGATGTTAGCTGGGTTGTCAACCCTGCATGACTGCCATATTTATCCCCGGAACAAGATCTGGTACTCCTTTCCACTAGAGGGTAAGTTGACCCCAAGGCCATGGTATTGCCAGGCAGTTTAAAAATCTGACCTCCACCAGGATTTGAACCCCCAACCTTCCAGCTTGTAGCATATTGCCTTAATCAACTATGCCATGGCAAGCTCACTTCAAAGTTAAGTGGTCCCTTAAATTCAAATTTGTCTTATATTTGGATAAATATGGTAAGATTGAAAACATTCACTACATGCCAGTCTGTCTCATTGTATATACTGCTCCACGAAACTAGCACAGAGAGGAAGGATTGGTTAGATTCCATTTCGAAGGCTGTACCTGTATAAACATCATCATCATCACCCTGCCAGGTATTAGTCCTAGAAGAACTGTTACGGCCTGAGAAATCGGTTTTCGTGCCATCTTTTCATAGGTCGACCAAGTGACCGTTTCCTATTTGGACAGTAGTTCATTATTGCCTTGGGGATTCTGGATCTAGCCATTCTTGAGACATGTTCCTTCCAGTTTAGCTGATATCTGGAGATGTAGTCCAGTATTGGTGACACATTAAGTTCTTGAAGGATTTCTACATTTTTCTTTCGATCCCATTTGGTGTAGCCAGCTGTTCGGCGCATAAATTTCATCTCACAAGCTGTTAGTCTGCTTTCATCTCTCGTCCTTATAGTCCATGCTTCACTCCCATAACATAGGACTGATCGAGCCATTATTTGATAAAGACGAGTAAGAGTTGATTTTTGCACTAATGAAGGTTTTAAAACTCTATTAACGATTCCCATTGATTTGTTGAATTTCACAATTTTCTCTGGTAAATCCAAATTTTCAACAAAAGAGAGTTTATATCCTAAATAAGTAAACTCGTTAACTCTCTCTAAAAGTTTGTTATTTAAACAAATTTTGCTTGGTATTGGGGATTTTCCACAAAAGGCCATTATTTTAGTTTTATTGGTAGATATTTACATTGAATA
Source organism: Diploptera punctata (assembly GCA_030220185.1). NCBI lineage: Eukaryota > Metazoa > Arthropoda > Insecta > Blattodea > Blaberidae > Diploptera > Diploptera punctata. The sequence continues at coordinate 264,055 of JASPKZ010004937.1, read as the reverse complement.
TTTCTGGGCTATCAAATTTAAGTACACTTTATTTTATGTTGCATAATCTGACTAGGTTATGCATAAATTGTGTGCTTATGCTTATTTTAGGCTATTCAAGAACAAATGACCATGCATGGTCAGGAACCAGTGCCATTTGAAGATGTGAAAGATGAAATATTTGACATGGTTAGACCAGCAGATCCATACCGTATTACATTGAAAGATTTACTTAACTGGTGAGTGTTTGAGATGTATTACTATATTCTCATAGTGAACAAAATGCTTTCATGCTAATACATATTTACTTGTGAAATAACATTAGGAAGTAAAATTATTTTAGGAAGAAATATTTTGAGGTTCTTTTAATCAAGTTATTTTTGAGTCTTCTAAATAAATAAGTTGAGTCTGTTGTCATTTTATCTCATATTCGTTAATTTATTTTAGGACTGTTTCAAAACATCTCTGTTTTATCTTCAGCTTGACCAGACTGTTTCTGATGATGATATAGAAGATGTATCGAAACATGTTCGAGAACAAATCAACATCAAATTGAGGTTAGATGATTACATACTCAAAAAAACTTGATTAAAAGAGCCTCAAAATATTACTTCCTAAAAATAAACCATTAACTATTTATTTTAAAATACAATAGGAACTAGTAAACTCATTGGACCAAAGGCAAAAAGAGCAGGAATCAAGAATCAGGGCTGACAACATGAGAAAATTCAGTCTGTAATTGCTAATGATGGGGCTAAGAAGCCCTGAAACATATTTAAATTATTGTAAATCAATGGTAAAGAGAAAAATTTTTGCCTGAACCGGGAATCAAACCCCGAACCTTTAGCTTTACATGCTAATGCTCTGTTCACTGAGCTAATTCAGGCTTCATTCCCATCCAAGCAGAAATCCTTCCTTTACCTTACTCTACTGGTCCCACATTCAATTGCAATGAATCATCATTCACAAATACACAATGAATGGCTTCTACCTGAAGAAGACATGTAGGGACTCCTTTTTAGGTAGAAGCCATTCATTGTGTATTTGTGAATGATGATTCATTGCAATTGAATGTGGGACCAGTAGAGTAGGGTAAAGGAAGGATTTCTGCTTGGATGGGAATGGGCGCATTCAGCGGGCAGTAAAGCGCTTTAGCGCTTTAGCAAAAATGGCTGCCATTTGCAGCGAAAATTTAAGGAGTCTGTTGAATGGACCGCTGCATGCAGCTATACCGCCAAATTTAAATTTGTTCATTGGCTCATTACTCATATTACTACGCGATGCTATTGAAATTAATCATAATACTAATAGGGTTATACAGAATTTACGATTTATTTTAATGTATGTAATTTATGAAATCGACGAATAGATCGTTTAAAATAAAATATTATTATAACGAGAAAATTTGTATTTTTTTAATTATTAATATATCAGGCGGCTCCGTGACGCAAGCGATTAGACGCTCGCCTCTCATCGCTGGTTTCTCGAGAACTTTATTTATAATGTTTATTATTAGTTTAATCATATTAATTTGTGTTTTAGTAAGAGTAGCTTTTTTTAACTTGGTTAGTCTCGGTCATTATAAGTAGATTTTGTAGTGGAGGAAACGGATCTATGGCATGTCTCTTTCAGGGTTTCTCCCATTTTCCCCTAACCACAATTTTATTCCACCTTTCCCCATTTTCATAACATCCATTTCGTTCATCAGATGTAGTCAGCCTGCACCCTAGTTAATTACAGACCTCTATAAATATAGTGGCTTAATCTAATCACTTGATCTGACCCTGATTTGGACACAACTTGATATTATTTTATTATATTTAAACATCACTCCTGCGAATTCCCTATGTGATGCATATCTTGCTCCTTCATCATCACATAACACATATATTTAATAACCACACTAAAAGTATTGCCAGGTGGGCTGTAGGGTAAATTTTATTCAATTGTTCAGCCTTTTATTCATGTGATTTCTTACATAATATTTGACACTTTTAGGTCTATATTTAAATCTATGAGGAATAGGGGTTACACTAGAAAATGCAGGAAGTACAGGCATATGTGCAAAATTAATGTATGTGGTGCAAGACATGACCTAAGTACAGCAACCAAACAATTGTATAAAGGAAGGCATCATTGTATTTTTTCAACCTCAAACATACTTCATCTTTATTTTAAATTTGTCAAGGAATAGGAATAAAAACAAAGAAGAATATTAATTTATAATAATTTAAAATAGTTTTCTTAATAATTAATTAACTTTTTTTGCATCATCTGATAATATTAATTACTTATAAGAGTAACTACCATAATATTTATGGCTACAAAATAAAACCAAAACATTATATGCAATTTCCAACCATATATGTGAAATTCTGTCATAACAGGCAGTTAATTATAGATAACCTCTCACTCACCATACTTAAAGACATTATTTAATATAATTCTAACATTAGCAATGCCACTTTCTTAGTAAAGTTAAGTGCTACACTAAATAGTATATCACTGAATCATTTATAATAATATGAAAAACATTTACCACCAAGATTAATGGTAGTATACAGTGAATAGCAATATCCCATAAGAGAGACTACATGCATTTGAATTAAAAGACATAAGACCACATTTCATTTTGCGATAAATTGGGAATTAAAGTGAAAGTTATTCATACCTGGTTCAAGAAATGGCTCTCAGTATCTCAATGATAGGACATAGTATATAAAGTTGGAGATTAAATAATAATGGATCAGCTGTGATTAAAATCCTATGCAGAGTGCAAAATTTTTTGTTAATACATTAACCAACTCTAGCTGTAATTTAATTTTATTTATGCACATCACCACTGAGTATTTGGTATCTTCACTGTTCAAATTTTAGATAAGAAATCTAGAATATTGTAATATTTGAATTCAAGTTATGGCCGATACTTCACAAAACTCTTTATTCAGAAAAGATTACAAACATAAGATACACAGTTCATCTCTTTGTCCATTACACAATTTTCTTATTGTGTTGCACATTTAAAGAATAGTACAAATGTTCGTTTTTATCTGTAGAGAAAATTGGTTCGACAACCACTGTAGCACTTCCAGAAATGACCCCATGAACACAATCATACTATTCTAATGTATTTCATATATCTTGAAAACAAAAATTATAATTAACTTGGCACCAGGTATTAGCGAATGAATCATCTGCGGATACAATTTTCATAATAAAAACATTCACTCGTCAATAACACAATGATTTGCATGAAAAGAGGTTTATAATCGTAAATTCTTGATCTTGATAACAATCTTAAGATTATCACTGTCTTTAGTTTTACTTAATATATCACTTATGTTCGTCTAAAACGGTTAGCCACCTCGAATAACTCGTATATTAATGTCCAGACATAAATAACACAAAATTTGTACATCAAACATAAATTGTTTATGGAGAAAGACGCCATGTTTAAACTGAATGAACCAGCCAATCACAATGTATGCAGCGGTTTCTTCTATCTGCAGCCTACTTTTACTTCGCTGCAGTAGCTGCAAGTCCGCTAGAGCGCTTTATTGCCCGCTGAATGGTATGCTGCAGATAAAGCGCTAAAGCGCTTTTGCAGCGCTTTGGCTACTGAATGCCCCCAATGAAGCCTGAATTAGCTCAGCGGACAGAGCATTAGCACGGAAAGTTAAAGATTTGGGGTTCGATTCCCGGTTCTGGCAAAAATTTTTCTCTTTACCATTGATTTACAATAATTTAATTGTGTTCATTAACTTACTTATTTCTATCATAGTAATAGCTTTAGTTTCTCAATATTAATTTAACCTGAAACATATATTCGACAAAAACAACTCTAAGAGGTAAGACAAAATGTTTTAATCATTAACTATTTATTTAACTTTCACAGGGAAAAAACAGTATGAGGTTTAATTCTTAAACCATTAACTAACTCATAATAATTAAAAAGAACCTCATACGGTAGTGTTACTTCCTACAAATATTAAAGGAAATTATAATATTTAGAAACTACAGCCATGAAGATTGATTATGTATTTATTTACTTCCAGTGGTCAAGGTGATACAATGATCAGCATTCTCATAGATCTAAATGGATTTGGACTTATGAAAATCGTGAAGCAATGGCAGCTGACACAAGTGAAACATCTGCAGAAGTATGATATTCAGTTGAGAGGAACATCAGAATATTTAATTTTAAATTAGTAACAGTTTACAATTTATGGGAGAAAAAATACATAATGAAATTAACTGAAGATGCACCTGAATTATGAAAATACTATGAAAAAATAACATTATGAGGTTGTTCTTAATAAAATAAGTTGAATCCAATGTCATCTTACCTCGTATTAGTTGTTTCTTGTAGGACATGTTTCAGAGCAGCAAATTATTAAAACAGTTAGAATACATGAATGAACTCACAATATGGGAAAAAATCTATATCCAGAAGTGTAGGAGAGAATCAAATTTTGAAATTCCAGGGAGAGTGATTTAATATGCAAATTCATTGGACCACAAAAAAAAGAGATAGCAGGAGTCGACATCCAGGACCAAGAACTTAAAGATCATCCATCTGTACAAGCTGAAGATAGAGCAAAGATGTTTGAAACATGCCCTAACAAGAAACAACTAATATTATGAGTTAAGATGACATCGGACTCAACTTATAGCAGAATGTTTTGACAGATTGAATAGTTGTTAGGAGCGATTTGTCCCTATGTTCCTTGGAGCAGTAATGGAAACTACTACTTCTACTATTTACACTACTAAAGATTGTATCTTAATTCAGTGATTTAGTGCCTAATTGATTATTACTTTGATCATAATTTAGTGATTTTTTTACATTGTCATATCACAGATAGAGATTGACAAACAAGAGGTTTCAATAAAATAATAACTATGAGGTAATTTAGAATTTATATAAATGAAAAACCTACAAATATAGAAATATATAAATGAATTGGATTATATATTAAATTTGGGAATTTTTAACATTATGAGGTTCAATTCATAAGATTTAAATGAATTGTGATTTCTTCTTACCTCATACGTCTATGTTTTTTTTTATTTATTTATTTTTTATATAATAAAAAAAACAGAGATGTATGAGGTAAGAAGAAATCACGATTCATTTCATTCTTATGAATTGGATTAGGTGGGAAGATGATGGTGTAAATTATATAAAGTTGATGAAGATACAAAATTGGAATAAATGTGTCTAGGATAGAAAAGTGTGAATAGAACTTGTTGAGAAGGCCAAAGCATTCTCTAATTGAAACTGTAGTGCCTTATTAGGAAGAAGAAGAAATTAATTGTATATTATTTTTATATCTCACCTCATAAGATCTCCATGATTTTCATAGGACTGATTTCTGAAGGCATCTCTTCTATCCTTAGCCAAAGCTCCAACTTATGAGGTGAGATGAAAAATAATATCTGATTCATTTATATAAATTGACAATAGCTTGTCTAGCGCTGAAGTATGAAGTTACTGCTAGCATTATATTATGAGTATTAATTCTCTCTTGTGGTGACCACAAAAGAGATTAGTTCCACTAAAGCACATGGGTTGTAAAAGCAAATAAAATGGGATCTAAATGCCTGAGCAGGCAGCTGAAGCGTCCTATATCATTCCTTCTGAGCTAACAACTGTGTCTTGTAAATGCTATGCTCAGAAAACCAATAAAAATGAACATGAAGAAATAGTTTTTTTAAAGAAAAATTAATGCTTGAACTGGGACTCGAACCCCAGACCTCTGGTTCTGTACACTAGTATGCAGTCTATTACACCATTCAAGACATGTTACTGCTTAAAAAGTTGTGTAAAATTCTCATTAAAAATACTTCTTGAATAGAAGCTGTCTGTTGGCTATTGGTAGCACCATGAGGAAATAAAGGTTGATGTTTGTATCATGTCTTTAATGATGTAATGGACTGCATAATAGTGCCTAGAACTGGAGCTCCGGGGTTTATTATTATGAGTTACTTATTTTGACTCACTTCATATTTTTAACCTCTCCTATCCAAATCTCAACCTCAACCTGCTCGTGGTGCAACCTGCTTTTACAAATGAGGCTATGAGGACCGAGTAATGGTGGTATAACCACATCACCTTAATGTAGAGGAAATACTGTTTCAACACTTACGCTGGCATGCCACGGCGTAGAAATGGTCCACAAATGGTGCTTGTGAGAATGGTCGGTGGATACAAAAAATATATATCCTCCCGGCAAGGTCCGATGGACCCATTAACCAATGGCATGTGTGGCCCTCCAGTCATACTGGGGGTTTATGTGAGGGGTGATGTAACCACCATTACAAATAAAAAATTGGTGCCCGCTTAAAAAAAGGTTACATTTATGCTGAACTAATGGCAAATCCTTCAGACAAATTTTCCGGAGGTAAAACAGTCCCCTTTTCGGATCTCCGGGTGGGGACATCTGCAGGACGTCATATACAGAACATCCTCCAATGGAACGCAGGAGGACTTACACAGAGTATTTATCATATTTTTTTTATATTCTGCAGACTATAGTTTCGTTGCATCTTTGCAAAATTGTCGATACATTCTAACAAATATTAAATAAAAAGAAAGTTAATTTTTCTTTTCAAAATAATATTATCCAGTATTGGAAAGTATTAAAATTTTAATACATCATCAAAATAATGGGCTTCACTTATGCTTTTGTCAACACTAGATCCAGTGCTATAACATAAGATATTCCAGTATCACTTTATCCAACTTTTATAGGAATAGATCACTATGAGGTTTAATTCAAGATAAATTAAAATGTTTCATATCAATTATGAGGAGAGGTATGAAACATTTTAATTTATTCTATCACTTTATTTTAAAATTATTAAACAATAACATTATGAGGTTTAATTTAATATTTGAGTTTAACTTTTATAGGAATTAATCGCTATGAGGTTTAATTTATGGTGAAATTAAATGTTTCTTACCTCTCCTCATATAAACTTTCTAAGAAGATCGTGATTTTGAGACCACAAAGGTCTCATCTTCAGTAATTTCTTGGCGTCTAATGTTATGTCAATCAGAAGAAACTCTTCTTCTTCCCTCTGTTGGTGGACCGATGAACCTCTGGATCAGGTCAAAATTTGCGGGAATTTCGAAGTTCATAAGTTTTCCTTTGTTTTTCTGAATGTGGATCTTTTCCCAAACCATGAGTTCCAAGAAAGTACTGAAGATTAGACCTTTGTGATCTCGAAATCGCGATCTACTTAGAAAATTTATATGAGGAGAGGTAAGAAACATTTAATTTCACCATTTGAGTTTGTATTTTTTAAACATTCTTTCCTCATATGTTTGTTTTGTTGGACAATCATTTCAAAGCTTATTGCTCCATCCTGAGCTTGTCACAAACTGGTTTTTTTCTTTTCTTCAAGTTGTTGGCCCTGGATCTATGTTCCAAAGACCTTGGTAATGAGGCTCCTTTCTCCGGAAATTTCGAAGTTCATAATTTTCTCCTTGTTCTTCTGTGTGGGAAATATAGATTTTTTTCCCATACAGAAGAACAAGGAGAAAATTATGAACTTTGAAATTCCTGGAGAAAGGAGCCTCATTACCAAGTTCTTTGGAACACAGATCCAGGGCCAACAACTTGAAGAAAAGAAAAAACGTGTTTGTGACAAGCTGAGGATGGAGCAATAAGCTTTGAAACGATCGTCCTACAAAACAAACATATGAGGTAAGAATTTTAAAAAATATAAACTCAAATACTCTCACTTTATGTTTGTATGAAGTTGAGTTTTCTTGATTTAAAAGCTTACGGAATTAGACTCCATGAAATATTGACACCTTTGGAAATTATTCCTAAAAAAACCTCCAATTAATGTTCATAGGTGGCATTACTACACACATAAAACATCTCAACATATTACAGGGAATCTAAATTGTCCTCCATGCAATGATGTAAAAGAGATGACTGAAGAACGTTTACAGACTTGCAAAGCATGTTGTTTATGCCAAGATCTGTTTGTTAGATGGTTGAAATATTCATTTTAATTTGCTGCCCTTCGTTAAATCCATAGCAGAAAACATATTGCTGCAACCTATAAGTGAATCCATTGTTTGCTATAGATGTTATAAACAAAAATTAATTTCAGCTATTTAATATTATCTAAGAAGAGCGACAACTTTATATATAACCGATATTTGTAATCATGCATTGTTGATGTCATCTTTTGGCACCGGATATTAATTGATGTGCAACATGTCTCCTTTCTACTTCCCAGTCTGTCTTCTTACAGTGTTGTTACACATTCTTGGAAATGCTTCCTATCTAACACAAATTTAATTGTGTCATACAGAAAGAGCCTCAGTCCTTTTTTAGGAAAATTGGGATTTTTGCGTTAGTATGTTCTGTATTTGTCCACTACTGAGATCTCAGGTGGTAGCATCACTGCCTCATATGCAGCAGGCCCTGGTTCAATCTCCGGTCAGGAAAGTTTCCTGGGTAATGGATTTTTCAGAGTTTTATCTTACCTGCAAGACAAATATCAGGAAACGTTAAGGCCTAAATGGTCCCTGAGTATTATACGTCCATCATCACTATCATTTGTCATGTTTAGTATGGGGGCATGCTGTAGCGTAGTGGTTAAGGCACTGAGCTACAAGCCGGAGGATCAAGGGTTCAAGTCCCGTTGGGGTCAGGATTTTTAAACTGACCCAAACCCTCTGGCGGCACTATGGCCCTGGGGTCAACTCAGCCTCTAACGGAAATGAGTACCAGACGCTTGTTCTGTGGTAAAGGTGGCCGTCATGCAGGGCTGACAACCCAGCTGACATAAAGTGCCGATTGTCTAGAAAAAGTGGCAGCCTTAACCTCCTACTACCCCAAGGGCCTCCGGGTCTGTTGTGGGATCACTTTACTTTACACTTTACATGTTTAGTATGAATGTGTAAGTGAATGGTGTTTTTGTCTTAATGTCTTGGAGGATGCCCTATATTGAGCTGATCACTCATTCAGGGGGGCCATCCCATGCCCTCATGTGATCATAAAAGTGTGTGTGATCCAGGGTTTAAGGGTCGAATCTACGAATGCATTAGACTATAAAAGGCATTCTCTGCTGAGAAAGTTCTATCCTAATACGATTTTGCTTACTCAGAAATCTGTTCATGCGATAATAATTGTTGAAATTCGTAAGCTACCTGACGAGGGTAACTTAAGAGAGAGATGAATCGTGAGAATCCCGAAGGGAACCGATGTAGTTTTGAAACCTTGCCGTTGTACCTTGCTGCTTTATATCCAAGATGTTGGACCTTGAAGACTTCGATCATGTTTTCAGTATACGCGGAAAAGAGGAATTTGATAGAGTCTACCAAAGAATTCAACTGGAAGAACAGGAGAATCGGTGTAATATCGGCGCAATGCAGACGTCGTTGTATACGGTATTATTTGCGGGACACAAGCGTAAATGCGTTCCTCTAGGAGACGAAAATAACAAGTGGTTTTATCGCTGAGAATTCTGGGTAATTTCTTGCCAATATTACGAAAACGATGACTTTGATGCAGTGGGTAGCTAATTCGATCTTTGCACTTGCTCACGATGAGTCAGCTCACCAGTGATTGGAAGTAATTTGAGTAGAGACTAATGTATTTGCATGCGGCCCTAAATCCCTCTCCTCATAGGTCATGTTATTGTAAGACCCAAGTTGTGTGGGGCAAGTAAAAGCAACTGCAAGATGAGAGGTTAAACTATGTTGGAGGAAGAGGATGAGAAGAAGACGATTATGATCTGCATTTCTATGTGTAAACTTTTACTTTGAATTCTGTTCATAGGTTTCTTTTATATACACGAGTACTTCTTTGCATTTACAATGAGTAGCTAATCCAAAGCCACAAGTGTACATTCTTTTACATATATACACACATTAGTGCATGCACAGTGCACAACATATTACATGTGTAAATACTCCTGAATGTACAAACTTAGCACAATGAGTGATAGGGTTCTGGCCCTGGTTCTAATTTTTTACAATATAAATTTCAATATCACGCAGTATATTTCAAATTAGTCATCTCTCTCTTCATGTGCTTTTAATAAAAAAGTAAGAATTATTAATAAAGAAGCCACCATTTGCAAGATAGAAGAAAAAGCTTCATAGCATTTGGTTCACGAGAATTAACAGTGTATATAAGAGAAAAATTTGCATTTAGATTGGAGTTGCTCAGATAGCTCACTAGGTAGAGCATTTGCCTAGAGTGTGAAAGGTCCTGGGTTCAAACCCCAGTCTAATCGTATAATTTTTCTCTTCAAATATATTAATGATCCTGTTTGTAGATGTAATTAGCACTAAAGGTCAGACTGAAAAATAGCTGCTCTTCATCATGCTTTTCCCACCATTGGAATCTTTCTTGTATTGCTTAGGGCTGGCCCAGCAGTTAAAATGTGAATTGTTGATTCCATACAAAGGCATTTACTACCATTTGTTGAAAATTTCAAGTTGATATTTATATTCAATTCTGTCTATAGTATTGCGTTAAATTGAAGTTTTGTGATACAGTAATTGAAAAAAGGTAATTTTTCTTCCTTTGTATCATATATTTGTCCTAAACGTTTTTTTAACCCTCTTAGTGCCCGAGTGCCGAACCTGTCGGCTAGTTACGGTCAGCTGTTGGTTGCCAGCGATCCGCTAGACTAGCATACTGTGAAATGCCACGCCTTTTTGGCTGAAAATACATGACTCTGAATATTTGCAAATAAATAAACAAGTATAACGAATTATAATTTAAAACTTATGGAATAGAGTACCCATACATAACACAATCGATTAATGAAAATAATGTCTTTAATTATTGTAAAGTACTATTAATACATTTAACTAAACATGATATTTGTGCACGGTGAAATATTTTTTAATACTTTTAACTTAAAAAAGTTGTTTTAAAATTGATATTACAACGGTAAAAAAAAATACTATAACGAAGTGCATTCATTCTATTACGAAATCACATAAAACATCAAATCTACATCGAATACTATTTACAAAAAGAAAGGGGAGAGAGAGAAGAAAAAATATCTATGAGTTAATTAAATATAATAATTATTCTTATGGTACTCACCTAAACTTTCTGGAAAGAAGACTTGTTGCTGAACAACTCAATCTTTATTTTTAGTAACTGTTAATTAACACTAATGTTTTCTTGACACTAAAATTAACACCAACACTAATGAAAAAATGTAAACCTTTCACTAAATTTAGCCTAATAGAGAAACATATATTACGATGGATTTTGAAGCCTTAATAATAAATCTTGCATTAATAATAAATAACCTTTCAATCTGAAATAATAAGATATTGGAAAGGAATCAGGAGGAGGCGTATGTTTTGGTCCAGGCAATTCCATGAATGTGAAAGGAGGCTCAGGATTTGGGTCAGGTTCGGTAGGAAATATTTCTCTGAAATTTTGAATATCGTTTTCATCGCCATCGTCGTTATCACAGGTAACATTACCATTATCTTAATTTATCTGTATATCAAATTGAACCGAGGAAGCTCCATTAGAAGCGTGTAAACGCCTTTTTTTCATATGTGGTGATTCGGGGGTGTGTCTGGTACAGTTCCGTCACTACTATCAGAGCCTAAATCATCACTGTTACTCGCGGAAAATAATCCATCGGAATAAACTTCACGTTGATCAAAATAAACTCCTGGCGCGACAGGCCTACAAGGCCCTTAGCCTACCAGCCGGCTGCTGGCCTCACATCCACATGTGTCAATCACAGAGGTAGATGATCAACAGCCAGTGTAGGGGTGACATGTGGTTAGCATGTCGAGTCCCCCAAGCCGTTATAGCTGGTTTCCTCAACCTGGAGCCGCTACTTATTGTAGCTACCCAATTGCCTCACGATGCTGGGTGGGCACCGGTCCCATACTGGCCGAAATACCATGAGAAAATTTCTTCCCCCATGGAGACTCGAACCAGCACAAGTCCCGTAGCTCTGCGCCAAGGCTTCCTACCTTAACCCGCTCGGCTACGGCGCGGGACCATTGATCAAAATACTAAATTAAATTTTCGTCATCTACACCAGCTTTAAAAATTTCACTAGAACCGCTTGCCATTGTGACTTGAAAATCCACACTTAACATCTGCAACTAACTGAAGGAGCTTGTTTTTAACTTGTAAACTACCCCAGTGAAAGCCAAAACACCCTCATAAATATATTAAAGCAAGGTCGAAAGATTCCTCTAACATGCAAGTTGCATTCCTTTACTATAGGATGCCAAAAAATTAGTTAAACTATGCAAAATTTAGACGGCCGATCAAATCGTTTCTGGCAATTTAAATGCTGGAACTTTAAAGCCGGCCGTGATGGCTTTGGCATTTAAACCCCTAGCACACGCAGTCAGGCCTGGCTCTAAGAAGGTTAAACAAAAATTTGAAGGATCAGCTTATACCCAGGGATGGCTTATTTTTGGACAAAATTAATGGCATATTGAGACATGCTTATGGAGATGTACAGTATAAGACATAAGTTTATTTTTTATCTTGTTCCATCTAGCCTAGAATTCACAAGCCAGCGCTACTGAGTACCTACCCAAGATCACATGCGCAATGACTTAGCCTAATCAATGCCATGTGTCCAGACACACTGCACATGTTCCCAGTGAACTTATTAGAAAGTTGACACAATTGTATTTTATAATAAATGTTGATTATTATGATTTTATTTATATTTGGTTATAACTATGTTTTACTCAATGCCTAGTAATATTTATTTTCATTTCGTTTGAAATGTTCAAAGATGGTGATTACAGATTAGGCTATAAGTATAAGCATGCTTATTTGTTAAATATGTTAGTGTTAGTAAAGATTGCCGAAATAGTACCCTGTCTGTACATTATTATTTATTTATTTTAATATTTATGTACATTTTGAGCAAGCAGAATATGTAAGAAAATGTGAACTTATCGACAAATTTTCATTTTAATTTTAAATTTACGCGCGATTTTTCTCGGATGACAATTTTGATGAATAGCCAATCCGACGTGTCTGTGAATCCTTATAAAGCTCGAGTATTGCCAACATCTATGGAAATTCCCTCTCATATATATATATATATATATATATCGTACAATACGAAGTGCAATAACATTTATAATATAAAAAGGTGACACTATATGCACATATTTGTTAAACCTCCACTCAATCTGTTACTGCAGAATATTTGCACTGTGATCTTTTTGAGTCGTCTTGAAATTCTTGATCATTCTATACAATATGCATAACATTTAACGTCTTTGTACTAAAATAAAAGTCACTTTAACTCTTTATTTAATTGATTTTAATCTTATGTGTATTTATTATATATACATGAAACCTAATTTGATATATTCCTTGAAAGTTTAAATTAATCTTAATACGGGAAAATAATTTACATTATCTAGTCGAAGTTGGCCACTTTCTCTATGGAAGTTGGCAGTTCTGTACTTAGAGAACGATTCTGTACAATTTACTGAATATTCTGCACGTGTTATGTTTACTACGGGTTGTAATCAAATTTTGTTATTTAGCTATATAAAAACTAAACACAAGTTTTATTGATATAGTTCTAAAGCGTTCATCGTTCATATATGTGACAGATTACAATAGAAACTAGCAACAATGAAAAATAAACCGAAGCGACATAAGGAAACTAATACATTTAAGGTTAGTACAGTTTATCGACTTTCTGAGTTATTCATTTTTGGTTGGTTTTAAGTCAGATTGAAATAAATTATTTTTCTATAGCCGCTATATTTATAGGGTATCGGCTACAAAGAGAATATTTAGGACCGAGCTTAAGCTAATTTCCCATTTAACGTTAATGAAAATATACCAAAACATAACCTCTAAATATTAATATGTAGCCCAAACAGCTGAGTTCCCGGTTCCATATGTACTGCCCTAATGAGGTCTAATACAACACATTATTGTACAACACTTGTGTTTACCATTGGTTAAATTTTTTTTTTATCCGGTAGTTTCGTCTCGAGTTTATAATACTTTATCTAATTTACAATATTACATTCTAGTAATATTATTACTCGAAGTAATTTTTCCGTCTTTACTAAACATTGCGTACTATTTTAAACGTTTTGAAGTGATACTTATAACATTTTTTGAAAAAAAACTTTAGTTTACCTTCCCTAATAAATTTTCTAAGTCCTACAGAATAACAATATGCATGCGCAAAAGTTTATAGAGTTGTTCTTAGATGGAACCACATATCTGTGAAGCCCTACAGAAAGTTTATGGAGTTGTCGCTAGATGGAACCGCATAACTGTGAAATTGGAATGACCAACCTTTGCAATAAATTTCCAAACGTTTATTAGAAATGGATGTACACCAATTTCCCCCTTCCTGACAGACAAAATAGGAAAAAGTCTGTTTTATGTCTCTCAGGAATTCTTCTAAGTTCCACAGAATCGCAGCATGCATGCGCGAGTTGATGTAATGGTTAATATAGACTCTGGTAGATGGCTCTGCAGTCGGCGTTAGCAACTTTGGGAATAAATTTCCAAATGCAAAAAAAAAAAAAAAAATGTACGTTAACTAACTTGCCATTTTCTAACTAAAGAAAACAATTTACATGCATATTATTTCTTCCCAAATGCTTAAAAATGGACGTAAACCAACTTCCCATTTCCTAACGTAACAAAGCAATTTACATGTGTACTATTTAATGAACTATAAACTAATTTTACGTACACTAACACTAAATATAGTTTCGAATTATTTTTAAATGGTGGCAACGTTGGAACAGTATGGGAAAGTAGCAAGGAAGTAATGTATCCACGATCATGTTTTACGTAAATACATAAATATAAAATATTGTGAAGAAAGCTTGAAGATCATTGCAAAATGTTTAAAACAGTATAAAACGTGTTTACAAGTGTTTAGTGCATCAGTGGCATAAGAATGTAAGTGTAGAAATGTGAGTGACATAAAACCGACCACATCCACAAAATGTATTACATGCATTTTATTTAATGATAAACATGAGGATTAAAGATAAGGCAATCGAGCCAGTGGAGAGCTTCAAATACTTGTGTTGTACTATCAGTAGTAACATGAACCGTTGTCAAGAAGTAAAGCAGAGGATAGCAATGGCAAAAGAAGCTTTGGCTCAACTGCACTTCTACTAGCGCTTGATTTTTCAGTTATATCGTTGTAAACTATAGCTCCTCTTCTGTATTTAATAACATTATTTTTTTATTTTTAAACTTTTTCAAACAATTTTTATGACATTATTAGAGAATTTTGAAGTATTTATTTAAATATGCAAATCACAATATTATGACACTGTTAGACAATATTGTGATGCTAACTGCTATTTTCTCCACAGAGTATATTACTTAGTCTATGATTTTTCTATCGCTGTTTTGGGTTATCGCTGGTTGGATCACCGTTAGGGAGTGATAAGCAAGTGTACACCCATTTTTAATAAACGTTTGGTAATTTTAATATTATTGATATATTTTTTTAACATAGATTTGGGGATTTATTGTAAATATTGGTAATTTAAATTTCATAGCGACGTATAGTAATCGAGGATGATAATCGATATGTGGTTCGATTGTGGGTTATCGCTGGCTCTATAAACTCTGGCGCATGCGCACTGTTGTTCTATAGGACTTTGCAAATATTTCACGCTAGTTTAAGTGCAGTTTTCCGAAGCTTTTAACAGGAAGAGAAGCATTTTCTGCAGACTTTTGGCAAATGAATTATGAAAGAGACTAGTGAAGTGCTTTGTGTGGAGTGTAGCATTGTATGGTGCAGAGACTTGGACATTACAATGGGATGAGGAAAAGCGACTAGAAGCTTTTGAGATGTGGATATGGAGAAGAATGGAGCATATAAAATGGGCAGACAAAATAAAAAATAAAGATGTACTAGACAGAGTGGGTGAAGGAAGAACAATGCTGGAACTCATAAAGAAGATAAAATAAATTGGATAGGCCACTGGCTAAGAAAAAACTGCTTGCTGACGGATGCTCTAGAAGGAATGGTCAACGAAAAGAAAGTTAGAGGCAGAAAAAGACATCAGATGATAGACAATGTTAAAATAAATTGTTTGTATATGGATACAAAAAGGAAAGCTGAGTTAAAGATAGAGTGGAGAATGCTGAATTTACAGTGAAAGACCTGCTCTTCGGCAGAACACTATGTACATATTATTTAATGAAGTGTACACTACTTGTCCCATCAGAACCTAATAAAATGAAGTGAGTAAACATCCATTTCTTAAAATATATTTTTGAATGTTGGTCATTCTGATTTCACAGATATCTCCACCATCTAGCAGAAGTTTCTTTAAGAGTTTGTGAATGCGCACAACAATTCTGCAGAACTACGAAGAAATCATTGCATATGTAGATAAATGTTAAATGTGAAAAAGCTATAAATATCATTGCAAAAAATTTAAAATAGTACGAAATGTTAATAAAGATGGAAGAAGTACATAGAACAACAGTATTACTAGAATATAATATGGAAAATCAAGTGGAAGGTTGTTTTGTTGTGAAGATACTGCAGATGGAACCAAATAAGGTTCTGAAACCGGTATAAGAAGAAGAATATGAGGTGATAAAGTTTGACTTAAATAAATAATACCTCATAGAGTTGAGTTAATTCCTTCTTCTTGTATCTTGTAAGCCCATGTTTCCCTTAACAGAGATTTAGGCGTTCTCCCCCTACAGGGAAGAATTTGGAAAAAACTGCACTTAAACTAGCGTGAAAAATTTTCAAAGTCCTATAGAACAACAGTGCGCATGCTTATATACTTGTATACTTACTTATCACTCCCTAACGATCCAACCAGCGATAACCCAAAACAGCGATAGAAAAATCATAGACTAAGTAATATATGTCCACCATTGTGGTCTCGAGGTAGCATGCTGCCTTGTCACACAGCGGGCCTGGATTCGATCCCCGGTCTGGGCAGTTTTTCTGGGTGATGTTTTTATCGGGGTTTTTCCTCACCTGTAAGACAAATGTCAGGAAAATTTTAAGGCCCAAACGGACCCCAAGATCATGTGGCCATCATCATCATTATCTTCCTTATCATCATCATCATCATCCTTCACCGGTGTGGAAAGCAACGGGAAGCTACCACACCTACAATTCCCTAGTAAAGCTGCAAGCATAGCATGAAAATGCTATGATTGCAGTGAAGGACCTGGCTTTGGGCAGAATTACTATGGATGGAAGTAATATACTCTGTGGATAAAATAGCAGTTAGCATCACAATATTGTCTAACAGTGTCATATTATTGTGATTTGCATATTTAAATAAATACTTCAAAATTGTCTAATAATGTTATAAAAATTGTTTGAAAAAGTTTAAAATATTAAATAATGTTAGTAAGCACGGAAGAAGAGCTATAGTTTACAACAATATAACTGAAAAATCAAGCGCTAGTAGAAGTGCAGTTGAGCCAGAATTTGAATCATACTAATTTAGTTACACTTATTTTCGTATATATGTCATTTGAGTGGTCTGTGGACAGCGTTCTGCCTCATACTGACATCTAGGAAACCAAGGTAGTACTAGGACGGGAAAATTTGGTAAATTTTGCTTAGAGGCCTTTTCGTTCAGGCTTAAGGATCTTTTACGAGCATGAAAATCTTCAGACTCGGGACCCATGGCATAAAGTCCCTCCCAGAGGACTTGCTCCTTGGATTTTTCCATCCTAAAAAAATCCATCGACCCTGGCCGGGTTTGAACCCGCGACCCTCGGGACCAGAGGCAAGGAGTATAACCACTAGTCCACTGCGGCCATTGAGTTAATTCCTAAAAAGCAAAAAAAAAAAATAATTTTCCAGTACAGCTTTTCATAAATACTATCCTTCAAGCGTCATTGGGCTAAATATATATGAATCCTTGCATGTACATCTTATTAATGGGAATTTGTATTAATTGTGTTTTTTTTTCTTTTCTTTTTAGTTTCAGCCGTTCTCGGAGAGAATAGCAAATATTGATGTTGATGTATTCCATCGTGTTGGTCATAAATTTGAAACAGAATCTGAAGGAACAGAAACTTATTTCCATAAAGGATTGGGAAAATGGAGCGACTTGAATTTAACGCAGAGTTTTAGTGATTTTAAAAAAGACTTACCTGCCGTACAGACACTTCCGCAGCTTCTTCAGCAGAAAGATGAAGTTGTAGCAGTTCTAAATAAATATATAAAGTTGGCAAACCCTTTATCACTGCAGCCAATACTAGAGTAAGTAATTTTAATGTGCAAGTTCTAAAGGAATGAATTGTTTGCTAAATTATAGGTTAACCTGCGGTTCCTCTCGTACTGAGCAGGATTACTGTCACAACAATCTTCGTCATCAGTAGCGTAAAACTGCTGCTGAATGTCCCACGCCATAGCTGAGTGGTTAAGGCAGGAAGCCATGGCGCAGAGCTACATGATTTGCGCTGGTTTGAGTCTCCATAGGGGAAGAAATTTTCTCATGGTATTTTGGTCAGTATGGGACCGGTGCCCACCCAGCATCGTAAGGCATTTGGATAGCCACAATAAGTAGCAGCTCCAGGTTGAGAAAACCAGCTATAATAGCTGGCGGACCCGACATGCTGACCAAGTGTCACCCCTACACTGGCTGATGATTGACACATATGGATGCGAGGCCAGCATCCGGCTGGTAGGCTAAGGGCCTTCTAGACCTGTCATGCCAGGAGTTTTTTTTTTAAATGCTGGGGGTAGTGGGAGGTAAAAGCTCCCACTTTTTCTAGACAATTGGCACTTGTTGTCAGCCGAGCATGACGGCGCCTTTAGCCCCAGAACAAGTGTTTAGCGCTCATTTCTTTAGAGGCTGAGTCGACCCAGGGCTATAGTGCTGCCAGAAGGTTTGGGTCAGTTTAAAAATCCTGACCCACTGGGACTCGAACCCTCAACCTTTCTGCTTGTAGCGCAGCACCTTAATCACTATGCTATGGCGTAGCACAGGTATCTGGGCATTGTATTTTAGAATGGGCTACAGGGTACATCTTTGATTACATCTCATACTGTCAACCTAACGAGGGTTGAATAATTCCACTAGGTGGAATATTTCAAGATTAGAGTGAGTTATTTGTGTTACTTTTTTAAGTTTAATATTGCTATGAGCAAAATCCATTTCTAGTAAATTTTGAAAGTGTTTTCATTGTAAAGTTACATTTTATTTGTTTGTATCCCCTACAGAGTATCAAATGTGGTGGATATAGCAATTATGTTCCTTGTGTCTGGTCCCGATGTTCAAGGGTTCAAACCTGACCAAGGTCAGTGGGTTTTTAGGATGGAAAAATCCAAAGAGATTAGTCCTCTGGGAGGGACTTTAAGCCATGGGTCCTGAGTCTGAAGATTATCAGGCTCATAAAAGAACCTTAAGCCTGAATGAAGAGGCGTCTAAGCAAAATTTACTGACCTTCTTTATCATAGTAATACCTTAGTTGCTAGCTAGTTGTCACATTGGGTTGGTATGTTGACCACATACCATTCATGACATCCTTAGGGAAATAAGGATAATTAAAATTCCCAATTAAAGGTGTTGTTAATAAAGAAGCCACCATTTGCAAGACAGAAGCAATGGCTTCGTAGCATTTGGAGTGCGGGAATTAATAGCATATATAAAATAAAAATTTGCATTGAGATTAGAGTTTATCAGGTGGCTCAGTTGGTAGAGCATTCACCTAGAGTGCAAAAGGTCCTGGGTTCAAACCCCAGTCTGAGCATATAATTTTTCTCTTCAAATATAATTAAGTATAACTGTATTAACTTGGGTCTAGCAACTCCTAATATAGGAGAAGCAAAGGTCCAACATTGTGCAGTTATGCCATTATAGATAGATCCCCTACAGAATACTGAGCCAATATAGCCTTGTATTCAAGTTTTTTTGTGAGAATGGGAACATCTTACCTCAAATTAATGTTGGTTCAGTTTGAACATGTTTCGATATAATCCTCTATATCATCGTCAGCTTGTCCAGACTGATGAGTTTTATGTTGTGGACCCTGGATGTCAATATCAGCTCCCTCCTCCAGCTGGCCGAAGAACCTCCAAACTAGTGAAACTTTGAACAGTCCAAAAATAAATACATGAAAAAGAAAAATGAAAAAATACACACCCATTCATTAACATCTAGTTCTGCACTCACACCAACAAAACATCTTCTATGCACAACTGGTATTAACGGTTCAAAGAGCCAGTTCGCTCTTTGATCGAACTAAACAAAATGATGAACTGGACTGTTGCATGTGCAAACGTTGCTCAAGGTTAAATAACTTTGCAGCGATCCTATGATGCAGAAGGTGAAGTCAGGATTAATGTAAGGTGAGGTAGTAACAAGGAGAACGAGATGGAGTTTAAATGAGTACGTAGATGAAATATTTTGGGATGCACAGTTCACCACTACTGGCCTTAAGAGGCTCTTTCTACGCAATAGGCAAGATATATCAGTTGTGTTGTTATCTCTTTGTGATGACCACCTTCACCCCCAGAACAGGCGGTTGATATTCATTTCTGATAGAGGCTGACTTGATTCTATAGCCATAGTGCCACCAGAAGGTTTAAGCTAGTTTATAAATCCTGACCCTATCACGACTTATGTATGACCTTCTGACTTAACCAACTAAATCTCATCATGCCCCCATATTATAAATAAAGCAACTATAAATAACAAATAAAAGGAAAAACAAAATACATACTGCTAGGAGCAAGTAAAACACTTCTAAAAAATTGAATATGTGCCATTCTGGTTTTAATATTTAGAACTTGCTTTTTTTTTTTTTTTTTTTTCAGTTTGGTTATAGCTTTGGCTCGAGATCTTGGACAAGAATTCTACCCATATTACCCAGAGTTTGTGCAAAATTTGACTGGATTACTTAACGTGAAGGATAGTGAGCAATTAGAATGGAGTTTCACATGCTTA
The DNA here is from genome assembly GCA_030220185.1 of Diploptera punctata. NCBI lineage: Eukaryota > Metazoa > Arthropoda > Insecta > Blattodea > Blaberidae > Diploptera > Diploptera punctata. The sequence continues at coordinate 243,147 of JASPKZ010004937.1, read as the reverse complement.
GCTTATTTATTCAAATTTCTGTGGAGATACCTCGTGAAGGATGTTGGAATTGTGTTTACTGGACTTCTCCCTCTTCTTGATGATTTAAAACCAGATTATATCAATAATTTTGCAGCCGAGAGTTTTGCTTTTGTAGCACGTAAAGTTAAAGATAAAAAAGCCTTTCTCATTCTGATTCTTAAAACATTGAAGAAGCATCCTGAAGTAAGTAATTTTACAGTTATTTTCTTTTTAATACTATATTTTCTCAAATCCCTTACATAATTAAATATGTATGTCACATACTGAAAAATTAAAAAAAAATTAAATATACAAAATTTATTCAATATACATGGATTTTATTGGTGAGATTTAAGAGTAGATTTATGTATAATATCATTTATACTTCCATTATGAGTTTTACTGTACCTGCTTAAGTATTTGAAATAAAAAAAAAACAAATTCAAGGATGAGAGGATAGAGCATCATCAATCTATTATTCAGATAAGACACATTTTCTGGTTTTTTTAAAGATTTTTTTGAAAAACTGAATAGGGTATTTCAGTAAATACAAGGCACGGATTCTGATTTTTTAAACACATTTTCAGAAAATAAGTAATGTGTTATTTGAGTGAATGCAAGGCACGTTTTCTGATTTTATTGAATATTTTGAGGAAATAACTAAAAGTGGTATTTGAGTAAATACAAGACACTTACTTACCCACTGGCACTATCGAACCCTTAGGTTCATGGCCCCGCGGACATAAGCTCTCCATACATCCGTATCCTGAGCTAATGCTTTCCAATCATTCCCTGTATAATCTACTTCCCTCAAATCATAGTTAATGTTATTCTCCCACCTCATTCTTGGTCTACCAACTGGGCGTTTTCCCTCTGGCTTTCCTACAAGAAGCTTCCATGCAAGTCTTTCATTCCCCATACATGCTAAATGTCCTGCCCATCGCAGTCTACGAGACTTAACTGTTCTTATTATATCTGGCTTCCTATAAAGACCATGTAGTTCATTGTTATGTAGTCTTCTCCATTCACCTGTCTGTTCATCTATCTTTGGTCCAAAAATTTTTCTAAGTACTTTATTTTCAAATACTTGTAATCTTCTTTCCTCCCTTAAAGTAAGAGTCCATGTTTCGCACCCATATAATATAACTGGTAGAATAATAGTTTTATATATTTTCAGTTTAACGTTTTTTGAAAGGAGTTGGGACATCAAGAGTCTCTGCAATGCATAATAGCATGCATTTCCAGAATTGAGCCTATGTTTAATTTCTTTGTGCATCTCATTCCTACTTGTGATTATTGTTCCTAGGTATTTGAATTCAGCCACTTCCTCAAAAGTTCCCTCATTTGTCATTAGCTGTCCATTTCCATTATATAATGTTTAGTTTTATTGATATTTACTTCCAGTCTTAATTTCTTAGTGTTACTCAATAGTGTGTATGTGTGTTGTCCTTTAGTATCTCCTCACAATCGGTCAATAATACTACATCATCAGCATAAACTAACAGCTTATTAATACCATTGAGTTGTAAGCCTTCCTCATTCTCCAAAGATTTAATGGCATGCTCTAGTACAAAATTAAATAGTAGAGGAGATAGTGCATCTCCTTGCTTCAACCCATTCTGGATTTCAAAAGTGTCCGAAAACTGTTTGCCTACACACACCCTACTCTTTGTGCCATTTAGACACATTCGTATAAGTCTAACAAACTTTTTAGGAATTCCGAACTCCAGCAGGATACTATATAACTTCTCCCTATACAATTTTTTAAAAGTATGTTGATGAATTATAGGTAAGTCTTATTGTTTCAGGGTATTGGAGGATGTGGCCGTCTGTTATTTGAGGTAATTCGTGGTGTGTCAGGTCAGTTTCATAGCTGTGCCGACACATTGTTGCCTCTGATGTTTGAAATGTTGACTGACAATGCAGTACCATGTAATCTTCTGTTCGAAGTGCTCACTCATATGGTAGCTGCTATGGTGACCGTCATACATCCTAAGAAGAGCACACTCTTTTGGTCATCAATTTTTGTAAGTTTAAATTTATTATTATTATTGTCATTATTATTACATGAACAAGGTTATCAGAGAAAGAATGCACATTCAAAATTCATTATAGATTTATAAAAAATAATTAAATTGATTTAGGCACACAAAAAGAATGACTGAAGATACATTCCCCAAAAAGTTTTTGAATAGGTTCCACTTGTCAGGAGGAGAAGAAGAAGACCAAAAAGTTCCTATATGGATGGAATTTTCAATAACACGAGGAAGAAAACAATGAAAGAACAATAAAATTAGCATAAAGCGACATCATTATAAATGAATGGAGGAAGATGTAAATATTATAAATAAAGTAAAAAAAAGGCCTTTACTTATGTATGGTATATCATCAGATTGAGAGATGAGATGAAGCCCCTATTATGAAGGTCTATGATTTAAAAGGAAGGCAGCTGACCAGACCTGTCTCAACATCACAGAACAGTTGGTGGGATGAAGCTTTTGGGATAGTTAAATAGGAGAATCCCCTAGAAAATCCTTCCATGGCTCAATTTTATTTGTCATGATCTCCATACAGAATGGCAGATATGAACATGATCTAGAGTTGAGCCACTTGTGCCATGGTACATCCTAATGGACTAATATTTACCATCCTTGTCTCTAGTTCCAAGGTTTCGTGGATTGAAACAGGACTGGGGTCAACGGATTTTTATGAGTATAAACATCCTGAGAATGGTTTCCTTTGGAAGAGAAGTAAATCTGTGTCCTGTGTCATAGATTTATGGACTGTGAATAAACCTCAAGTGTGAATAAGAGGCCTATGGGCAAAATTATTGTCCCTTTCATGGAAAGATTGATCTAAATATTACATATTTAATATAAAAATACAATAGAAAGTAACATTATGAGGTTCTACTTAATAAATGTTCATTGCTGTGGTCTTGAGGTAGCATGCTGCCTTGTCGCATAGCAGGCCCGGTTCGATTCTGGTTGGGACAAGCTTCCTGTGTGATGTTTTTTTTTCCCCGCCTGTAAGACAAATGTCAGGTAGGTTTAAGGCCCAAAAGGTCCTCAAACATCATCTGGCCATCATCATCATCTTTCACCAGTGTGTGGAAAAGCAATGGGAAACTACACACCTATAATTCCCTAGTAAAGCTGCAAAGCATAGCATGAAAATGCTTTGATTGCAGTAAAAGACCAGCCTTAGGGCAGAACACTATAGAATAGAATAGACTTAATAAATAAATTTGGTCTGTCTTCATCTTACCTCATATACATTGTTTCTTCTAAGACATATGTTTCAAAGCAAAGATGCTTATTTATTATTATATATTTAAGATTTTGAAGTGTATTATTAAATAATATACCAAATTGTTCTGTGGAGTTCTCAACTAGAACTATGGGAACAGAAGCACCACTTTTCTACTGCTGGACTCTGGTATTTTGTCCATGCTTACCCAGCAATGAAAACAATAATTAGGGAATGGATTTTTATGAGCTGTGTTAAAAAAACATAGATGTATGAGGTAAGAAGAAGTCATGATTCATTTGATTCTTATTAAGAAAACTTCATAACGTAAAAATTCCCAAATTTATTATATTAATAGTATTGTCTGTTCAACGGATCTGTGGCCCTGTAAGATATGCAAACTAAAGCCTACTTCCTTTTCTGCCTTGGCAGATCATTTCCCTTCCTGCATTCCTATCTCTTTCTTACACTTGCACTCCAGTGTTGTCAACTCAACTCCAAACTTGCATTATTCAATATTCAAGAGCCATGACACTGGGGGAAGTTTGGCAACATCCCTACTCGATAAGTTACTGTTGGCTACCGTTTAACATGGTGGAAGGGAGTGCAGTGAAAGGGTGTGAGTATAGATGTGTACTTTTCTAAGAACTATGTCAGCGCTATAAGGGCACAGATCCATTTGTCTGAGTATATAGGTATTTTTTTCAATCAATTGAAAATTAGTTATTTAACTTTCACAGGGAAAGAACACTATGAGGTTTAATTTAATTATGAAAATTAGTTGTTCAAAGTATTATAAATATAACTTAAAAATGCTCTAAAACAATTTTTACAGATTCCTGCAATATTACCTTGATATTGTATACATTACTTTTGGAATAGAAAATAAATAATATTCCATTTACATTAGCATTTTACTAATCTATGTTACAATCTTAACTTTACACGAAATCCTTTCCCTAGTAATAATAATGATGATTTATGGTGCATAAGAGCTTCTGTAACTAGTGTTTGTTTCATTTTTTTTTCCAGTTTTTTTATCTTTCCAATCCATTCTTTTATCCTCTTTTCATTATTTTGTTTGTATCCTATAACTATGTGTTTGAGATCTACCTCTTCCTTCCTTTCCCAGGGGAGTTTATTCCAAAACTTCTTCTTAATCGTAATTTGTAGGATTTTCATCCTGTTTATTTCCAAAATCACTCCTTGGAAGAAGACTTATTGGATGTGCATTAACTGTCTATCCATCTCTTGGCTGGTCTTCGTCTTGTTCTTGCTTGCAGTCGCAAGGATCAAAGACGGAAACAAAAAATACGACAATATTCCAAAACTATTCTTGATAAACTTTAATTCTCCATATGTTTCTCATGTCCATACTACTCTTTTTTTTTCTGATAGATCACTTCATTTTTTGCTTTTTCTCTGTAGTGTACTACCTAAAATTGTTATATAAATTATTTGGGGATTCTATGCCACCAACATAAATTCCAATTAAAAAATGGGGGAAAAAAAAAACACAGAATTTATTCTTGTACTATGTGAATAATTACTTGAGAGTTATATATGTTGATTTTTTAAAAAAAAAATGTGAAAAATGCCTTAAAATAAAACAAGAAGTTGAACTCAAACTAACATAAAATCAGCATATTTGCAATGCAAAATGTGTATTAGTCATTATTCAGATAGTGTAGCCAACTTTTCACAAAAACCTGCTAACAAACAAGTGAATACTAAACTAATATGGTGTGCTAACTTGCCCATTTTCTCACCCTAACTTGCCCCAAACACTAATTTACCCATCTAATATTAACTTGCCCATTTTCTCATCCTAACTTTCCCACTAATATATGTGGTCTCTTGGGATAGAATCCCCTTATATGTGAGCAAACATGTTGACTATTGGCTCTAGGAGGAATATGTATTATCACATTGGCCAACATGCTAAAAGTCTTTTTATTTTAAAATACAATAGGAAGTAACATTAAGAAGTTTATTTTTTATTTCACTCACCTCATACTTCATAACTCCTCGCAAACCCAGGGTTTCGTCACATCATTTGTGACATTCTCAATGCTGTGTCACGTTCACAACTGACGTCCAACGGCCTTCTATCCTGCAGACTGACCTCCATGCCATCTGATGGCTGACCGACGAACTTCCAAATCAGTCCTCTCTCCTTATAACCGGGTATTTCAAAATTTGTAGTTGTATTTTCATTCTTGCATATGTAAATTTTTTCCCAAATTGTGAGTTCCTTCGGTTTTTCCAATTGTTTAAGTAATTTTGTTTTGGTTTCTATTCTATGTTTTTCTGACCAGGCATGTGCAGCTATTGCAGATTTTTCGGTTTTCTCCATTTTTAACATTTCTGAGGTGTTCCTTTAATCTTGTATTTAGATTCCTTTTTGTTTTTCCTATGTATATCTTTTCACAATCTTTACAATTAATTTGTAAATTCCCAATTTTTTGCAGTCTTCAATCTTTTCATTTTTGTTGGTTTTTATTAAATTACCTAAGCTGTAATCATTTTTCGGTGCTAATTTAATGTTGAATTTGTTGAAGATTTTTTGAAACTTGTCAAATACTAAAGGATGGTATGTGAACTTCTTGAATTTTTTACCAATATTTTTATCTGTCTGAAGAGTACTTTCATTAATCATTTTTTGTTCTTTAAATTTATTTATTTTCTTGTGTATCATCTTCTCTTGAAAACCATTATCCTTCGCAATTTTTATGATGTGTTCTTTCTCTTTATTGTAATTTTCTTTGCTCATGGGGACGTTCACAAGTCTGTGTGTTAAAACTATTAAATACTGCCTGTTTGTGTGAAAAATGGTTAAATCCTGTAGCTTTTATATAATTGTCAATGTGAGTTTCTTTTCTGTAGATTCCAAATTCTATTTTCTTTTTTTCCTCATTCCTAATCAATTTAAGGTCTAAAAATGGTATTTCATGATTATTTTCTACTTCCATTGTAAATTTGATTGTTTTATTTTGAATATTTAACAGTTTAATGGCATCTTCTAATTGTTTCTGTATTACTATTGCTATGATATCATCTACATATCTTCTCCAAAATGTAAACATCAAAGGGTGTGCTTTGGTTACATGACATTCAAAGTTCCCCATAATCATATTTGCTAAGAATGGTGATAATGGATTTCCCATTGCAAACCTCATAGTGTTATTTCCTATCTACATAACTTAATTAAGAAGTTTGTTTAATAATTAAAACATTTTGTCTGTTCATTCTTACCTCTTAGATTAGTTTTTGTCGAACATATTTCAGAGCTTCTTAGCCTCATCATCAGTGATTACAAACTCTGTAAGAATGAACAGACAAAATGTTTTAATTATTAAATGCTAAAAGTCACTTTTTCACCGATTAAATATCCACAGGTGGCATAGAATAGCCAATTATTTTGTGATTTTCATGTTTTAGACTTATGTAAGAAGGATTTTATTTTACAGAAAAGTGTTACATTGCATACATTATCGCTGGAAGATAATGATAGATGTAAAGATTCACCAACATACATGATGTTGAAGCTTGTTGAACAGGCTGTGAGCTACAGGAGTGCCACCTTTGTTTCGGACCCTGTAGTACTAGCACAATCTATCATAGATTTGTTGAAACAAGATAAATTACCTGAAGATTTTCTCATGCTGTCTTCTGAAATAGGTTCAATGTTATTAATGTCATCTGTCATTCGACTACCTCAAGAGTACGCAAGCCAAATTATAATGAAGGTAAGTTTGTGTGCTTATGCATCCATGTGTCTACTACAAATCCACTGTACTTCTTTGTGTTGTGCGATCCACATTTAGTTGTCCCAGAGATTCATGGGTTTAGACTTTACCGTGGTTTATATGTTATTTATCCACTGCTGTGGTCTCGAGGTAGCATGCTGCCTTGTCATGCAGTGGGCCTAGGTTCGATCCTCGTCGGGGCAGTTTTTCTGGGTGAGGTTTTTATTGGGGTTTTTCCTCACCTGTAAGACAAATGTCAGGAAAACTCTTAAGGCCCAAACGGTCCCCAAAATCATATGGCCATCATCTTCATCCTCATCCTCACCATTATCATCATCATCATCATCATCATCCTTCTTCACCGGTGTGGAAAGCAATGGGAAGCTACCACACCTACAATTCCCTTGTAAAGCTACAAGCATAGCATGAAAATGCTATGATTGCAGTGAAGGACCTGCCCTCAGGCAGAATTACTATGGATGGATATGTTATTTCAGCCATAAATATTCTTCCCTTCAGAAGGAAAGTCAGAGCTACAGGACTTGCTAGTCCCCATGGGTTAAGAAATTTTCTCATGGAATTTGGCCAGTATGGGACTGGTTCCCACCCGGAATTGTGAGGAATTTGGGCAAATGCAAAAGTAATATGTCCAGTTGAGAAACCCAGCTATCTATCTTCTTAGTGTATCCAGCTATTTGCTGACAACACAAAGTTCCACTATATTATTCATTTTACAAAAGATGGATATAGCGCCCGATATTTGTAGTATATTCCAGCTGCTAGAGTCCAAAGATGAGGAGCAGTCAGGATATATTGTTGTGTTTTTTTCCAAAGTTCCAGGTATTAAACATTTGAGTTTAGTTCTTTGAAGGTTTGGAAAAGAACAATTTGAGGATGTGTTCAAGATCTTCTTCATGATTATTACACCAACAGAAACCCAGCTATAACAGCTGGGGAATTTGATAAGCTGCCTGCATACCACCTTACTTGTGAATAACACTTGTAGATGTGAGGCCAGCATCTAACTGGTAGACCAAGAACTTTTTAGGCCTTTTGCACTATGGGTTTTAGTAGGGAAGTGAAGCTGTTGATCCCATGTTGTAGATTTACAAAACAAAACCTCTAGGCCGAAATATTCTAATTAACTGGTTTTGAATTTTAAACTTTTGGTGTGGCTCATGCATGTGTAAACATGGTACATTCTTTAAGGTAGAATTTTTTATTACCTCATGAGGTGAGTGATAAAAAATTCTACCTTAATGAATATACTTCATAGTGAGAATTCCTAAAATAAGTAATGGTACATTCTTACTGCTAACGGGACATGACTGCCTAAATAAACACCTACACAGACTTGGCATAACAGATTCACCTAAATGCCCTTTTTGCAATTTAAATGAAGATATGGAAAGAATTCATCTCCTCCGTTGTCCAGCTTTTGTAGAAGAGACCAGCCTTTCTGCTAAATATTGGAGTGCAAGAGAGCGAATGATTTCATTATCAAGTGCTCGACATTAGATACCAACCAACATTCTTACTTTTATTTAAATTAACCTCACCCCTTGTACATACTTCTGTATATATCAATAAAATACATGATATGTAATATTCCATTGAGATATCAGTCACAATATAAATTTCAATATAAAATTAATACCAGTAAGTTACCGTCTTCCTTAGCTTATTTGAAATTGTAGTGAATTCTTAAGGAATGTAGCTGTTGAGGTTGTACAAAATTGGACTATTAGGTGCAATAGTTCACTTAAAACAAAAATTTATAAAATAGCTTTAGCAGTTGCAATTTTTTATGTTTCACAACAAAACTCAGTATACACTAATTTAAATAAACCGGGGAAGGTATTCTCCAAGAATCACCTAAATCTGATCATTAGAAGTAAGAGTGTATCTGATATAAAAAATTGACTGTAGCAACCACCATGTTTGATTCATCACAATGTATACCATACAATTTAATTAACCCTTAAATTGGCAATGTTTCCTATAAGATACATTAGTTTAATTCATTTATTATTTTAATAAAGTCATGGAAAAATGAATAGGTATATTTTATGTAAATTGGTGTCAAATTATACAACATTATACAAATAGGAGGTAGCGTGCTGCCTTGTCATGCAGAGGGCTCGGGTTCGATTCCTGGCTGGGTTTTTTTTGGGGTTTTTCCTCACCTGTAAGACAAATGTCAGGAAGCTTAGGGCCCAATGGTCCCCGAAAATCATCCGGCCATCATCATCATCATCCTTATCATTATCATCCTTCACTGGTGTGGAAAGCAATGGGAAGCTACCACATCTCTAATTCCCTAGTAAAGCTGCAAAGCATAGCATGAAAATTCTATGATTGCCGTGAAAGACCTGCCCTCGGGCAGAATTACTATGGATGGGATACAAATAGGAATAACTTTTAGTTATACATTGATTTATTTTCACTGCAATCTGACACTTTTAAAAAAGCTGACATCAGAAATTTATTTTCTCCAATATAACAAAAGAAATACATATTTCATAAACCAGCAAAAGAGGTTCATAAATTTGACTTGCTGAGGAATTCGCTTAGTTTATGTAGTTCTTGTGTGACGGACTTTTGTATGTCCCATACTGAACTTTATGTTTGCAATAAAAAATATACGTGACTGTCAAGTCTTGCCATATAAGGTATAAGGGATTCTTGAGACATGACTCAAGAGTCATGGAACGCCCACTGGGAGTCTGCCAGATGTGTCTAAACAATACTTTCTAGAAGACTGGGCCTCTTGAGTTTCGATTCAATAAAGATGTATTTCATCATCATCATCATCAAGGATTAGAACTGCTGGTCTGTTCCGATCTCATGTTAGAATTGGTCTGTTCATCTTTTACTGGGTCTTCCAACATTTCTTCGTCCTAGTGGTTTGTAATGAAGAATCTGTTTGATGTACGGGGTGCATCATAAATATGGCTATACGTTTGATCGCGTTGTGTGATGAAAAGATTACCATTACAGGAAATATGAAATTACTGTTGGAAAGGCAGTTATTCAAATTACAACAATGGAATAAAACAAAACAGTATAGAACTTACGTCATTAGTCAAAATGGCGTTGCATATGCAACAGCAAATTACAATTGCTGCATGGGCAAGAATGTATGCTAATGATCGTGAGGCCACAAGACGGGCAAGATGTGAGTTTAACGTAGCATTGCAGCCATCGATTGTGGGGAAGTGGAGAAAACGACTGCTGGAAATGGGAAGGATGCAGAAAATCAAACCTCCTGGAAGGTCTCCCATTAGCACGGATGCAGAAACAACGAAGAGAATTGTGGAGGCGTTCGACGCTAGCCCACAAAAATCAACCTGCCAAGCTGCACGTGAGCAGTGATTTGTTTTGTTTTGTTCTATTGTTGTAATTTGAAGGATTCCCTTTCCAATGATAACATCATATTTCCTTTAATAATAATATTTTCGTCACAAAATGCAATCAAACGTATAGCCATATTTCTGAATCACTCTGGATTTAAAATGTTAAATTATTAGAATAAGTAAATTTGAAGGAAAAAAAAAACATTAAAATGAGTAAATTAATGAGTCATTAATTTACGAATTAAGAACTTCGTAATGTTATTTCCCATATTTAACTATGATTAAAATAAGTATCTGATATATCCTCAACTAAAATGGACTTCTGTTTAAAAAACTTTGTCAAGTAGTTAAACCATGTAGTTCTTTCAGAAAACACGTTCATCTTCTGCATGCTTTTGAAAGACCTACATGGTTTTATCTACTTCATGAAGTTTTTTAAACAGGTATCCATTTTAAATGTTAATATTATTCGTTTTTAAACACCTTAATGGTGGACAAATTATATTTGAAAAGAAAATATACGCCTAGACTGGGGTTTGAATCCAGGACCTTTGACTTTCTATGTCAATGCTCTTCCATCTGAGCCACCTAGGCCTCCAATCTAAATGCGTATTTTTCTCTTACACATAGTTAATTCCCTAACCCCAAATGCTACGAGGCGTTGCTACGATTTTTGCAAATGGCGGCTTCTTTATTAAGAAGACTTTTTATTGGGAATTTAAACATTACTTATAAAGCCAGTAGTGCTTCTTTCAGTGTTAATATTATTCGTTTATAAACACCTTAATGATGGACAAATTATATTTGAAAAGAAAAATATACGCCTAGACTGGGGTTTGAACCCAGGACCTTTGATTTTCTATGTCAATGCTCTTCCATCTGAGCCACCTAGGCCTCCAATCTAAACGCGTATTTTTCTCTTACACATAGTTAATTCCCTAACCCCAAATGCTACGAGCCATTGCTACGATTTTTGCAAATGGCGGCTTCTTTATTAAGAAGACTTTTTATTGGGAATTTAAACATTACTTATAAAGCCAGTAGTGCTTCTTTCAATGTTAATACGCATTTAGATTGGAGGCCTAGGTGGCTCTGATGGAAGAGCATTGACATAGAAAGTCAAAGGTCCTGGGTTCAAACCCCAGTCTAGGCGTATATTTTTCTTTTCAAATATAATTTGTCCATCATTAAGGTGTTTAAAAACGAATATATTAACATTGAAAGAAGCCCTACTGGCTTTATAAGTAATGTTTAAATTCCCAATTAAAAGGTCTTCTTAATAAAGAAGCCGCCATTGGCAAAAATCGTAGCAATGGCTCGTAGCATTTGGGGTTAGGGAATTAACTATGTGTAAGAGAAAAATACGCGTTTAGATTGGAGGCCTAGGTGGCTCAGATGGAAGAGCATTGACATAGAAAGTCAAAGGTCCTGGGTTCAAACCCCAGTCTAGGCGTATATTTTTCTTTTCAAAGATATCCATTTTACTGTTCAATTGACATGCTGAAGATAGAACATGTTTCTGAAAGGCCTACATGGTTTAACTAATAAAGTGAGTTGATTCTTATTTTGCCTCATACTTCATGTTTTTCTAACATGGGAATTGTAGTTTTCAAGAGGCATCCCTCTCATTCTCAGCCAATACCATGAGTCGTGTAGTTCCATGTTAGAAAAACATGATGTACGACTGACTCTATTAATTGAAAAACCTCATGTTATTTCCCATAATTAATTTATGAATGGTTTTAACTATTTGACAACATTTTTTAAACAGAAATCCTTTTTAGTTGAGGACAACTGATACATCAGGAGCTTATTTTAATATTTTACTACATAACCTCAACTGTGATTTACGAGGGTCATACTGAAAGTCATGAGCAACATTTTTTAAACAATCATAATATTTATTTTAGACAAACCAAGTACACCATGTTAATCTACAGACCTTTGTGCTACTTTTCAACATAGTCTCCATTTCTTTGCACACATTTTGTCCAGCGTTCTACAAGCTTGAAAATTCCCTTATGATAGAAGTCCATTCCAGCTGCTCGAAGACACTGATGCACTGCTTTCCGAATATCCTCCAGCATCTCGTAGAGTTGGCCTCTCATCTGCTCCTTCACAGAACCGAAAAGATGGTAGTCGGAGGGTGCCAAATCGGGACTATAGGAGGATGTGGAAGAGTTTCCCACCCAAATGTTCTGATCTTCTCCACAGTGGCACGAGCAGTGTGAGGACGCGCGTTATCGTGTTGCAGAATGATCTTCCTTCCAGGGCACTTGTCGTGCATGCATGACGGAGCTTCACAAGTGTCTGGATATAGCGGGCAGCATTTATGGTTTGTCCAGGTTCAAGAAATTCAACCAGAATGCAACCTTGCGCATCCCAGAAGACGCTGCCCATAACTTTCCCAACAGATTGCACTGTCTTCGCTTTTTCTTTGATGGCGAATTCAAGTGGTGCCATTCCATACTCTGGCATTTTGTTTCAGGCTCGTAGCGATGAAATCAGTTTTCGTCACCTGCCACAATACTCATAAAAAATCATCACCTTCATTTCGAAATCTCTGAAAAAGGTTATGGGTGATGGTTTCTTCTCTGAAGTTTGTGGTCTTCACTCAATAAACGTGGAACCCAACGGGCACTAACTTTTCGGTAACCTAAGCTGTGAATCATTTCTTGCACTGCACTGTGTCCTACTGCAAGTTTTGTAGCGATTTCATTCACTGTGATACGCCTGTCGTCTCAAATGAGTGCATCAACTCTTTCCTTGTTGCAATCCGTGGAGGCAGAGCGTGGGCGACCGCTACGAGGCTCATCTTTGATTCTCGTGTTCCCATCTTTAAAATGTTTCACCCATCTCCTAACACTGCTGGCACCCATGCAGGCATCTCCGTAAGCACATTGAAGTCTTTGGTGAATATCAACAGCAGATTGTTCCTCTTTAACAAGGAATTCAATGACAGCGCGCTGTCGAAACAAAACATTGATGTCTGCCTTTTTGGAAACACTGTGTGTGGTCACATGGTAGAAGCAATGACGCCACAAAATGGCAATGTTGTGGTATAAAGTCTGTAGATTACGATCCTGCAGTTGTTTTTGTTACATTGTTGAAATTTGAATTTTAACAATGGGTTGCTCACGACTTTAAGTATGACCCTCGTACAATGAATTTTAAAAATGTTGAAAGATGTATTTCTTGAAAGCTCGAGGGTTCCGGCAAGGAATTACTGTATAGAAAGAGTGAATATTGGTAGTAAACCGTGAATGTGTGTAACAGTTTTCAGGCTCTGAGTCAACCACCTGTTATATGAAAATATGCTTATATTGCTTTTTCTTTTTTTTTTTTACTTTTCAGGTATTAGCATTGGAAAGCACTAGAATCTTATTAATGTTCGTTGAGAAGGTATTACAATACCCTGCTTTTGAAGTTCTCATTTTACCTCAGCTGTTAAATCATTGTAAGGGCTCTGAGTTGAACGGAGTTGCTGGAATTGGCCAGGATTTTCTGAGTTTGCTAACAGTTATGATTCTAAATAAAGCACCTATCTGTGCAACAGGCATGCACTTGAAGCAGTGGCACCATTATCCAATTAAATTCAGGTAATCACATCTACATATCTATGGGTGTAAAACATGGTTTGCATTAAGGGAATAGAATAAGCTATGAGTATTTGAAATTAGCATCCTATGATGAATTCTCATTCCGTTAATGTATGAGAATAGAGGAAATTTCACAATAAAAACTCCATAATTTATATTGTCTTAGTACTGCCAGTGTTATTAAGTCTAAGGTACTGAGATAACCATGTTATGTAGCTTGAATAGGTATTAGTAGAAATCATATTTGAAGAGAAAAATTATATGCTCAGACCGGGACTTGAACCCGGGACCCTTGGTTCTCTAGATCAAATGCTCTACCACCTGAGCTACCTGAGCAAGTACCGATCTAAGTGCAAATTTTTCTCTATATACGTTGTAATTCCCGCCCACCAAATGCTATCTTTGCAAATGGTGGTTTCCTTATTAAGAAGACATATTTGGGAATTATACAATACATTATAAATACTAGTATGGCTTTTTTCAATGTTTTTATTATTAATTTCATACATCTCAATGATGGATAAATCATATTTGAAGAGAAAAATTATACGCTCAGACCGGGACTTGAACCTGGGACCCTTGGTTCTCTAGACCAAGTGTTCTACCATTTGAGCTACCTACAATGAGATGTATGAAATTAATAATAAAAACATCGAAAGAAGCCGTACTGGCGTTTATAATGTAATGTATAATTCCCAAATATGTCTTCTTAATAAGGGAGCCGCCATTTCCAAAGGTAGAAGCAAAGGCTTCATAGCATTTGGTGCGTGGGAATTACAACATATATAGAGAAAAATTTGTGTTTAGATCGGTACTTGCTCAGGTAGTTCAGGTGGTAGAGCACTTGGTCTAGAGAACCAAGGGTCCCAGGTTCAAGTCCTGCTCTGAGCGTATAATTTTTCTCTTCAAATATGATTTACCGATCATTGAGATGTATGAAATTAATAATAAAAACATCATTAGTAGAAATTTTTCCAAGATTTTGAACGGGTAACTAACTATTGGTAAAAAGACCATCACAAAGGGAACTGGATATCAGAGATAAGAAATATTTTGAGTTGGCTGAGAATAGGGACCTTAAAAAATGTGGCATTGAACCTACAGGTTCCATAAGCCATAGATTTAGTTAATTACAGGTATATTCCTCTTGCTCTTTTACTTTGTTTTTCTTGATTTTATCTCTCTCCTCGTAGGTACTAGTAATTGTCTTACCTCCAAAAAAAATTCCATGGTGTGACATGCCTAGAAGGCCCTTGACCTCTCAACTGGCTGCTGACCTCAAATCCATTTGTCTCTTAGAGAGACGGATGATCATCTAGCCAGCATAGAGGTTACATATGGTCACATGTCAAATCCCACAGTCTTTATAGCTGGTTTTCTTAAGGTAGCTAACCAAGTTCCTTATGAGCTCTGGTTTCATACTGGGTGAAATTCCATGAGAAAATTTTTCCCCATGGGGAGTCAAATTAACACACTTCCATAGCTTTGCACCAAGGCATGATCCTTAAATCACTCGCCTATCCTTATATCTGGTTCCTTAATGGGAATATCCTATCAGTAGAGAATTTTTAAATTGATTATAAAATGTACAATATAGAAAAAATAAGGAATAAAAAAGAATACTAATGACAAAGAATAAATTTAATTCTGGTAAAAAATTAATTATTTGACAAGTTATTTTTATATAATAAATTTGAGAATTTTTAACATTATGAGGTTTTATTAATAATTAAATTATTAAAGTTATTGTATAAGCATAACTTAAAAGCATGAAGTGTGCAGCAAACCCTGATATTTTGAGGGGATCATGTCTTTTTGATTTAGAAGCAACACTATTAAGTTTTACTACTAAGGGAATGGCATGGGATTTAAAGAGATAAATTTGTGTTGGGTAATTTACCTGAGTAGGTCAATTATATAGGGGTACTAGGGCATGAAGCGGATTCTTTGGTTCAATTTCTGGTTTAGGCAGAAATTTTTTTCCTTTAGTTATATTAATTATTGCCTACAGGTGGCTTGACAATGTATATTAATTTCCATATTAAGTTTGTATATTCTATTTGAAGAGGAACATTTTTACCCAAACTGAGACTTGAACCCAGGACCTTTGGCTTTCTGGGCGAATGCTCTACCAGCTGAGCTACCAGGGCGAGTTGAAATCTAAACACAAATTTTTCTTTTATATACATTGTAATTCCCGCGCACCAAATGCTATGAAGACCTATGAACATCAATAGGAGCCCTACTAGCTTTATAAAGTAGTGTTTAAATTTCCAATAAATGTCTTCTTAACTAAGAAGCCACTATTTGTAAAGATATAAGCAAAGGCTTCATAGCATTTGGTGCGCGGGAAATACAACATATGTAAGAGAAAAATTTGCATCTAGATTGCAATTCACCCCAGTAGCTCAGTTGGTAGAAGCATTGGCCTGGAAGGCCAAAGGTCCTGGGTTCGAGTCTCAGTCTGGGCGAAAAATTTTCTCTTCAAATATAATTTATCTTAAGTGAGAAGTGTTGAATTAATAATAAAAACATCTTCATATATTTTATTTTATTTGTTTTTCAGGGAAAATGAAAATGTCAGCATATCCAAGTCAGTTTCTTAAAGAATTATGTGTTTCCACTATTGATGAATGTTGAACAACTTAGAAGATATAATATGTGTATTAATATGTATTCCACATATTGAACCTATAGACAAAGATTTAGCTTTAAAACATGTAAAAGACATATTAATGCTAATATGTAGTTCACTAACACAAGTTTCTAATTCTGAAAATAATGAGAGTGTAAAAACTGGTATCATCGGGGCAGAAGGAAAAGGAACAATTGAAAAATTGCTCTTTACTTTGACAATTGGTATAGAAACATTAATACACTTGTCAGAAGGCAGAAATGTGAGTGAATTGCTCAGATTGGATACGCTTACAGATGCTGTTCTGTCGTACACAACTGTACCAAATTATGTAATTCTTTGAGAGCGCTGGACTTATATTTGACAGCATGCAGCCTGAAGAATGAGGATGAAGCTTATCTTAAAGATTTGTTGAAAACATTACATTCTGCTATGTTGCGTAACTTGTGTTCGCCTTTCATGATGTAAGTATTTGATAATATTTGAAGTGAAAATTATGTACTCAGACTGAGGTTTGAACCCAGGACCTTTGGCTTTCTAGGCCACTACTCTACCACTGAGCTCCCTGAGAAACTCCAATCTAAATGCAATTTTTTCTTTTAATATAATACATTTGGGAATTTTTAACATTATGAGGTTTTATTAATAAGAATTAAATGATCGTGAATTCTTCTTACCTCATACTTCTATGTTTTTTTTAACACAGCACTGCAGTATCAGCGACCATCGTCACCATCCTCAGCTGTTTTCATGACTGTCGACATTTTTTCTTTTGCTGGTAATTATCCAAACTGCCATCTGATGGATGTTCTTTTGAAGGAATTATTTTCTAAACTGCCATCTGGTGTTCTTTTGAAGGAATCATTTTCTAAACTGTCATCTGTTGTATTTTTGAAGAACTTTGTAATCAAGCTCGGTTCGTCTGGAATCTCGAAGTTCATGGTTCTAGTATGGTTTTTTTTTTAATAAATATCTTTTCCCAAACAGTTAAATCCAAAGGTTTGGATAGATGTTTCAAAAGTTTTGCTTCTTTTTCAATTCTATGATTCTCTAATAAACTATGTGCTGCTATAGCTGATTTTCAATTTCTCCATTCTTTATGTTTCTGAAGTGTTCTTTTTTATGAGTTTCCAAGTTCCTTTTTGTTTTTCCTATATATATTCTATTGCAATCTTTGCAATCAATTTGATAAATTCCAAATTTTTTGTTGTCTGGGGTGTTAACAGCTGAGGATGGTCGCTGATACTGCAATGCTGTGTTTAAAAAAACATAGAAGTTTGAGGTAAGAAGAATTCACGATTCATTTAATTCTTATTAGCAATTTTTTCTCTTATACACTGTTAAGTATTTGATATTTACAAAAAATATTAATGTGAACTAACATAAGGTGAACATCAATAATATTATGGTCAATTAAGTAAATTAATATTAAGCAGCTAAAGCTATTACTCTCTTGGATATAAGTAAATTAATGCAGAAATTTTCCATTGAAATCAGTAATATTATTTGGAGATTCTTAGAATGGTGATTCACCTCAATTACTGGCATTTTCATGAAAAAATCCGAAAAATACACAAATTACAAGAAGTTCTACTAGCTTTACAAATTAATGTTTAAATTCCCATTAAAAGTTAAAAAAGAAGCCGCCATTTGTGTGTCAATACAACAGTTTGTAGCAATTGGTGCTTGGGAATTAAAATGTACAAGAGAAAAAATTTGCATTCAGATTGGAGGCCTAGGATAGATCAGACTTAGTGTACAAAGCTAAAGGTCCTGGGTTCAAACCCCAGTCTAGGCATATACTTTTCTTACAGTTGACTTTTTAGGAATTAACACTTTGAGATATAATTTATTTAAGAACAATTGTGTCACCATATCCTTCTTATTAAACCAGTTTTATTAAACCTTATTAGGTTCCATCCTCAGTACTTCATGACCATTGTTATGTCGTCTTGAAGAACTGCCTCCTGTTCCGTCTGATGGTAGACTGATGAATCTCCAAATCAAATCACTTTCCCCAGGAATTACAAATTCATTAATTTCTCCTTCTCGGTTTTTTAATGTAAATTTTTTCTCAAACTGCGAGCTCTTTAGATTTTTCTATTTGTTTTATTAATTTATTAAATTGTTAAAATAGACTTGATATATCAGTAGTCCTCAACTAAAATTATTTCTGTTTAAAAAACTATTTTAATAATAATGAGTTGTATATTTTGACTCACTTCATATTTCTTCACTTTTATGCAGACTAGATTTGTCGCTTCTGTGCGACATTCTTGATACATTACAACTTGCAGTAGTAAATGCATTGAGAATGTCGTACAGAAGCAACCATACTAGTCTGCATAAAAGTGAAGAAATACGAGGTGAGTCAAATATACAACTCAATAATAATTAAAAGAATGTTGTTGTTGTTGTTTTCAAATGCTGGGCCTTGGCACCGAAGCCATTAGCGTTCTTGCTCTCCAATATTTTTCTATTGTGGATCCAACAGGTAATACTTCACAGGTTTGTAGGTGTTCTTCATTCATTTCTTCGTCTTTATTGCATAGAGGACAATTTGGATTCGTGTAGATTCCTATTTTATATAGATGTTCGGCCAAATAGTCATGTTCTGTAAGCAGTCTAAATGTTGCTACTGTAGTTTTACGTGGAAATTCTGGAATAATATCTGGCTTCTTTACTAAAATATTCCATTTTTTGTCTTTGGCTTTATTACATAGGTCTTGGTTTTGTTTGATTTTATATTTGTTTTTAACTATTCTTTTTATGGATGTGAAAGGTAAGCTTTTAGTAGTATTCTGAATTAAATTGGAGCCTTTTTTGGCAAGAAAATCAGCAGTGTCATTTCCAGCAATTCCACAATGTGCAGGTATCCATTGCAATTGAATTCTTTTCTGTAGTTTTTGAAGTTGTTGAATCATTTTGTAGCACTCTTTAATTTGTATTGACTTCATTTTGTGTGAATTATTAAAAGAAATGTTGTAGTGTTATTTCCTACATATATTTAATAACTATTTTAATATTTTAACGTTTTAGTACATAACTTCAATGGTGATTCACAATGAATTTTAAAAGTATTGATTATTATTTAGCGATATTGAACTGCAATAAGTTGTTTAAATTTAATTACAAAAGGAAATTTTAGGCCTAATTAACTAACTCACTGGCACTATCGAACCTGTAGGTTCATGGCGCGCAGACATAAGCTCTCCATATATCCCTATCCTGAGCCAATGTTTTCCAGTCATCCCCTGTATAATCTACTTCCCTCAAATCATAGTTAATGTTATTCTCCCACCTCATTCTTGGTCTACCAACTGGCGTTTTCCCTCTGATTTTCCTACAAGAAGCTTCCAAGCATGTCTTTCATTCCCCATTCGTGCCACATGTCCTGCCCCATTGCAGTCTACGAGACTTAACTTTTCTCATTATATCTGGCTTCCTATAAAGACCATGTAATTCACTGTTAAGCAGTCTTTTCCTTTCACCTGTCTGTTCTTCTCTCTTTGGTCCAAAAATTTTCCTAAGTACTTTATTATCAAATACGTGAAATCTCCTTTCCTTCCTTAAAGTAAGAGTCCATGTTTCGCATCCATATATATAACTGGTAGAATATAATAGTTTTATATATTTTCAGTTTAAGGTTTTTTGAAAGGAATTCGGAAGTCAAGAGTCTCTTTAATGTATAATAACACGCATTTCCAGAATTGAGCCTAAGTTTAATTTCCTTGTGCATCTCATTCCTGTTTGTGATTATTGTTCCTAGGTATTTGAATTCAGCCACTTTCTCAAAATTTCCCTCATTTGTCATTAGTAGCTGTCCATTTCCATTATATAGTCCACCGCTGTGGTCTCGAGATAGTGTGCTGCCTTGTCACGCAGCGGGCCCGGGTTCGATTCCCGGTTGGGACAGGCTCCTGGATGAGGTTTTCTTCGGGGTTTTTCCTCACCTGTAAGACAAATGTCAGGAAGCTTAGGGCCCAACGGTCCCCGAAAATTATCCGGCCATCATCATCATCCTTATCATTATTATCATCATTTAACCGGTGTGGCAAGCAATGGGAAGCTACCACGCCTATAATTCCCTAGAAAAGCTGCAAAGCATAGCATGAAAATGCTATGATTGCAGTGAAAGACCTGCCTTCGGGCAGAATTACTATGGAATGGAATGTATTTTTATGTGTGACCATATATTTAGTTTTATTGATATTTACTTCCAGTCTTAGGCCTAAAAATTAAAAATATACCAATTGGTAAAAAATAGGCATTTTTGGCACGGTTAAACTTTCATGAAACTGGTACCAAGTTATTGATTTTTATTTATTCCTTCAGAAAAAATAGGCATTAAACCTAATATCAGTAGTCTACCTATAACACAGATATATTTAAGTTATGGGTTTGCGAGGAGTTACGAAGTATGAGGTGAGTGAAAGAAAAAATAAACAAAACAGATATATTTTATTTATTTATGTAGATTTGGCAGTAAAACCATTTTCCTTCCAGCTTCCCAGTATTTGGTGAGAATATTACTTACGTATTTATTTGCTACTTACAGATAAGGTTGTTGACATGTCACATTTTTTCAATGTTTGAAGAGAAAGATTCAACTGGACGAGAACCACTTATATCTAGTGCAATATTTCAAGTTTGTCTGGATGCAGAAATGATTGAACCAACTGTATATAATTATCGAGACAAATTGAAACACATGGAAGACTTGGAATTCATAGCTATTCAATCATCTTTACTTAAACATCCAGAATTCAATATGGTAAGTATCTTCTTTATGTACCTTCATATCCTCAATTAGAGAATAACATTTAATATTTGTAGGAAATAACACTATGAGGTTTCTTTTAATCAATATGACTTAGTTATTTTGACTCACCTCATTTTTTTTAAAAATATCTTTTAATTTCCACCCTTGTTTCCAAAAAAAAGACATTAAATTCTTGAATATGTAATTTTGATACCGCCATCTTGTTAACAGTTATTCAAACATTTCTTAACATTTATTTGTTTTCCTTACAACTTGAATAGTCAATTTTATTTAATATTTGCAGAAAATGAAAAAAAAGGTAATTAAAAATAATTAACCAATAAAAAAATATGAGGTGAGTCAAAATAACAACTCATAATAATTAGAGAATAACATTTTATTTAGCAGCATCTATCTCTATCCTTCCATATTTCCACCTCAATCCATTTAAATCTTCATTTTTCTATCTGTTTTTTTTAACTTGTCTTTTCATGTGTGTCACTGTCTACTGCATGACATCCTTCCTTCTTCATTATTTGCAGTGCATAAGGGCCTCCGGGCTTGTTGTGGGATCACTTTACTTTACTTTGGATATCATTCTTCATTCTATGTTTTTATTATTAATTTAACACTTCTCACTGAAGGATAATTATATTTGAAGAGAAAAGTTACATGCTCAGACTGAGTTTTTCAGGTAGCTCGTGATAGAGCATTGGCCTAGAAAGCCAAAGGTCCTGGGTTCAAATCCCAATCTGAGGATATAATTTTTCTCTTCAAATATAATACTTCATTCTGTTAAAATGTTCATACTTTTTTCCTTATTATCTTCAAATCTATCAGCCCTAGTGGTCTATTGGGTATCATGCTTTTATCTGTATCAGCTGAATCAATCAATTTTCTTCTTCTTCTTCCTTCCAAGTATTAGGCCAAGGCCTGTTACGATCCTATAGAAATTTTCCCTCCAGCATTTTGATCCTTCCGGGAAATTCTCGTATAAAACTTGAAAGCATAATAATAGGCAGGACCAGTGATGCGGCTGCCATCTTATAGCCTCTGGTCAGGCTTTTCTGGAGAAGAAAAGAAAATAAAGGAAAGAAGAAATGGAAGAAAGGAAAGACTCCCTAGCCCTCGGATGCCCTAATAGCGTCGGAGTCGAAAAAAACAAGAGTTAACCAAGAGAGGTTAGATAGTAAAGTTAAAAGAGTGCAAAACACAAGTAAGTGGAAGAAATGTTTTGCTCAGCTTGGGCACCTTGTGGTCGCCATCCACATATCCTCTAGATGAGGACCCCTGAGGGATCAATCAATTTTATAGGATGTAAAATATGTGATTATGGCTTCCTTCAGAAGATAAATAAGCTATGGAATTCTGTGTTGTATATTTACATGATATAAAATAATAGTTAAAAAAAAACTAAAACACACACTTTATTAAAAACCAAACTAAAAATGAAAAATAATTTTAATTTCCAACATGCTTAGGATAAAATTAAAGTGGTCAACAAAAAAATCATCTCCAACACATCTAGAATAAAACTAGAGTTATCTACAAAAAAAATTACCATCAAAAGCGTGGAGTGCTCTATATCAATTAATATATTTGATAATAAACAGATATTGGTAAAAGTAAAGTCTCTAAGAAGAAAACATTAAACTATAAAAAGCACCCCACGCATTTGATGGTAAAATTATTTTTTTGTAGATAACTCTATTTTTATTCTAGATGTGTTGGAGATAATTTTTTTGTTGACCACTTTAATTTTATCCTAAGCATGTTGGAAATTAAAATTATTTTTTATTTTTAGTTCGGTTTTCTAATAAAGCGTGTTGTTTTAGTTTGTTTAAACTATTATTTATTTTTTAGTTTTAATATTTTACAGAATAAGATAAAAATGTAAATATCTTTAAATTTGATACTATTGTAGTATGAGCTAAAAGTAATGCTCTACTAAAAAAATCCTCCAGTGACCTACGGATTACTGAAATTATATACCATTACAGTACACCACTCTACCAACTGAGCTCTTACAATGATTGAGTAAGATGTTGATAAGTCTGCAACCTATTATACCGGTTTTTATTATTTCGACTTTCTGCTGATTCTGGCCAGGATTTTAGAACATTTTTAAAATTATTGTATTGTCATTGGTCCTTTACAAGCATACAAAGTTTCAAGTCGATCCAATGATTTTAAGTGGGTGAAAATTGCGTTGAAAGATTCCATTACATAGATAGATACAGGTCAAGCTAGTATAAAGTGTGTAAAAAAAGAAAATCTCAAGCAGAAATGAGGGACTTCTCAGCAAAATTTTTCAGCTCTTTCATGCCTAGTTTTCAATGTTATAAAATTTGTTATAGTTCCAGATATTTTCATTATCCTTCTGAAGTTTTATTTTTAAGGGGAGTAACATTTCTAGTGACTTAGATGTTTTAGGAGGGAATATAGTCTACAATTTTTAATCTCTGTATTGGCACCAGATTCCTGGATTAAATTGCAAATCCATCCACAGTACATATATGTTGAGAAGGCATGTGGTATTATAGACCTTGATTTGTCCCTTGAATGGGGATGTTAAGCCTGGTGATCCCTTTGGTGCTTTTTTGAAGGGAGTAGGCTAAGGCTACATGTGGGCACCAGGTTTCACCTTCTACCTTCTCTTCATCATCATCTCTCATACAACATACTTTATACTATATACTTAATTACTCACTGGCACTATCGAACCCGTAGGTTCATGGCCGCACGGACATAAGCTCTCCATACATCCCTATCCTGAGCTAATGCTTTCCAATCATTCCCTGTATAATCTACTTCCCTCAAATCATAGTTAATGTTGTTCTCCCACCTCATTCTTGGTCTACCAACTGGGCGTTTTCCCTCTGGCTTTCCTACAAGAAGCTTCCATGCACGTCTTTCATTCCCCATACGTGCAATATGTCCTGCCCATTGCAGTCTATGAGACTTAACTGTTCTTATTATATCTGGCTTCCTATAAAAACCATGTAGTTCATTGTTATGTAGTCTTCTCCATTCACCCATCTGTTCATCTCTCTTTGGTCCAAAAATTTTCCTAAGTACTTTATTCTCAAATACTTGTAATCTCCTTTCCTCTCTTAAAGTAAGAGTCCATGTTTCGCACCCATACAATATAACTGGTAGAATAATAGTTTTATATATTTTCAGTTTAACGTTTTTTGAAAGGAGTTGGGACATCAAGAGTGTCTGCAATGCATAATAGCATGCATTTCCAGAATTGAGCCTATGTTTAATTTCTTTGTGCATCTCATTCCTATCTGTGATCATTGTTCCCAGGTACTTGAATTCAGCCACTTCTTCAAAATTTCCCTCATTTGTCATTAGTTGTCCATTTCCATTATTTAATGAATTTCTACTTGTGACCATATATTTAGTTTTATTGATATTTATTTCCAGTTCTAATTCCTTAGTGTTACTCAATAGTGTGTGCGTGTTGTCCTTTAGTATCTCCTCGCTATCGGCCAACAATACTACATCATCAGCATAAACTAACAGCTTATTAATACCATTGAGTTGTAAGCCTTCCTCATTCTCTAAGGATTTAATGGCATGCTCTAGTACAAAATTAAATAGTAGAGGAGATAGTGCATCTCCTTGCTTCAACCCATTCTGGATTTCAAAAGTGTCCGAAAACTGTTTGCCTACACGCACCATACTCTTTGTGCCATTTAGACACATTCCTATAAGTCTAACTTTCTTTTTAGGAATTCCGAACTCCAGCAGGATACTATATAACTTCTCCCACTTAATTGAATCATATGCTTTTTTGAAGTCTACATACAGTTGATATACAGTACCATTATATTCCCATTTCTTTTCTAAAATCTGTCTTATACTAAAAATCTGATCTGTTGTAGACCTGTTTCTTCTAAATGCACATTGATGATCTCCTAGAATGTCATCAATATAGGGAGTAAGTCTGCTTACTAATATATTTGTTAGAATTTTGTACGAAGTTGAAAGTAATGAGATGCCCCTATAGTTGTTGCAATCAGTTTTTACTCCTTTCTTATAAATTGGTACGATAATTGATTCCTTCCATTCATCTGCAAGAGCTTCTTTTTCCCAAATCATACTAAGCAACCAGCGTATTTTGTCCATCAATTTTTCTCCCCCTGATTTTATCAGTTCTGCTGGGATCTCATCTGAACCTGATGCTTTATACATCTTCAATTTTTCAATCACCATTTCAACCTCTAATGGATTTGGTACTGCGACTACCATTTCTCCTGTCTGTAACTTATCCTCCTCAATGTCCTGTTCTGTATGTACATTTAATAGCTGATTAAAGTAACTTTTCCATCTATTTAATATACTCCTGGAATCTGCAATAATATCCCCATTTTCATCCCGAATTATGTTTGTTTTAGCTTGAAACCCTTTCTTCTCTATACTAATTCCCTGATATAATTCTCTAATGTTCATATTTTTTGCGTTCATTTCAAGATCATTAATCTTCTCTCTCAAATATTCCCTCTTTTTTACTCTTTAGTAACTTGGTGGTTTCCTGTCTAATACTACCCAATTGCTCTGAATTTACCTCATTTGGCTCGTGTAACCATTTCATTTTTGCTAGCTTTCCTTTTCTTTACAATGTCGGCACATTCCTCATCAAACCATTTCTTTTTTGCCTCTTTTTTTAAACAACCAATGCTTTCTGATGCTGACAATTTAATAGTATCTCTTATAGCCTCCCATTCTTTATTTATATCAGTTTCTTCTTCGTTTGCCACATTGTCATCTGAAGATTCCAGTACTTCAAATCTATTAGCAATTTTGATTTGGTATTTTTGCCGCATTTCATCATTTTTCAAGTTTTTTAATTCAAATTTTACAGAAACGTCTTTAGCGTTTGTTCCTCTCATAAGCGATAGCCGTTGTCTGATTTTCACTCTGACCAGACGATGATCCGAATTGTAGTCTGTCCCTCTAACTGATCTAACATCGATGATGCTACTGTGCCAGCGTTTATCCACTAATACATGATCTATCTGGTTCCAAGTTTCTCCATCTGGGGACGTCCAGGTGTATTTATGAATATCCTTATGCTGAAATGTTGTGCTCTTAAGAATGAGATTCTTTGATGTGGCAAATGTGACTAATCTAACCCCGTTGTTGTTACTATCTTCATGCAGACTGAATTTGCCTATTGTTGGTTTGAATATATCTTCCCGCCCCACTTTTGCATTGAAATCTCCTAAGACAATTTTCATATGATATCGTGAAAGGCTATCAAATAAGCATTCTAATTCTTCATAGAACTCATCCTTGATCTTGTCATCTTTATCTTCTGTGGGGGCATGTACATTTACAATTATAAAATCATGTTGTTTACCCTTTAGAATTATGTATGATACCCTATCACTAACGAAGTTAATATCTTGGATAGCGGATAGGATCCTCCTTCTGACTAAAAGTCCCGTTCCAAATGCAGGTCTTTCTGCACCCCCGTAGTATAATACAAAGCTTCCTGATTCCTGACTACCTTCTCCTGGCCATCTAACTTCCTGTAAAGCGACTATATCCAAGGACGATTTATCTAGTTCCCGCATTAATATCTCTAGTGCCCCGCTATTGTATAAAGTCCTAACATTCCATGTTCCTAGGAACATGTCCCTGTGTTTGAGCCTTTGGCATGGGTTCCCTGAAGTAGTCCCCGCCCGGAGAACCGAATGGGGGACTATTTGACCTCCGGAAAATTTTACCCCAGTTGAACCCATGTCCGCATTTCTTGACGGTTCTATTTTTACGTGTGAAAAGATCGTCACTCTTTCGACCAACGTACTTTTTTTGTCTGGCTTATCACCTTTGACCAGTCCGGCATGGGTAACCCTATTGGCAGCAATGCTACCGCCAACATAGCTCTCAGGATCATTTAATCATGCAAGCCACTCCACCATGACAAGGTAAAGATAATACTCCTCTCTATTCACAATTCAAGAATATATCATCTTCATAAAGTGATATACGAGGGTCATACTGAAAGCCATGAGTAACATTTTTTTAAACAATCATAATATTTATTTTAGACAAACCAAGTACACGATGTTAATATACAGACCTTTGTGCTACTTTTCAACATAGTGTCCATTTCTTTGCACACATTTTGTCCAGCGTTCTACAAGCTTGAAAATTCCCTTATGATAGAAGTCCGTTCCAGTTGCTCGAAGACACTTGATGCTCTGCTTTCCAAATATCCTCCAGCGTCTCGTAGCATTGGCCTCTCATCTGCTCCTTCACAGAACCGAAAAGATGGTAGTCGGAGGGTGCCAAATCGGGACTATAGGGAGAATGTGGAAGAGTTTCCCACCCAAATGTTCTGATCTTCTCCACAGTGGCACGAGCAGTTGAGGACATGCATTATCGTGTTGCAGAATGATCTTCCTTCCAGGGCGTTTGTCGTGCAATGCACGACGGATCTTCACAAGTGTCTGGATATAGCGGGCAGCATTTATGGTTTGTCCAGGTTCAAGAAATTCAACCAGAATGCAACCTTGTGCATTCCAGAAGACGCTGCCCATAACTTTCCCAACAGATTGCACTGTCTTCGCTTTTTTCTTTGATGGCAAATTAAAGTGATGCCATTCCATACTCTGACGTTTTGTTTCAGGCTCGTAGCGATGAAACCAGTTTTCGTCACCTGTCACAATACTCATAAAAAAATCATCACCTTCATTTCGAAATCCTTGAAGAAGGTTATGGGTGATGGTTCTTCTCTGAAGTTTTTGGTCTTCACTCAATAAACGTGGAACCCAACCGGCACTTACTTTTCGGTAACCTAAGCTGTGAATAATTTCTTGCACTGCACTGTGTCCTACTGCAAGTTTTGTAGTGATTTCATTCACTGTGATACGCCTGTCATCTCTACTCTTTCCTTGTTGCAATCCGTGGAGGCAGGGCGTGGGTGACCACTACGAGGCTCATCTTTGATACTCGTGTTCCCATCTTTAAAATGTTTCACCCATCTCCTAACACTGCTGGCACCCATGCAGGCATCTCCGTAAGCACATTGAATATCAACAGTCAATATTAATAAGATTCATGATAAAATTCCATTGAGATATTATTCATAAAATTAAAAATTATATAGTAAAATTATAAAATAGTTACCCAAAAGATCCGTCTCCTCAACTTAAAAATTATTGATTGTCTGTAGCGCTTTCAGAACTAGTCCCTTCATCAGCAGAAGTAACAGGATGTGGGTTCTTATCAGTTGACCTCTGATTTAATACTGGTGTTGCACAGAAAATCTGGTACAGGGGATTATATGCACTGGGTATGTTCTCACTTAACAGATGGTCGCTACAGACAATTAATAATTTTTAAGGTGAGGAGACGGACCTTTTAGGTAACTATTTTATAATTTTTAATTTTATTACCTAATACACATATTTGAGCTGCCTATACTTAATAAATAAGGCGTATTTGGTCATCTTACCTCATAAATACTTGATGTTTCATTTAACATGTTGCGATATGTTGTCCATACCATTGTCAGCTTGTCCATGTGGACGATGGTCTTCAAAACATTTCCAGGTGAGATGATCTTATTTTATGAGGTTAGGTGTTAATATTGATATTTTGACTTTCTTTAGAAAACATCTTTTCTTGTTTACAACATCAGTTCTAATGAATGTTGCTCTGTTACAGGTTCCATTGCATTTCCTACTTGGAAATTTGTACATCAAATTTCCGGTTACTTTGGGAACCTACAATAAAATTAATAGCTACACATGCTGAAGGAATGTTATCAAGTGAGTTCTGGGAAATTTTCAGAAATGAACTGTATCACATTACTCAATGTATTAAATGTCCAGACCAAGTAACTGCCACATCTTCTTCATTACAAAGTAAGTAACAAATATCCTTTTATAGAAATTATTTTTCCAGACAAGCTTTCTGTAGGACATGGTTAATTTAATTAGAGAGAGTATTAACTCATGCCCCAATATATATACCCTGTTTCACCTTGATATTTATTGAATTGTGTTTACCAAAATAAAGAGAGCTCCTCCTTTTTAATATTCTGAACAGGTCAGAACATTATTTTGCAGTTACTGACTCTCCAACAAATATGTTGAATATAGCACATAATGAACAGATTCCTTCCAACTACACATTTGATAATTGTGTGTTCAATAATTGTGTTTTTAAATAATGATTTTACTGAGTTGTTTCCTAAAAAAATTAATTAGTAACCTATAATGTTGGTTATAATATACAGTTTGATATGTTTCATTTTTTCTCCACTAGGGTGCATTCTTACAATAATGCGATCCTATTTGGTAATAAATAATATGATCAAGTTGTAGTGATGAACAAATGAAACATAACCAAACATTTCTAATTTGTTTTCAAACATCGCCATTTACATTAAATATATAACTATTTTTTTATGTATGGCACCATAAAACAAAGTCTCAAAGGAACTAGAAAGGAGACACTTTTAAAATTTTATAAAACAATGGCAGTTCCAACACTACTATATGGATCGGAACATTGGGTCTTAACAAAAAACCAGGAACGAAAAATAGAATCATTAGAAATGAGGTTTCTGAGGAGTGTGGCTGGCTATACAATAATGAATCAAAGGCGAAGTGAGGATATATGAAGAGAACTGAATATATTAAAACTAGTAGATAGAATTATACAATACAGAGATGAATGGATGGACCACATCAATAGAATGGATAACAATAGACTTCCGAAACAAGATTCTTCATTACAAACCACTAGGACGAAGAAATGTTGGAAGACCCAGTAAAAGATGGATAGACCAATTCTAACATGAGATCGAAACAGACCAGCAGGTCTAATCCTTGATACTGATGATGATGATGATGATGTAAATATTTTAAAATAACTATATTTAAATAATAATTTGAAAATGCACATTTAAATTGTATATCTAAAGAATCTTGGCTTAACTACTTTCATCATTTATGGACACAAAAGGATGATTTATTAAAAATACCAATCTCTAATAACACTGCTTTGGAACAAATTTCTATAGATGAACTAACTGATGTTGTTAAATCATTAAAAAGTAACAAAGCTCCCGGAGAAGACCACATTAATCAAGAATTATTTAAATTTTCAACTAAAAAATTTTTAGACAGATTTCTTATTCTCCTTAATATGATATGGGAAGGACAAGAACCACCACAAAGCTGGAACAAATCCATTGTAATACCAATCTTCAAAAAAGGAAGTCGCCAAATCAAAGATAACTATCGTGGAATTAGCTTGTTGAACTCTGGATATAAAATTTATGCTAATATTGTTAAGATAAATTGAGGAAAATTTATGAAAATATAATTGGAGAAGAGCAGAATGGATTCAGAAAGGGTAGATCTTGTACAGATGGATTCTTTACTCTAAAACTACTATTAGAAAAGCACAAGGAATTCAATATAGAAACTCATATCGCCTTCGTTGACTTCATAAAGGCTTTTGACAAAGTAGACAGAAATATATTACTACAAATTTTAGCTGATGATAACGTTCCACAACAATATATTACTAATATCTTCAACATCTATAAAGAATGAAATCTCTGTTAAACAAGATGGCACAAATTATCTTCTTGGAAAAGATCAACACTGGAGTAAGACAGGGATGTGGACTTTCACCGGTGCTTTTCATTATATACATGAATAAATTAATAAATGAATGGAGGAAAACACAACGAGGATATATACCCATCAATAGGAACCCTCAAACTCGATGCTATTCTTTTTGCAGACGATTTAGCTCTCCTGGCACTTTCCGAAAATGATTTGCAACGATCAATTTATAATTTACAAAAAATAGGTGCCAAATTTAATATGGAAATATCAATTAACAAAACTAAAATTATGGCATTTCATGGGAAGGACCCCATACAAAGTAAAATCTGTCTCCAGAATAAAATTTTAGAGAGATCTAATCAATTTAAATATCTTGGATATTATCTCTCTATCTGGGATGAAAAGGATATCCCTGAAAAAGTTACTAGTTATAATAAAAGTTTAGGAATTATTAATCAAGTTATGAAACCATCCCTTGTACAAAAAAACACCAGATTACGTTTATATAACACTTTGGCTAGACCAGTGTTGACCTATGGTAGTGAGGCATGGGACACTAAGAAAACAACATGAAAGCAGAGTAACAGCTTGTGAAATGAGATTCATGCGCAGAACAGCGGGTTTACACCAGATGGGATCGGAAAAGGAACACCGATATCTTAAAAGAATTGAAGACTACGCCAATTTTGGAATACATTAAACAGTACCAACTAAATTTGGAAACACCATCTTGAAAGAATGAGTTCAAATCGGATCCCCAAAGCTGTTTATAATTATATACCAAGAGGACGAAGATCACTGGGCCGTCCTATGAAACGCTGGAGGGAAAATTTTCTATAGGATCGTAACAGGCCTTGGCCTAATACTTG
This sequence comes from Diploptera punctata, assembly GCA_030220185.1. Taxonomy (NCBI): domain Eukaryota; kingdom Metazoa; phylum Arthropoda; class Insecta; order Blattodea; family Blaberidae; genus Diploptera; species Diploptera punctata. The sequence goes on along the minus strand of JASPKZ010004937.1, from coordinate 211,323 downwards.
GAAGGAAGAAGAAGAAGAAGAAATAATAATTTGTGAGTAAACAGCTTAATTTTATTCATTAAATAGTCCTAACAAATGCCACTCTTGATTTCCAAATCCTCTAGATAAATTGGAAATCACTCGTGACATTACTTATGAAAAATTTTCATGTATGCTGAAATTTTAAATCAAGCTTAATGTTCTGTGCTCTACCATTTAGCTACTTGGTGCAGCTCCCGGAGCAAGAGTTGAAAAGAGTTTAGTGTTGTATATATATTTATTTAACTTTCACAGGGAAAAAAACACTATGAGGTTTAATTTAAGAATTAAATTAATGTTTTTATTACCTCACCTCATATGCTTTTTCTTCTAGACTGCAGTTTCGGAGCTTATCTCCATCATCAGTACCTCTGGTCGACCCATGTTATGTCGTTTCTTGGCGGTTTTTTCTTCCTTTCTATCGGTGGACCGATGAACCTCTGGATCAAAACACACAGATAAACAGAAGAACTCACGGTCTGGGAAAAAATCCACTTCCAAAAAAACAAGAAAGATAAACTCATGATTTTCGAAATTCCCCGCAAATTTTCACCTGATCCAGAGGTTCATCATTGGTCCACCGATGGAAGGAAAAAGAAAACTGCCAAGAAACGACATAACACGTGTCGACCAGAGGCTACTGATGATGGAGATAAGCTCCGAAACTGCAGTCTAGAAGAAAAAGGATATGAGGTGAGGTAATAAAAACATAATTTAATTCTTAGTGTTGTATACTTACATGTATAATGCTCATCTCCTTTTTCTTCTAGCCTGCCGATTTGGAGCTTATCTCCATTAATCATGTAGCCTCTAGTCGACCGTTGTTATGTCGTTTCTTGGGGGCGGTTTTGTTATTCCTTCTATCGGTGGACTGATAAACCTCGGGATTCAGGTCAAAATTTGCCATGAGTTTCCAATTTTGACCTGATCCAGAGGAGAGAGTGTTCTTGGTCCATCGATACGATGGAAGAAGAAAAACTGCCAAGAAACGACCATAAAACAAGGTTGACTAGAGGCTACTGATGATGGAGATAAGCTCAGAAACTGCAGTTCTAGAAGAAACAAGGATATGAGGCCAAGGTAATAAACCAAAACATTAATTTAATTCCATAATTATACATTTTCTGTGTGAATCTGATATAATTACAATAATTATGCATTTTTGTAGCCAATAGGTATGATTGTTTTATTAATATATGTAAAAATAGTTATATATATATTTTCAGGAGATTTTCTAGCAGGAACTGTGTTCTAATCTCGGTCAGTGGCACGGACACACCAGATTATGTCAATTATCGTTATTACAGTTGTTGGACAGCTATGAATGAGTTTCCAGAAACATTAGTGAAGAAGTAAAAAAAACAGAGATATATGTCCGCTGTTCTTGTCATTTTTTAGAGTAAGAGTATTTTATACAATATTTGTTTATGTATAACCTATTACAGATATATTTTATCTTAATTCACTTGTAGCTTTCTAACCATTCTTGTTTTTTGGCCATTATTAAGTGGTCCTTGGTTGAAGTAAAAGAGTATATATTAGATAATATATAATATATATATTAATATAGTGATGGTAAACTTGACTTCCCATGGGTTATTTTATACTTTCATTGCCAGTTATTCAAAGCGCTCTCAATGTAAAAATTCATAGACTTTTTAACTGCTGTGGTCTCGAGGTGAGCATCCTGTTTTGTCACTTAGTCGGCTTCTTTATTTTTTCCTCTTCAAATATGATTTATCCATCATTCAGATGTATGAAATGAATAATAAAAACATTGAGGAGAAGCTGTATTGGCTTTATAATGTAATGTAAAATTCCCAAATAAATGGCTTCGTAATAAAGAAGCCAACCATTTGCAAGATAGAAGCAAAGGTTTCATAGCATTTGGTGCGCAGGAATTAACAGCATATATAAGAGAAAAATTTGCATTTAGATTGGAACTTGCTCAGATAGCTCAGTCAGTAGTGTCTTGGCCTAGAAAGCCAAAGGTCCTGGTTTCAAGCCCCAGACTGATTGTATAAATTTTCTCTTCAAATAAAATTCAATTTATTAAAATTCATCAGAGAACATATTGTTTAAACAACTCACCTCATAGGATTCATGCTTCCATGAAATCGCGATTTCATGGAAGCATGAATCCTATGAGGTGAGTTGTTTAAACAATATGTTCTCCGATGAATTTTAATGATTATACCTCATAATGTTTACTTCCCAACATTAATTAAATATAAAATTCAATTTATTTACTACCTAAAAATATGGTTTATTTATTTATATTACGACTGATATTAAATGATTGTAGCTACTCATTGTAAGCTTTCTCCATTCTCTTCCATTAAGTAACCAAATATTAGTGTTAGGATTCTATTTTTTTAATGCTTTTAGCTTATTTTCTTTCCTTAATGTAAGAGACCATGTTTCACACAAGGTCATAAATTATATATAGTGCAAGAACATTAAGTGGCCACTATTATGAGTTTGTTTTCCAAAAGGATTCTAATCTATTTCCATTCAGTTCTATTATCCAAACCCAATTGAAAAGCGTTTATTTGAAACAACAAAACATACCATATAACATAGTAGTAATAAATAATTTAAATAAATCAATTATTATAAACAAACTACGTTATTTTACATTAATAAAATTATAACTCCACCTTAACATGTGTTCAAATGGAAACTATGCTCACAACATCTTGATGACACGACCAGACTTCTGCCTAAGGTTCCTGCTTCACTAAGATCCAATTCTTCAAGATGGAACATTGCCAGTCTATCTCTTTATGTCTGTGGTTTTACATCCATAGAGTGTTGTTTGGCAAGAGTTCCACATGAAGATAATAATAATATTAACAATTTACTATTATTGTTTACTATTATAATAATTTGAGGTATATAAATAATTGGTTAAGACAATATGTTAGAAGCCGGAAACTTACAGGTCTGATATACAATGGAGTCAGGATTTTTAAAGTCTTCTGGCAGCACCATGGCTCTGAGATTAATTCAGCCTCTAATGGAAATGGGTGCCAGATTTATGTTCTGAGGGTAAAGATGGCCATCACATAGGATTGATATCTCATACTGATTGTCTAAAAAGGTGGGAGCTTTAACTTCCAACTTCCCCAAGGCCTAATAAAAACTGTAGTGGAATCACTTTACTTTATTATAATAATTTGCTATTACTATAATAATATATTATTATTCATTAATTAAATAAAAATAAGACGTTTTATTTGATTTTCATATTTATTATATAATTCAGTGACAGCTGTTTCGGTACACAGTGTACGTTTTATTTTTATTTAATTAATAAATATGGATTTTCATCAAGTAAACACCAACTCAATTGATAATATTATTATTCATTTTATAGTCCACCCCTGTGGTCTCGAGATAGCTGCCTTGTCGTGCAGCAGGCCCGGGTTCGATAACCAGTCGGGACAGGCTCCTGGGTGAGGTTTTATTTGGGGTTTTTCCTTACCTGTAAGACAAATGTCAGGAAGCTTAGGGTGCAATGGTCCCCAAAAATCATCCGGCCATCATCATCATACTTATTATCATCATCCTTCACTGGTGTGGAAAGCAGCGGGCTACCACACCTATAATTTCCTAGTAAAGGTGGAAAGCATAGCATGAAAATGCTATGATTGCAGTGAAAGACCTGCCCTTGGGCAGAATTACTATGGATGGATTAATTTTACAGCTCCATCACATCTAATGTTATAAAAACCTGTGACTCTGTCCACAATAAAAAGTAAAGTATAAAAACATATTTGTAAGAATTAACAAGTTTTGTTATGAATTTCCAGGGAGGAATACTACAAATCTAATGCTGAAATGGCTTATTCATGGAATATAAAAGTTAGAAATAGTGTTGCAGAAGAGAAACTTGATGAAGAAGAAGAAAATGATGATGATGTGGAACCAATGGAAATTGATGAAACAAATGAAGAACTAGAATTGAAAGCTGTTAAAAATGAACTTTCTAAACCTACAAAACCAACACAACCAAATGCAAGGGCAATGTTGCAGTAAGTTATTTTGTGTTTAATGTCCATATTTTTATGTATCTTTTTTCATCTCTTTCTCCTTCTTACTCTTCTTTTCTTCTTCTCCTATCTCTCTTCACCTTATTAAGTTATGTAGATAGGAAATAACACTATGAGGTTTTTTAATATTGTTTATTTTTTTCCTTTCACTCACCTCATACTTCATAACTCCTCGCATACCCAGGTTTTGTCACATCATTTGTGACATTCTCAATGCTGTGTCAGGTTCACAACTGACGTCCAACAGTCTTCTATAACTGTTGGACGTCAGTTGTGAACGTGACACAGCAGCATTGAGAATGTCACAAATGATGTGACGAAACCTGGGTATGCGAGGAGTTATGAAGTATGAGGTGAGTGAAAGGAAAAAAATAAACAATCTCTTCACCTTTCTTCCTCTCTTCCCCTTTCTTCCTCTCCTCCATTTTGTTCTTCTTCTATACTATTTATTTATTAAGAACTTAATTGATTTAACTAATAAGTTATTAATTAAGTCCTTTAAATTCTTCCAAAAATTATTTCTAATTATTCCTTAAAATATTCATCTTAGTCTAATTGATCCGATAATCTCATATTCTATCCCTCCATTCTTCTTAATTGCACTTTCTATGTAAATAATTTAATTCACTACTTTTACTTCATGGGTTCCCTTATAATTGCAAGTTGAAGTCATGACTGAAGTGGGACCATTGGTCTCAAAGAAATTTGAAATTTGATGAGGTAAATTATTAAAAATATATTCTCCACTCACTATTAATTATATAACCTCATAATGTTTACTTCCCAACATTAATTTAAATATAAGTGTTGTATCTATTCAAAATACACCACATTAATGCCATCTATAGTAGATTCAGGGCCGCATGCAATTACATTAGTCTCTGGTGATCTGAGTTTTCCATGAGAACATGCGTGAGTTGCTCACTGGTCATGCATGAAAGTAATTTTTTTTGTAATATTGGCAAGAAATTACCCAGAATTCTCAGCGATAACACCACTTCCGTTATTTTCGTCTGCTAGAGGAACACATTTACGCTTGCATCCTGCATCCCGCAAATAAAACCGTATACAACGACGTCTGCATCACGCGATATTACGCCGATTCTCCTGTTCTTCCAGTTGAATTCTTTGGTAGACTATCAAATTCCTCTTCTCCACGTATACCGAAAACGTGATCGAAGTCTTCAAGATCCGACATCTTGGATAAAGCAGAAAGGCAGACAGCAAGGTTTCATGTACATCGGTTCCCATTGGGTTGCTCACGATTTGTTCTCTGCAAAGTCACCTCGCCAGGTAGCTTACGGAATGTTGACAATTATTATCGCATGAACTGATTCTTGAGTATGCAAAACGTATTTGGATGCAACTTTCTCAGCAGAGTGCATGTTGAGAACGACTTTTACGGTCTAATGCATTCATAGATACGAGCTTCAATTTTAGTTTGCAGTAATGTATAATCTCCTATTAAAAATTGAAACGAGGGACACCAAATGAAAATGAATATTTCAATCATCTGCCAAATAGACCTTGTCATTAACATATAATCATTAAATTACCATTTAATCACTATCTGGTAATTGTGTTGACTCCTATTGAATAATGAAGGTATTATCCTATCATTGAGAAATGATTTTCTTTCCTTTTGAATTGATTGTAATGGTTTATTGTACTTTTGTGTTTTGAACTGGTGTCATGAACTCACCCATTTTGAAAAATCTGAGTTCGTAACAATTTGAAAAATTTATAGCATGAATCAGAAAAATCTTTTTACATCTCACCTCATAACTCTGTGATTTTCACAGGACCGGTTTCAGGAGCCATCGCTCCTATCGTCAGTGTTACTTCCCATCGTAATTTTTATTAAAATTTGAAAGATATTAATATTTTCTCATTGCTTCTATTGTAATGATTGTTGTTTTTTTTTTTTATTTTAGGATTGTTTCTGTTATCCTGTTATTGGTATCATCAACCAAAATATATAATATTTTTCTTTCACACTTCCCAGTCTTGCATGTCTGCTTCTGTCATTATTTCTCTTCTTCATGTTGTCTTGAATTCCCTTTATCCACGTTGGTTTTGGTCTACCATGTTTCCCTTTTCCAGGAGGTATCCATTTCAATACTTCTTTATTTGTTTCTGTGTCCCTTCTTTTCCCCTCCATGGTATCTTTACCTTGTCGTGGTGGAGTGGCTTGCGTGCTTAAATGATCCTGAGAGCTATGCCGGCGGTAGCATTGCTGCCGATAGGGTTACCCATGCCGGACTGGTCGAAGGTGATAAGCCAGACGAAAAAAGTACCTAGGGTGAAAGAGTGACGATCTTTCACCGTAAAAATACAACCGTCAAGAAATGCGGACATGGGTTCATCTGGGGTAAAATTTTCCGGAGGTCAAATAGTCCCCCATTCGGTTCTCCGGGCGGGGACTACTTCAGGGAACCCATGCCAAAGGCTCAAACACAGGGACGTGTTCCTAGGAACATGGAATGTTAGGACTTTATACAATAGTGGGGCACTAGAGATATTAACGTGGGAACTAGATAAATCGCCCTTGGATATAGTCGCTTTACAGGAAATTAGGTGGCCAGGAGAAGGTAGTCAGGAATCAGGAACCTTTGCTTTATTCTATGGGGGTGCAGAAAGACCTGCATTTGGAACGGGTTTTTTAGTCAGAAGGAGGATCCTATCCGCTATCCGAGATATTAAGTTTGTTAATGATAGGATATCATACATAATTCTAAAGGGTAAACGACATGATTTTATAATTGTAAATGTACATGCCCCCCACAGAAGATAAAGATGACAAGATCAAGGATGAGTTCTATGAAGAATTAGAATGCTTATTTGATAGCCTTTCACGATATCATATGAAAATTGTCTTAGGAGATTTTAATGCAAAAGTGGGGCGGGAAGATATATTCAAACCAACAATAGGCAAATTCAGTCTTCATGAAGATAGTAACGACAACGGGGTTAGATTAGTCACATTTGCCACATCAAAGAATCTGATTGTTAAGAGCACAACATTTCAGCATAAGGATATTCATAAATACACCTGGACATCCCCAGATGGAGAAACTCGGAACCAGATAGATCATGTATTAGTGGATAAACGCTGGCACAGTAGCATTATTGATGTTAGATCAGTTAGAGGGACAGACTGCAATTCGGATCATCATCTGGTCAGAGTGAAAATCAGACAACGGCTATCGCTTATGAGAGGAACGAATGCTAAAGATGATTCTGTAAAATATGAATTAAAAAACTTGAGAAATGATGACATGCGGCAAGAATACCAAATCAAAATTGCTAATAGATTTGAAGTACTGGAATCTTCAGATGACAATGTGGCAAACGAAGAAGAACCTGATATAAATAAAGAATGGGAGGCTATAAGAGATACTATTAAATTGTCAGCATCAGAAAGCATTGGTTGTTTAAAAAAGAGGCAAAACAAGAAATGGTTTGATGAGGAATGTGTCGACATTGTAAAGAAAAGAAAACTAGCAAAAATGAGATGGTTACATGAGCCAAATGAGGTAAATTTAGAGCAATTGGGTAGTATTAGACGGGAAACCACCAAGCTACTAAAGAGTAAAAAGAGGGAATATTTGAGAGAGAAGATTAATGATCTTGAAATGAATGCAAAAAATAGGAACATTAGAGAATTATATCAGGGAATTAGTATAGAGAAGAAAGGGTTTCAGGCTAGAACAAACATAATTCGAAATGAAAATGGGGATATTATTGCAGATTCTAGGAGTATATTAAATAGATGGAAAAGTTACTTTAATCAGCTATTAAATGTACATACAGAACAGGACATTGAGGAGGATAAGTTACAGACAGCAGAAATGCTAGTCGCAGAGCCAAGTGCATTAGAGGTCGAAATGGCGATTGAAAAATTGAAGATGTATAAAGCATCAGGTTCAGATGAGATCCCAGCAGAACTCATAACATCAGGAGGAGAAAAATTGATAGACAAAATACGCTGCTTGCTTAGTATGATTTGGGAAAAAGAAACTCTTCCAGATGAATGGAAGGAATCAATTATCGTACCAATTTATAAGAAAGGAGATAAAACTGATTGCAACAACTACAGGGGCATCTCATTACTTTCAACTTCATACAAAATTCTTACAAATATATTAGTAAGCAGACTTACTCCCTACATTGATGACATTCTAGGAGATCATCAATGTGCATTTAGAAGAAACAGGTCTACAACAGATCAGATTTTTAGTATAAGACAGATTTTAGAAAAGAAATGGGAATATAATGGCTCTGTACATCAACTATATGTAGACTTCAAAAAAGCATATGATTCAATTAAGAGGGAGAAGTTATATAGTATCCTGCTGGAGTTCGGAATTCCTAAAAAGTTAGTTAGACTTATACGAATGTGTCTAAATGGCTCAAATAGTAGGGTGCGTGTAGGCAAACAGTTTTCAGACACTTTTGAAATCCAGAATGGGTTGAAGCAAGGAGATGCACTATTTCCTCTACTATTTAATTTTGTACTAGAGCATGCCATTAAATCTTTAGAGAATGAGGAAGGCTTACAACTGAATGGTATTAATAAGCTGTTAGTTTATGCTGATGATGTAGTACTATTGGCCGATAGCGAGGAGATACTAAAGGCCAACACGCACACACTATTGAGTAACACTAAGAAATTAGGACTGGAAGTAAATATCAGTAAAACTAAATATATGGTCACAGGTAGAAATTCAGTATATAATGGAAATGGACAGCTAATGACAAATGAGGGAAATTTTGAGGAAGTGGCTGAATTCAAATACCTAGGAACAATAATCACAAATAGGAATGAGACGCACAAAGAAATTAAACATAGGCTCAATTCTGGAAATGCATGCTATTATGCATTGCAGAGACTTTTGATGTCCCAACTCCTTTCAAAAAACGTTAAGCTGAAAATATATAAAACTATTATTCTACCAGTTATATTATATGGGTGCGAAACATGGACTCTTACTTTAAGGGAGGAAAGGAGATTACGAGTATTTGAGAATAAAGTTCTTAGGAAAATTTTTGGACCAAAGAGAGATGAACAGACAGGTGAATGGAGGAGACTACATAACAATGAACTACATGGTCTTTATAGGAAGCCAGATATAATAAGAACAGTTAAGTCTCGTAGACTGCGATGGGCAGGACATGTTGCACGTATGGGGAATGAAAGACGTGCATGGAAGCTTCTTGTAGGAAAGCCAGAGGGAAAACGCCCAGTTGGTAGACCAAGAATGAGGTGGGAGAACAACATTAACTATGATTTGAGGGAAGTAGATTATACAGGGAATGATTGGAAAGCATTAGCTCAGGATAGGGATGTATGGAGATCTTATGTCCGCGCGGCCATGAACCTACAGGTTCGATAGTGCCAGTGAGTAAGTAAGTGAGTAAGTCCCTTCTTTTCATTATATGTCCATATCATCTTAATTGGATTTCTTCAATCTCTTGTACAATATCCTTTTCTACATTTATTATTTCTCTTATTATACTTAATAATTTATTTATTTCTTCAATGTCTACTTTTTGAATGGATAGACAATTAAATTATACTAATAACCAAATAGACCATGCATGGTCTTCAGATATTCTGTTATTTACTGCACTCTAAAAGTGAATATGCTTTATTTGAGATTCAAAACAAAGTTATTTACACCTCACCTCATATCCAGTCTTCTAATTAAACTGGTTTCAAAACCAAGGCAGCTTCTTCATCAGTAATTTCATGATTGATGTTCCATCGCCCAGGAAAACTGCATTTGAATAGTTGGAGTAAGAAGCAGTTCTCCTTAATGACAGAACATCAATTGTGAAATTACTGATGATGAAACTGCCCAAGCTCTTGAAACCATTTTAATTAGAAGACTGGATATGAGGTGAGGTGTAAAGAACATTGTTTTGAATCTTGAATTAAACCTCATAGTGATATTTCCTGTAATAGTTCAGTACTTTATTTGTCTAGCCTGGAACCCAAATCATAATTAAGTGCACTGGGTGATATTAGAACGAACATCACATTTTATAAATGAGTTGGAGAAAATGTTTTTATATCTCACCTAATAAAGTTGCATGTTTTTACGATACCGATCTCAAAGCTCAATTTACCTTCATCTTCAGTCAAACTCCAACTCCCACTTTAAATTTTATTAAAACATACACATGCTAATTCTAATTTTTGGTACATGATATAAACTTATGAAATTTCAATTTTGTAGTTGACATCAAGATTTTTATTTACAGGACTCTACTTGCTCATATGAATGTATTCAGCAAAATGAAAGACCCTAAATCAATGTATAGGGAAGCAGATTTAAAGAAGGTATATCTTGATTTTCTAACTCACAGAATACCAGAAGTTCAAAAAATGGCCCTGGATTGTCTTATGGCATACAAGTATAAATATTTAATTCATTACAGGTACGTAGAATTTATATTTATTTATTTATTTATGTATAATAAATTAGATCGGCCGCGATGGACTAGTGGTTATGCTCCTTGCCTCTGGTCCCGAGGGTCACGGGTTCAAACCCGGCCGTGGTGGATGGATATTTTAGGATGGAAAAATCCAAGGAGCAAGTCCTCCGGAAGGGACTTTAAGCCATGGGTCCCGAGTCTGAAGATTTTCAGGCTCGTAAAAGATCCTTAATCCTGAATGAAAGGCCTCTAAGCAAAATTTACTGAATTTTCCCTTCCTAGTACTACCTTGGTTTCCTAGATGTCAGTATGAGGTGGAATGCTGACCATGGACCACTCAAGTGATATCTATACGAAAACAAGTGTAACTAAAATTAGTATGATTCAAATTCTTCCTTGTAGGGGGAGAGCGCCTAAATCTCTGTTAAGGGAAACATGGGCTTACAAGAAGATAATAAATTAGATATGCTACTTTGAAATAATAATCTCTAAAAAACTAAACTAATCTCCATGGTCTGACAGGGCCAGAAGGCCTACCAATCAGTTGCTGGCCTTACATCTACATGTGCAATTTACAATAGCCATTATAGGAGTGGTATGTGATCGGCATGTCAGTTCTCCCAGCCATTACAGTTGATTTTCTCAACCTGGAGCAGATACTTATTGTAACTATCCAAATTCCTCATACTGCTGGGTAGGTACTCGTTCCATACTGGCCAAAATTTCTTCTTCTATGGGTACTTGAACCTGAATATGTCCTGTAACTCTGTGTCAAGGCATGATGCGTCTTAAACTGCTTGAATATGTAATTAGACGAAGATCATCAATTTATCAGTTGAGTTATATATTCCATGGCACGACAGGCCTAGCTGCTGGTCTCACATCCACATGTGTCAATCACAGCGGTAGATGATCATCAAGCCAGTGTAGGGGTGACATGTGGTCAGCATGTCAAGTCTCCCAGCTGTTATAGCTGATTTTCTCAACCTGGAATCGCTACTTATTGTAGCTACCCAAATGCCTCATGATGCTGGGTGGGCACCGGTCCCATAATGGCTGAAATACCATGAGAAAATTTCTTCCCCCATGGAGACCTGAACCAGGTTGAGTTATATATTTCCAATAAATATTTAATAATAATTAAAGGCTGATGTTTCCATTAAGCGCAATGAGAAATTTTTCTAAGTCTGAGGCAGACACCCCATGCATGCACTAACAGGGTTTTATTTTCAAATTATTTCCCACCATTTACAACAAATTTTACATTTTTTTCTGATGATTATTTGAACATATTTTTCTACAATATTTAACTACATACGTAACATGAAGACGTGGCAGCCATATTGATTTTAAAGAATATTCTATACAACAGCAGTACAGCCAACATAGGGTATGTACTTCAGAATTTGAGAATTTACTATTTATTTTTGGGCTTTGCATTTTTTCACAGGTTAGAGTGCTTAAATTGCATTAGGTTAGCTTTTAGGTTGGTCTTTCACAGGTTAGAGTAATTAAATTGCATTAGGTTAGCTTTTAGTTTCATTAAATAGCATGTATAATGTTGGCCGCATCACAATATTCCATGGAGTAAACCGCTTCGCGTTTGTTAGTGCATGCACGTGGTATCTGCCTGGGACTTTGAAAAAATTCTCACTGCGCTTAATGGAAAGATTAATTAAAAATTTTATAATATATATTTTCAATTAATTTTTAGTTATTTATTTGTTTCAGAGATCACATGTATGGTCTTATCGATGACAAGACTTTTAAATCAGAATTGGTACAATTCCGAATTGATAAAGAAAGTGAAGTTATTGAAAAAGAACACAGGAATGATTTAATACCACTGGTAATGAGGTCAGTAAAATACAATATGAAATAAGTTATTATGTAAGATATCCTTCTTAGTCCCTTTGTTTCCTATATTATACAGTTTATACTTTTATACAACAGACTCACCTTATTTGTTAAGAAGAACCTCAAATGTTACTTCCTATTGTAATTTTATATCTCATAGTGTTACTTTCTTAAAAGTCAAACATTTTCATATTCTACATTCTCTCTGAACACAATACAGTACACATTAATTAAAACATTTGTCTGTTCATTCTTACTTCTTATAGTTGTTTTTGTCAAACATATGTTTCAAGGCTTCTTAGCCCTATTGTCAGCGATTACAGACTGAATTTTCTCATGTTGTCGGCCCTGATTCTTGATTCCTGCTCTCACTGCCTCTGGTCCAATTAATTTATTAATGAGGTTCCTTTCTTCGGGAATTTCAAAATTCATAATTCTTTCCTTGTTCTTCTGTATGTAGATTTTTTTCCCTATATGGTGAGTTCATTTGTGTTTTCTGTTTTAACAAATTTGTGTGCACATCTATTTTGTGTTTTTCTGACCAAACGTGAGCAGCCACTGCAGAACAACTATAAGAGGTAAGAATGAACAGACAAAATGTTTTAATTATTAAACATACCTCTTAATATTTGAAGAGAAAAATTATATGGAGATGATCAAATTTACAATGTTATTGTAACGGCTCATGCTTTTATTATAATTTTCATTATAGTAATACCAATTTTAATTGGGGTTTTTGAAAACTGATTAGTCCCATTAATATTGGGGGCACCTGCCATGGCCTTCCCTCGAATAAATAATATGAGATTTTGACTTCTTCCACCTTCGCTCAGACTGGAGCACGAACCCAGAACCTTTGGCTTTTCGGGCCAATACTCTACCAACTGAGCTACCTCACTCAGTTGGTAGAGTATTGGCCCGGAAAGCCAAAGGTCTTGGGTTCGAGCCCTGGTCTGAGTATAATTTTTCTCTTCAAATATGATTTATGCATCATTGAGATATATGATATGAATAATAAAAACATCGGAACCTCTTAATGTTACTTCCTATTGTACTTAAAAAAAGTACACATTACTTACGTAATACATTTTTAAAGTGATGCATAAATAGAAATATAGACCACTATATTGCCATCTCTTTGTTTACTTCGGAGCCTGAAGCATGAAAATTGCAGTGGGTTACATTGGAACATATGCATACTGTTTTCATGTTATAGTGTCCTGCCTTTATATCCAGTGAAGTGTTATAATATCAAATTGCTTGTTTTCTAGGATTGTGTACAGCAAGTGTTATAATATCAAATTGATTGTTTTCTAGGATTGTGTACAGCAAGATGTTAATGAAAGGAAATACAAGATCTGGGGTTTCTGGACAAGTTCGTCGCTCGTTGGTTTTACGTTTTCTTGCAGGTTGCCATGAGAATGAATTACTCAGTTTTGTTGAAATGGCTTTTAAAATATATTCCAAGTTCCTTCAAGGTATTTATTATATTTATAATTTACGTTACATTACATCTTATATTTTGGAATGTCCATTGAAAACTTCAGTTATGATTAATTTATAAGAGAAAGTTCAAATACATTTCTGGATTATTAACACTACATTGTTAATTTTCCTTTTTTAAATTAGATTCTACCCAGGATTGGAAAATGTTAATTCAAATAAAAACATGGAAAAGAAAAATATATGCCTGAATTGGGATTTGAACCTGAAGTCTCTGGTTCTGCACACCAGAGCTCTGACCACTGAGTTACCAGTCTTACGATTCAAGTGTATATTTTTATTTCTAATAAATAATAGTGAGTCGTGAAAATCTCACCTCATAAACTCAGTGTTCTTCAAGGACAGGACTGTAGTTTCAAGAGGCATCTCTCTCATCTTCAGCCCTCATTGCAAATGTTCATAAAGATGGTTGAAGATAGAAGGGATGCCTCTGGAAACTGCAGTCCTGTGCTTGAAGAACACGGAGTTTATTAGGTGAAATTTTCATGATTCATTATAATTTATTAACTTGAAAGCCTCATGTTATTTACCATAATTAATTTATGAAAAAAAAGTATATTTTTCTCTTCAAATAAAATTTATCTTTTGTTGAGAAGTAATAAATTTAATGTATAAGATCGATCAATTACAAATTCTAACGAGTTTTACTCTATTGTTTATTTTTTAGTTTTACTCTCTCCACCATTTCTACGAGGGTGAATCAAATATAAACCGGAATTATTGTTTACAATTTTATTGAGTTAACAAAAAAATACAAAACCACCACCTCATTTTTCTACATAGTCTCCTGCATTTCCAACACACTTTTGCCATCGAGTTGGCAACTTTTTGATACCGTCCTTGAAGAATGAGGGATGACGTGTAGTCAGCCAGTTGCGCATGAACTCCTCTACCGCTGCATTGTCACCAAACCGCCTTCCTCCCAGGTCTTCTTTCAGTGGCCCAAACAAATGGTAGTCACAGGGTGACAAATCTGGACTGTAAGGAGGATGTTCCAGAGGTGTCCAATGCATTTTCGTCAGTTTTTCTTGTGTCAACCAAGCAGTGTGTGGCCTTGCATTGTCATGCAGCACAATCGCATTTTGGATCGGTTTCCGGTGGCACTTGTTGCGATATGCTGCTTTCCGAAGCTTATTTCAACGTGTGAAGCAATTTCAGAAATTGTTACCCGCCGATCCTCCTCAATAACGTCCTGTACAGGACGAATGTTGTCTGCAGTGATGCTTGTTCGTTGCCGTCTTTGGTGGGGCTCATTTTCCACTGAATCCCGGCCCACTACAATTTTTTTGCGCCAATCATACAACTGCGTCTTCGAAAGGGTTGCTTCCCCGAACTGCGCATGGAGCCTTCTCAAAATTTCAGAAGGTTTAGTGCCTTCTTTCGCCAAAAACTTAATAATAATACATTGCGCAACAGACGTGTGTACCTCTTGCTCGCTCATGGCATACTGAAGCATGCGGCCGCTCTTCAGAGTACGACACATCAAGATTCCTAATCTAGACACCCCCACCAACTTCCCCTCCAAACTGCAACGTTTGCAGTTTGCTACCAGAACCTCCAGATACAAATTCCGGTTTATATTTGATCCACCCTCGTACCATCACTCTATGTATGAGCACCCTCCTCTCTTAAAGTGATCCTCATCAAAACAAAACCATGTGACCTGCTCACTTTTCATTGGTTATGGACACCGACATATGATGTAGAAGCAATATGTATGCAATAAGTACTTCCCTTCATTAAATTAAAAATATGTCTTCTGAATATACTTTTTATTCTTTGTGAATGAAAATAATAATATTCAAAACATAGAAAATATTCTATAATATACCTAAACAATAATTACAGCTTAAAATAGTTTACTACATATGGGTGATGCATTTGAGTCATGTTTCAGTCGATTCTCATGAAACAAAATGGCTGAAAGTGTTGAGTCTTCTGTTGCTGTGTTGCCATCTCCCTGTCAATGTGACAGGAATTTGGTGCAAATGGCAGAAGGATACAATTGGGGTTTGTTTATGTTAGGATCACTCTAAGAGCAGATAAGGTATAACTCCAGTTGTAGCTGTCAGAAGTCACAAGATCCATTAATTCCACTGTAATAATATTAACAAAAATAAATTCTACTTTTTTTTATAGATGATCCAGATAAAATGGCAGATTTGATTAACAACACATTGGATTTGGAACATGTAATACCACCAAGACGTATACAGAGCTCTCTAAATCTGCTGAGTATAATTCTAGAAAAATTTGGAAGGTTAATGGGATCAAAGTTACTGCCATTTGTACTTAAAGTGCTTTTGTGCATTGCAAGTATTGTGCAAGCCATCTTCAGAAAGAGAGAGTTGGTGCATGACTGGATACCATGCTATTCTACGTACATTACGCAATACATGTGTAAATCTAGCAGCTCGATTTTTCGAACATATGGAAACATATCCATGGAGCCAAGTTGAGATAGACACTATGTTCAGAGTGTTGGTATGGCCAAGATTAGAAAAACTTCCTGCTGAAGGAATTCACAGTCCAACTCCACTCTTGAAATTGTTTCTAGTGTGGAGTAGAAACCCAAGGTAAAATACATTTTAATAAATAATGCCCATATCGTATACTAGGTGTTCAAATATTTTTGGATCCTAAATTTGAATTATAGGTATAGAGCAAATATAATAACTAATAAACAGTGAGTTGTTAAATCTCACCTCATAAACTCCGTGATCTTCAAACACAATACTGCAGTTTCATGAGGCATCCCTGTCATCTTCAGCCATCTTTACCATATTTACCGTAAAGATGGCTGCAGATGAGAGGGATACCTCTTGAAACTGCATGCAGTATTGAGCTTGATGATCACGGAGTTTATGAGGTGAGATTTTATGACTCACTATATATTAATTATTAACTTGAAAGCCTCATAATGTTATTTCCCATAATTAATTTAAGAACTAGAGCAAATATCATTAACTAGGGAACTATCTATGTTTTCATTTTGAAATCTATCTTCAAATTTTGTTAACAAATTGGTCTTCTAGTAAAAAAGCAAAAATCATCTACAAGTTCTAACTATAAGGTCCTGAGACCAACTGGAATATTTTGTTGCATGGCAGTTTAGCTGTAGAACTTGCTTCTATATCTTGCATACACTCCTAACTGCAGCAAGGGCTTTCCAATTTTAATTTTTTAATTTCACTGCTTTTATTTTATCAAGAAATTTGGAGGGAGTCTCAATTTCGGTTTACTGTTAAATTCACAGCTAATTTTTTTATACTTGACTCAAAACAGTGTGGAAATGCTGCCATAAATATTTCAAGGTAGAACTATTATAGGAAATAGCACTACGAGATTTTAATTTAAAATTTAAAATAAAATTCCTAACACCTCACCTCATATCTTGACTTCTTTTTGGACTAGTTTTATAACATAAACAGTTACATCTTCAATAGTTTTATAGGCAATGTTTTGTCAATCCAGGAGCACTGCTTCTTACTCTTATCTGTTGGTGGACCGATGAACATCCCAGTCAAATCAACTTCCCCAAGAATTTCAAAATTCGTTAATTTTTCTTTCTTAATTTTTTGAATGTGGATTTTTGAGCCCCTTGGATTTTTATATTTGTTTTATTAAACTCTGACATGAGTTGTGTGAAAAACATGAAATTTATGAGGTGAGTTTTTTAAAAAAATGTTCTCTGATGAATTTGAATGATTATACCTCATAATATTTACTTCCCTGCATTAATTTAATATGATGCATGATTGCATTTAATATTCAGGTATTTTGTATTGCTGGCAAAGCATGCAGAAGGCAATGAAACATTGACACCTTTACCAATCATAATGCAGTTGTTACTCAATAACAAAACACATCCATTCAGTAACAATGTGCATCATGGAACTTGTGAGCGACTGTTAACTCTGCAGGATTATCAGAAAGAGGATCCTGAAGCTGCGCCTGATATTCCAGACAATCTCACTGTGCCTATAGACAAGGGTGTCATTACTAAACTTCCAGGTATTATCAACATTTACATTACTATATATTTATCTGAGAGAGAGAGTGTGCTGAAGGTATTGGCTATGACAGTGGTGGTGGCAGAATGTGCATGCATGTGTTGTGTGTATATATGGATTTATA
Source organism: Diploptera punctata (assembly GCA_030220185.1). Lineage (NCBI taxonomy): Eukaryota > Metazoa > Arthropoda > Insecta > Blattodea > Blaberidae > Diploptera > Diploptera punctata. Next base: position 193,312 of record JASPKZ010004937.1, on the reverse strand, counting down.
CATGGAGTATGTGTATGTGCGTTCATTGCATAGTGAGTATATATATATGAATATGAAAGTTTTCTTGGGTTTTCCGCATCTTGGATTATATATTATATAATATTCAATATTAATAAAATTCATTGTTAAAACCGTTGAGGTGGAGAGTCATAAAATAAAATAAGTTAAAATATTACTTACTTATTTTAGGAATTCTCACTATGAGGTAAAAAAATAAACAAGTTCAAAAGACAAAAATTTATTAATCAAAGCACTCTTCTAAAAGTAAAAGAAGATAATGTAAATTTAGAAATTCACATATCATCCATTAAAACACCACAAGTTTCAAAAATTTTTTAAAGATTTCAACATAAGGTTAGCACCCAAAAATGACTACAGCATCAGTAGACTGATTAGACCTAATAAGAATGAGAAAATTAAAGAAGAAAACAAATCAGGGATTTATCAAATTAAATGTGAATAATGTGAGAAATTCTACATAGGAAAAACTAAAAGAAATTTGAAAACTAGAGTGAAAGAACATCTCAGGAATGTCAAGAAAGGGGAAGTAGAAAAATCTGCAGTGGCTGCCCATGCATGGTCTGAAAAACATCTTATCGAGAAGAAGCTAAATTATTAAAACAAATAGAAAAACCTAAAGAACTTACTGTTTGGGAAAAGATCTACATTCAAAAGAGCGAAAAGAAGAAATTAATGAACTTTGAAATTCCCGGTGAGAATGACCTGGTTTCGAGGTTTTTCAGTCAGCCAATGGAAGGAGAGAAGGACAGCTCTTCAAGACGACAGAACAACGGTCGTGACGATACTGAGGATGGAACAGAAACTATGTTCCGAAACTAGTTTATAATCAAATAAGAAGAACAATATGAGGTGAGTGATAAAAATATTCTTCTACCTTGAAGTTAAAATATACCTTCTTAGGTAAAATCCGTCGTCCTCAACTTATAAAATATGTAATCTTTATGCCTGTAGGCCTTTCAGAACATCCGTTCCATCTTCAGCTGGTCACTCTTTGCTACAACATCCAATATGATGGTTGATGCTGCTGGTCCTAATGTGGCATTGTCATAGATAGGGACAGAGGGAATCTTGTTAATCCATTTCATGCACGTCACTAATTAGTCACAACAATGCCACATTAGGACCAGCAGCATCAACCATCATACTGGATGTTGTAGCAAAGAGTGACTGCTGAAGATGGAACGGATGTTCTGAAAGGCCTACAGGCATAAAGATTACATATTTTATAAGTTGAGGATGAAGGATTTTACCTAAGAAGGTATATTTTAACTTCTTTTATTTTATATATATATATATGAGTCCACCACTGCCTTGTCATGCAACAGACCCAGGTACGATCCCCGGTCGGGACAAGTTTCCTGGGTGATGTTTTTTTGGGGGGGGGGGGGTTTCCTCACCTATAAGACAAATGTCAGGAAACTTTTAAGGCCCTAATGGTCCCAAACATCATCTAGCCATCATTATCATCATCATATAACATTCATAAAATTTGAAGAGAAAATTTTTTGCCCAGACTGAGACTCGAACCCAGGACCTTTGGCTTTCTAGGCCAATGCTCTACCATCTGAGCTATTGGGGCGAGTTCCGATCTAGACACAAAATTTTCTCTTATATACATTGTAATTCCCAGCACCAAATGCTATGAAGCCTTTTGCTTCTATCTTTGAAAATGGCGGCTTCTTAGTTAAGAAGACATTTATCGGGAATTTAAACACTACTTTATAAAGCCAGTAGGGCTTCAATTGATGTTTTTATTATTAATTTTACACTTCTTACTGAAGGATAAATTATATTTAAAGAGAAAAATTTTCTCCTAGACCGAGACTCAAACCCGGGACCTTTGGCTTTCCAGGCCAAATGCTCTACCAACTGAGCTACTGAGGTGAGTTGCGATCTAGACACAACTAGATCTCTTCTAATATAATTTATCCTTCATTGAGAAGTGTTAAGTTAATAATAAAAACATCAATAGGAGCCCTACTGGCTTTATAAAGTAATGGTAAATTCCCAATAAATGTCTTCTTAACTAAGAAGCCGCCATTTGCAAAGATGAAAACAAAGGTTTCAAAGCATTTGGTGCAAGGGAATTACAACGTATATAAGAGAAAAATTTGCGTCTAGATCGCAACTTGCCTCGGTAGCTCAGTTGGTAGAGCATTTAGCCCGGAAAGCCAAAGGTCCCGGGTTCGAGTCCTAGGCAAAAAAAATTTTCTCTTCAAATATAATTTATTGTGTATTGTAACAGTCTTTTCAGGATTACAACATGAAAGGTTGAAGAGGAAGAAGAAGATGATGATGGTGAAATAATAATAATTTTAAAGTTATATTTTTAATTTTATTAAAGAGTAACTTACAGTGCTCCATATTGCAGAGTTTGTCAATATTCTTACAACCTTTAATTGTTTTGTTTTAGGATGCGATTCTTTGAACTATGGAAGTTATTTATTACTACCTCACATACCTGCTATTTTAGAAAGATTAGAACGTAAACTTGGAAGTTTGAGGAGCAAAGGTCTGAATCAAAGAAACTTGTAATATTATCAAGAGCTACAGAACTGGTGTGGATTCAACAACAATGATACATTATTGCGACTAATTCTTCCAATTCTTGGTAGAAAAGCATCAGCTGGAGAAGAAACCTTTGTCATATCTCTTATCACCACGCTTGACAACTTGTTCAAGAATGTTAATGAACCTGAGAAACATCTTAGGTAAGTGTTCTATCTAAATGAGTTTTTGTGAGGTCTCAACTGCTTCTCATATAAAGTCAAAATTTACACACAACTAAATTATTGTAATCAAATGGTAAAGAGAAAAATTTATGCCTGAACCGGGAATCGAACCCCGAACCTTCAGCTTTCCATGCTGATGCTCTATCCATTGAGCTAATTCAGGCTTCCTTCCCATCCAAGCATAAATCCTTCCTTTACTTTACTCTCTTGGTCTCACATTCAAATACAATGAATCATTAATTATATTATTTTTGGTCTGGACATCTTACCTCAATATTAATGACATTAATATTGAGGTAAGATGTCCAGACCAAAAATAATATAATTAAAATAACCTCAAAATATAACTTCCTAAAATTAAATATTAATTACAATGAATCATCATTCACAAATACACAATGAATGGCTTCTACCTGAAGAAGACACGAAGGGACTCCACATAGCTAAAGCATTATTTATTAAATTAATATTAAGAAGCTAAAGCTGTTACTATGATTGAAATAAGTAAATTAATGTACACAACTAAATTATTGTAGTCAAATGGTAAAGAGAAAAGTAGAAGCCATTCATTGTGTATTTGTGAATGATGATTTATTGCATTTGAATGTGGGACCAAGAGAGTAAGGTAAAGGAAGGATTTATGCTTGGATGGGAAGGAAGCCTGAATTAGCTCAATGGATAGAGTATCAGCACGGAAAGCTGAAGGTTCGGGGTTCTATTCCCGGTTCAGGCATACATTTTTCTCTTTACCATTTGATTACAATAATTTAGTTGTGTACATTAATTTACTTATTTCAATCATAGTAACAGCTTTAGCTTCTTAATATTAATTTAAAGTCAAAATTAATATACTATGGGGTAATTAATTAAAAGATTAAACCAGAAATATACACCTCACTTTATATTTTGTTTTCTCACCTGGGACATTTTTCGGCAAACATCTTCACCAATTTAATATAATAAATTTGGGAATTTTTAACATTATGAGGTTTTATTAATAAGAATTAAATAATTTAATTCTTATCTTCACCAATAATAAATAGGATGAATTTGGTGCATCGTACTTCATAAATATTTGTGTTTATTTGAAATGTTTTGATAGTATGGATAACATATTGAAATATGTTCAAATGAAATACAAATATTTATGAGGAAAAATGCATCAGATTCACCTTATTTATTAAGAAGAACCTCATAATGTTATTTCTATTGCAATTTAATATGTAAAAAAAAATCAAGGAAAAGCAATATACAGGGGTGTAACTAAATTCCCATACAGTCTTTGAGGGTGGGTAGCAGGACCAAGACGGTTACGTTTAGCATAAGAACTCATGTAATTTATTAATCTTCACCATTCTTAAGTAGATATCTATTTAGTCGGAATATTTTAATTAATAAGATAGTTGCTCTAAAGTATGAGAGGAATGAAAACCATTTGCAAGCCCTATAGATGATCTTCTGGAGAAGAAACTACAATACACATCTATTCAAGTGATCTGACAAATTATGAAAGTTGAAGGAATCGTCAAAGACACAGTCAAGGCAAAGAGGCTTCTATATGGTCATTAAGAAAGAATGGAGGAATATTGAGGATCAAGAAGGATGTGGAATTGGACTCCTGCATGCAGATGGAAGAAAGGAATGCCCAAGAAACATTGGACTGTTAGTGTTTATTCGGTCATGCAAGATAGAAATTTACAAGATAATAACAGGCAGGACTTGAGAAGCATGAAAAAAGGAATCAGGAAATGGCATCAGCTATTAAACCTGAAAGATATTGATAAGACAGTTCTGGTCAGTCCTTGGTTGCAATATTCTTGGATTCAATCCTAACTGGGGCTGATTGATTTTTCTTCTTCTTCTTCGGCTTTCCCCCACTTATAGGTTTGCCGTCTTCAGTTTCCATTTATCTCTATCATTCCAATCTCCCTCTTCCAAATTCCGATCATCCATTATAGTTCTGACATAGGTTTTCCATTTCCATCTTGGTCTGCCACGTTTATTTCTTCCAGGGGATGACCGTTGGTATATATTTTTTGGCCATCTTTCATTTTCCATGTACATGGCCATACCATTTAAGTGTTTGATTTTCAATCCTCTTAACAACAGATGTGGTGACATTCATTTCTCTCCAAAGGAATTAATTTTTTATTTTTCCTGTCTTGTTTTTTTGGAGGCTTCTTCTAAAATAATCAAATTCAACTGTTCTAATTTTGTTCTTTTGTAATTCCGTCAAAGACCAAGTTCACTTCCATATGACAAAATATTCTGTATTATGCTCTTATAAACTTTCATTTTAGTTTCCTTTGTAATATTTTTATTCCAATTATTCCATGTAATGTGTTAGTTGCATTTTTTGCCATTGCAATTTTAGTCTGTACATCTCTCTCACAGGTACCAAACTTGTTATTATTGACCCAAGATAATTTAAAAAAATTCACACTTCTTTATTTTCCGCTGTTTTCAAGTATGGAGGTCATCCACATCCTTTCCAAAGCACATATATTCTGTTTTTCGTAAATTTATTCTTCAGTCCCCATTTTTTATATTCTTCCATTACAGTTTTAATTTTCATAATCTAATTTCTATATCATCTTTACATCCCCTGCAAAAATTATTTGATCATCTGCAAACAACAATGAAATTCAGTACTTTTCCTCCTAGAGGATAACCCATTTCAGAACATGTTTTTATATCCACAGAGTTACAAGACGCCTGGTCTAAATCACTGTTAATCTGGGCTCGCCTGCTTAATGCTTTATTCACTGTAAATTCCTCTGTTAAAGTCTTCTGTATTTTATTACTTTAGCTCTTTGTATTCACTATCGACCCTCCTAACAAATATTAAACCATGTGTACCCAGATATTAAGATTTCTCATTGCCGTCCATAACAATTGTCGGGGGTAAAAATACACTATCATATGCCATCTCTAAATCAATAAAGGTCATATGTAGTTCTTTATTTTTTGCTAGGATTTTCTCTTGTAATTGTCTAATACAGAAAATATTATCAATACATGATCTTCCACTCCGGAATCCACATTGTTCTTCTCTTAAGTTATCTTTTAACTCCTTAAGTTTAAACAGTTCCATGAAAGACTGTTGTCCTTCTTTAATAATGTATTCAAAAATGCAGATATACCACAAGAATGGAAGACAAGCATTGTTATACCCCTGTTCAAGAAAGGAGACAAGAGAAAAATGGACAACTATAGGGGAATCAGTTTGTTAAACACATGCTACAAAATTTATGCAGACATTTTAAATGGAAAATTGAAAAGTTTCAGTGAAAAATTCCTTATGGAATGTCAAAATGGATTTAGGAAAGGACGATCTTGTATTGATTCAGCATTTTCTGTTAAACTATTGCTTGAAAAAAGAAGAGAATTCAACTTAGAAACACATTTTGCTTTCATAGATTTTGAAAAAGCATTCGACACAGTCAAGAGATCAAAACTCTTAAATATATTGGAAGACAGAAATATACCAAATTTACTTCGGCAGAACATACAAAATATTTACAAAGACAACACCATAAAGATTAAATTAAATAACAGATTTTCTGAAGAAGGAATTATAAATCGTGGTGTGAGACAAGGCTGCCCCCTATCCCCAACACTCTTTGCAATTTATATCAATGAAGTAATATGTTGCTGGAACAAAACATATAAATTTGGAATAAGAATATCAGAAAATAGAAAATTAAACACCCTATTGTTTGCAGATGACCAAATAATAATAGCAAATTCCGAAGATAATCTACAGAAAGGTCTGTATGAACTTAACAAAATTACAGAAGAATATGGATTAAAGATATCTACAGAAAAAACAAAAATTATGGCATTTAAAGGTGTAGATCCTGTCAGAAGTAAAATTGTACTGGACAATAAAATTTTGGAGCAGGTGAATAATTTTACATATCTAGGATGCAATATCTCATATGAAGAAGAAAAGGATGTAAATGCAAAAATATCTAAATTTTTAAGAATTTTAGGGTTAATAAATTCTATCTTCAAGCCACAGTTAGTCCAAAGCATTCAAGACTGAAAGTGTATAAAACACTGGCTCTTCCAACTCTTTTGTATGGTAGCGAAGTATGGACGTTGAAACAGAAGGATATACAGAGACTTAGATCTGCTGAAATGAGATATCTTCGGAGGACTGCAGGATACACACTACTAGATCACAAAAAAAATGAAGACATCTTAGAAGAATTACACATGGAATCTTTAGAAAACAAAATTTCTGATTATAAGTCAAGATGGATACAACATGTTCATCGAATGGAAGATCACAGAATACCCAAACTAATGTTAAGATATCAACCTGCAGGAAGAAGAAGACCAGGACGTCCACTCAAAAGACTTCTGGATGGTGTTTCTCTTGAGGCCGAACACAGGTCAACAAATGGCCTAAATTCGTGAATGTAACTATGATGATGATGATGATGAAGTTTAAAATTTATAATTTTTAATTTTTAAGGGCATAAAAATCCTTCCTAACTAACTCACTGGCACCATCACCTGGTATAATATTTAGTGTATATTAGGAATATTTCTATGGTGACACAATTTTCATAAATATTAAGATATTCTTTTATATCTTGCTTTTTAGCCAGTTGATTTTTTATAATGGAGTTGGTCCGTGTATTAAACCCGAAACATAGGAGTCCAGGGTTCATTATTAAGGGCTACTTTCCTCTGGAAAGATTACTTCCACTAACAACTGATGGTTCCTCTCTGCTTGACCACTAACATTGGGTCAGGAGCCTATTAGGTACTATCAGCCTGGCCTGCTGAGTATCCTGGATCCTTAGTTATCACTTATGATACCTTTGGTTTTTCATTTTTTTTCTCGCCTTGGGAATAACTCTAATTCACTGTAATTGGTTGTATAATATTCAATATCTTCAGAACTTCAAGCTTGTATTTTTTTTTTGTTACCATCATCATATGATAGTCTATTTCATCTTGTACTCTATAACCAGATTCATGGTTTCACTTATTTCTGAGTTCCAAATTTTCATTCATTCTTTATTACTTGTATCTCTTGACACAAGTTTATTGCATAGTTATAATTTATTCTTGAATAATTATCTTATGATTTTCTTCTTCTTCTTCATCCAACCAAGTCTTAGACCTATAGGCCTGTTATGATCTCACCGATGAATTTTGTATCCAGTGTTTCTTTGGACGGCCCAGAGATCTCTTCCCTGTTGGACAATAACGAAGCATGGCCTTGGGAACTCTATCTGAACTCATTTGTCGCAAATTATTCATCCAGTTGTTCTGGCATCTATGTATGTATTCAATGAATGGTTCTAAACGTAGTTCCTTCAAGATATCATCATTGTGTTTGTGATCCCATTTGGTATTGTAAGCTCAGCAATAGTCCTTAATTTAGGTTGTAGGTAATATATATTGAAGTTGACTTAGGCTTTCAAAACTAACACATTTAACTATCTCGGATACCAAGTTATATACAAAGAGGAAAAAAGATTTTAGTCAAAAAAATTATAAAATTTAACAGAGTAACAGGAGTTATAATTAATATTTTCAAGCCAAACACAGTACAGCACACACACACAAACTAGAATTTATAAAACACTGGCCAGACCCATATTATGTTACAGCAGTGAGGCTGGACAATTTGCAGTGTAGGAGAACAAAGACTAACTGCAGCAGAAATTAAATTTATGAGACGTACTGCAGGTTATTCAAGAACAGACCATAAAAGGAATTCTGAGATTCTCAAAGAATTACAAACAGAATCAGTCATGGAATATGTACAAAAATACAGAAACAACAAGAAATCTCACGTAAGAAGAATGAGCAGAACAAGAATACCACGTCAAATCTTAAATTACCAGCCACCAGGCAAGAGATCTTTAGCAGACCCTTCAATCATTGGATTGAAACCATAACAGACCACTAGGTCTATCACATGAAAGGAAGAAGAAGAAGAAGTAGAAAACTTAGGCTTTCACGGCCAGAGTTATTATGATGATCTTGTAGAAGATTTCCAGGCTGTTGGCTGAGGTCTTGAGGCTTGTAGTTCCCCGATGTTTTGCCAAAGACAACCTTTGAGGATGCTGGACGCAGTTTCTGGCAAAACGTTGGGGAACTACAAGCCTCAAGACCACAGCCAACAGCCTGGAAATCTTCTACAAGATCATATATTGAAGTGTTTCCACCAAAGTCTGAGGTAACAGAAATTGTAGATATTTCTGTGACAATTTATGGAATACAGTTTAGCAGAATATGTTCTAAATTTTCTTCTTCAGCTTGGCATTGTGGACACACAGGTGATTCAGTTTTCCTGACATACTTCTTACACATTTCTTCTCCACTCACCGAGTATTTTACTTAAATTTTCTATGTTATAATCCACATTGTAATAATTAACATTATTATTTATTTTCAGATGTTTAGCTCCATTATTTGGTACAGTATGTGCACCAGGACCAAGAAAACTTTTGGTTGAATTGTTAAAGACAATTTCCACAAGAAGTAGCAAAGACAGGGAAGAGGAGTTAAAATGCAGCGCTCAATTACTTAGCAAACTGAATGCTTATGATGCAAAATGGGTGGAACAACCTGACTTCAATCAACGTTTGGATGGATTCAAGCAAATTCAAGACATGTTAACAAAGGAACAAATTTACATAGAATTAGCTGCTATTATTATTTACAATTGCTACCATTTCATCCGAACAGTAAGTTTCAAACTTAAAACATAACTATGTTGAATTATATAGTAAATATCACTATGAGAACTTTTATAGGAAAAAATCAATATGAGGTTTAATTTAAGATTTTAATTAAAATGTTTTATAGCTCACCTCATATCTAGTCTTCTAATTATACTGGTTTCAAAGCTTGGGCAGCTTCATCTTCAAGATAAAGCTTTGAAACAAGTATAATTAGAAGACTAGAAGATGAAGCTGCCCAAGCTTCGAAACCAGTATAATTAGGAGACTGGATATGAGGTATAAAACATTTAATATTTAATTTTAGGAAGTTATATTTTGAGTTTATTTTAATTATATTATTTTTAGTCTGGACATCTTACCTCAATATTAATGTTGATTTGTTCTTGGACATGTTTCAAAACAATTCTGTTTTATCGTCTGGGAAAGCTGACGATAAAACAGAATTGTTTTGAAACATGTCCAAGAACAAATCAACATTAATATTGAGGTAAGATGTCCAGACTAAAAATAATATAAATAAAACATTTAAATTTAAATTTTAAATCTTATCACTAGGAGGTTTTTGGGGCATGCAGTAGTGTAGTGGTTAAGGCAATATGCTACAAACTGGAAGTTCGAGGGTTCGAGTTCTGGTGGGATCAGGATTTTTAAACTGACCCAAACCTTCTGCTGGCACCATGGCCCTTGGGTCGACTCAGCCTCTGACGGAAAAGGCGGCCATCATGCAGGACTGACATCAAGTGTTGATAGTCTAGAAAAATTGGGAGCCTTAACCTCCTACTACCCCCTAGGGTCTCCCATGGCCTGTAGCGGGATCACTTTACCTTTTTACTGTGAGGTTTAATTTAAAATTTGAAATTTTACATAATTATGTATTTACAGTCCACTGCATTAAGTTAGGTGGTTCCATGTTTTCCTGCTGATTAGACTGATTTGAATACTTGTCTGGGTTTGAAATTTTAATTATAAAATTTTCAGTCTCATGACTAGCAGGTGTGGTGGTCAATGCTTCTTTTAAAATTCATTATGAGGTACCATTGAGATTACAATATAAAAGGTTAAAATAGTAAAATATGTAGGTCTACCTGAGATCTCAGTTGTCTTCAACTGGGTCAAATTTCAATTAAAATACTATGTAGGTCTTTCAGAACATGTTCCATCATCAGTTATTATAAAAGTATCTAAGCCCTACCAAGTGTTTTAACTAAAATTTGACTTAGTTGAGAACAACTGAAAGCTCAGGAGTATATTTTATTTTGCTAACATTTTGTAATAGATTGATTAAGCATTATGAATGGCATTATGCCCTGTATGAGACTCAGCCTTCCTTGAGATTCTCCTCCAAGCCAATTAATACCTTATCACATTACATTTTTTTACAATTATATTAATTATATTAAGGTAGAATTTTTTTATCACTCACCCCATATTGTTCTAAAAAATTGTGATAAAAAAAATTCTACCTTAATGGATATACCTCATAGTGAGAATTCCTAAAATAAGTAATATTAATTACAATTATGCATTTACAGGAGAAGGACATGTCCTTGAGAGATAGTGCTGGATATTGTTTACGTACAGTTGCTCCTGCAGTGTGTCTGCATTACAGAAATGCAACTTCAGATGTTCGCTACTTGGTTAATGACGTCATATTGTATTTAATTCAAAATGGCATCAAGGATAAAAATGAATCTATACAATATGAATCCATTAAACTCCTCGGTGAAATGGTAAGCACATAATTACTAAGCAGTAGACAGTTATTAAAATAAATTCACTATGAAATACACTAAATATTAAAATATATAGCCTTAGACATGGAATTTGTCCAGGAATCGAACTCTAAGACCTACTCTTTGTTAGTTTGATGCTGACAAATTTGACATCAAATTAATGTTTGCCATATATTTGCTTGGAAAATTGATTTATAGAAGTTGTCTTCTGTCATTAAGAATATATGTAACATTTTTAAATGGAGACCAGTTTTTTATTGTTATGGCAGTTACTTAGCCACTCGTGCAGAACCCCAGTATAAGTGGAAGGCTGCACCTGTTGCTGATGAATGGATTCTTCGGATCTAACCATCAAGAGCTTCTCGAGTTCCCTGGCCATTTTCATAAATGCCAATTGTGAAACATTCCTATGCTGTGATAGGTCAGCATAAAGTTTAAAATAACATTTCCTCTACTTCTGATGATTTAGTTATACTGCCTATTAATAAAGATTAATTAAATGAGTCGTATCTCACCTCATACTTATGTTCTTCGAGCATGGAAACTGCAGTTTTCAAGAGGAATCCCTCTTCAGCCATCATTATGATTATCAAATTTCAGTCTACATTTTTATCTTCCGGGAAATTCTCACCAGATACGTTTATATAACACTTTGGCTAGACCAGTGTTGACCTATGGTAGAGAAGCATGGACATTAAAAAGACAACATGAAAGCAGAATAACGGCTTGTGAAATGAGATTCATGCGCAGAACAGCGGGTTACACCAGATGGGATCGGAAAAGGAACACCGATATCTTAAAAGAATCGAAGATTAAGCCAATTTTGGATATATTAAACAGTACCAACTATATTTGAAGAGAAAAATTTTCGCCTAGACCGGGACTCGAACCCGGGACCCTTGGCTTTCCAGGCCAAGTGCTCTACCAACTGAGCTACCGAGGCGAGTTACGATCTAGACGCAAATTTTTCTCTTATGTACGTTGTAATTCCCTCGCGCCAAATGCTTGAAACCATAGCTTCTATCTTTGCAAATGGCGGCTTCTTAGTTAAGAAGACATTTATTGGGAATTTAACACTACTTTATAGCCAGTAGGGCTTCTATTGACGATTTTATTATTAATTTAACACTTCTCATTGAAGTTGGTAGAGCACTTGGCCTGGAAAGCCAAGGGTCCCGGGTTCGAGTCCCGGTCTAGGCGAAAATTTTTCTCTTCAAATATAATTTATCCTTCAATGAGAAGTGTTAAATTAATAATAAAATCGTCAATAGAAGCCCTACTGGCTATAAAGTAGTGTTAATTCCCAATAAATGTCTTCTTAACTAAGAAGCCGCCATTTGCAAAGATAGAAGCTATGGTTTCAAGCATTTGGCGGCGAGGTAATCACAACGTACATAAGAGAAAAATTTGCGTCTAGATCGTAACTCGCCTCGGTAGCTCAGTTGGTAGAGCACTTGGCCTGGAAAGCCAAGGGTCCCGGGTTCGAGTCCCGGTCTAGGCGAAAATTTTTCTCTTCAAATATAATTTATCCTTCAATGAGAAGTGTTAAATTAATAATAAAATCGTCAATAGAAGCCCTACTGGCTATAAAGTAGTGTTAAATTCCCAATAAATGTCTTCTTAACTAAGAAGGCCGCCATTTGCAAAGATAGAAGCTATGGTTTCAAGCATTTGGCGCGAGGGAATTACAACGTACATAAGAGAAAATTTGCGTCTAGATCGTAACTCGCCTCGGTAGCTCAGTTGGTAGAGCACTTGGCCTGGAAAGCCAAGGGTCCCGGGTTCGAGTCCCGGTCTAGGCGAAAATTTTTCTCTTCAAATATAATTTATCCTTCAATGAGAAGTGTTAAATTAATAATAAAATCGTCAATAGAAGCCCTACTGGCTATAAAGTAGTGTTAAATTCCCAATAAATGTCTTCTTAACTAAGAAGCCGCCATTTGCAAAGATAGAAGCTATGGTTTCAAGCATTTGGCGCGAGGGAATTACAACGTACATAAGAGAAAAATTTGCGTCTAGATCGTAACTCGCCTCGGTAGCTCGGTTGGTAGAGCACTTGGCCTGGAAAGCCAAGGGTCCCGGGTTCGAGTCCCGGTCTAGGCGAAAATTTTTCTCTTCAAATATAATTTATCCTTCAATGAGAAGTGTTAAATTAATAATAAAATCGTCAATAGAAGCCCTACTGGCTATAAAGTAGTGTTAAATTCCCAATAAATGTCTTCTTAACTAAGAAGCCGCCATTTGCAAAGATAGAAGCTATGGTTTCAAGCATTTGGCGCGAGGGAATTACAACGTACATAAGAGAAAAATTTGCGTCTAGATCGTAACTCGCCTCGGTAGCTCAGTTGGTAGAGCACTTGGCCTGGAAAGCCAAGGGTCCCGGTTCGAGTCCCGGTCTAGGCGAAAATTTTTCTCTTCAAATATAATTTATCCTTCAATGAGAAGTGTTAAATTAATAATAAAATCGTCAATAGAAGCCCTACTGGCTATAAAGTAGTGTTTAAATTCCAATAAATGTCTTCTTAACTAAGAAGCCGCCATTTGCAAAGATAGAAGCTATGGTTTCAAGCATTTGGCGCGAGGGAATTACAACGTACATAAGAGAAAAATTTGCGTCTAGATCGTAACTCGCCTCGGTAGCTCAGTTGGTAGAGCACTTGGCCTGGAAAGCCAAGGGTCCCGGGTTCGAGTCCCGGTCTAGGCGAAAATTTTTCTCTTCAAATATAATTTATCCTTCAATGAGAAGTGTTAAATTAATAATAAAATCGTCAGTACCAACTATATTGGAAACACCATCTTGAAAGAATGAGTTCAAATCGGATCCCCAAAGCTGTTTATAATTATATACCAAGAGGACGAAGATCTCTGGGCTGTCCTATGAAACGCTGGAGTGAAAATTTTCTATAGGATTGTAACAGGCCTTGGCCTAATACTTGGAAGGAAGAAGAGGAAAAGACATTTTCATCTTCAAATTTGCTATCTAGTATTGATTTTATGATCTTTCTCGCCGGGAATTTCAAAATTCAAGGATCTAAATTTGTTCCTTTGAATATATATCTTTTCCCAAACCGTCAATTCCAAAAGAACAAATTTAGATCCATGAATTTTGAAAATCCTGGCAAGCAGGATTTGATCTCAAAGTTCATAAAATCAACACCAGAAGGCAACTTCGAAGATGAAGATGTAGACCAAAATTCAACAGTTTTAATGATGGCTGAAGATGGGAGGGATTCCTCTTGAAAACTGCAGTTTCCATGCTTGAAGAACACAAAGTGTGAGGTGAGTTAGGACTCATTTAAGTGATCTTTATTAATTGAAAACATCATAATGATATTTCCCTTAATTTATGAATATGAATCATTCGCAGATTCTTATTTTTAAAAGCAGGTTGCATGCACCATAGGTATGTTGAAGATGAGATTTGAACTCATTCTTTCAAGATGGTGTTTCCAATTTAGTTGGTACTTTATATTTGAAGAGAAAATTTTTTGCCTAGACCGAGACTCGAACGGGATATTACAACATAAATAAGAGAAAAATTTGCATCTAAATCACAACTCGCCTCGGTAGCTCAGTTGGTAGAGCACTTGGCCCAGAAAGCCAAGGGTCCCAGGTTTGAGTCTCAGTCTAGGCAAAAATTTTTCTCTTCAAATATAATGTATCCTTCAGTGAGAAGTGTTAAATTAATAATAAAAACGATAGTTGGTACTGTTTAATATATTCCAAAATTGGCTTAGTCTTCAGTTCTTTTCAAATATAATTTCTCCATCATTAAGATGTTTAAAAATGAATAATATTAACATTGAAAGAAGCACTACTGGCTTTATAAGTAATGTTTAAATTCCCAATGAAAAGTCTTCTTAATAAAGAATGCTGCCATTTGCAAAAATCATAGCAACGGCTCATAGCATTTGGGATTAGGGAATTAACTATGTATAAGAGAAAATACGCATAATAGATTGGAGGACTAAGTAGCTCAGATGGAAGAGCATTGACATAGAGAGTCAAAGGTCCTGGGTTCAAACCCCAGTCCAGGGATATATTTTTTCTTTTCAAATATAATTTGGATAGGAGAGGTTATATCTTGCATCCCAATGTATTTATATCAATCCTCTCTTTGCAACAAAGAAGAAGAAGAAATTACTGAAGAATATATATAAACTCCCCAAGCTTTTTCTGCTGGATTCGCCATGGAAAAATACTGGAGTACATGAAAGCAAATTGCTTGATTGCCAATTACCAAGCATTAGACAACAAACAACATATTTTCATGGGCCCTATACCCATGTGCAACAAGCACTTGCATAATTGAAACTTAGGTTCATAACTTATATAATCGGTAATCACATATACATACCGCCTCTGGTTCCAAGATTAGCAGCTGGAATCAATGGATTTTTACAATTAATAAAAAAATGTTATGTTTATTTGAAAATAATGTGTAGGATCTTTGAGTGTGCTGTGGGAATTTAACTTACATCTTTGATGTGCCGGAAGTTGAAAAGGGCTGGGATATACTATTGTAGAACAATTATATATTTTTTCAATTGATCATTTTATAAGTTTAGTGATTTTTTTTTTACAGGCTAGAGAATGTGGTGATCTTCACCCTGTGCTCCAGGATCTATCAAAGTTAGCTAATAAAATGGATCCTGAAGTAGATTTCTTTGAAAATATGATACATCTTCAGAGTCATCGAAAATCTAGAGCTCTTCTCAAGTAAGTGATAAATTAAAAACAATATTTTATTAATAAGTAAGTTAAATCTGCCGACATCTTACCTCATATTTCATTGCAAGACACGTTTCAAAACATCTCTGCTCCATCATCAGTTGGTACAGATTTTTCTACTTCTCTCTTCTTTTTTTTTTAACTCTGTTCTTTAATTCTAATGGTTAAATTCCTCTTTGTGTCGGGCGAGGTGGTCTAGTGGTTATGTTCCTTACCTCTAGTCCCGAGGGTTGCAGGTTCAAACCCGGCCGAGGTTGATGGATTTTTTAGGATGGAAAAATCCAATGGACAAGTCCTCCAGGAGGGACTTTGAGCCATGGGTTCCAAGTCTGAATATTTTCAGGCTCGTAAAAGAACTGCAAGCCTGAATAAACGGCCTCTTTGCAAAATTTAATCGACCTTCATCCATCAAAGTAAAACCTTAGGATTTATCCATCATTGAGATGTATGAAATTAATAATAAAAACATCGAAAACCTTAGGTGCCTACTTAGTTGCTGAGGCGATGTGCTAACCACATGTCACTCATTGACATCTGTAGGTAAATACGGAGTAAGCATAACTAAATTACCTTGGTTAAGGAACTCCAGCTAGCGAGCACCCATGTCCCCACGTGGGACATATGAGGCATGAACACAAATTCCTCTTTATTTTTCCTATGTATATCTTATTCCAATCTGCATATTTTATTTGGTATATTCCTGATTTTATGCTGTCATTGAATGCAAGAAAGCAATGACATCATTGCCAACTACTTTGGAATTAGATATGAACAGTCTTAGGATTAATATTTCAATAGGAGGTTAATTTTAATAAAATTATTCTGCCAGTTACACACATGTTACCTCATATTTTGTAGATTTCTTGACAAGTTTCATGCATATGCAGGCATAATGAAACATAATTAAAAAACATTTTGTCTGTTCATTCTTACCTCTTATAGTTGTTTTTGTCAAACATATGTTTCAAGGCTTCTTAGCCCCATCGTCAGCAATTACAGACACTGTAATCACTGATGATGGGGCTAAGAAGTGTTGAAACAACTATAAGGGGTAAGAATGGACAGACAAAATGTTTCAATTATTAAACAAACCTCTTAATGGTTTATTTTAGGAAGTTATATTTTGAGGTTAATCAAGTTTTTTTGAATCTGCAATCATCTTACCTCAATTGAATGTTGATTTGTTCTTGAACATGTTTCAATATATCTTCTATATCATCCTCAGCTTTGGCCAAATGGGATGAGGATGATATAGAAGATATATCGAAACATGTTTGAGGACAAATCAACATTAAATTGATGTAAGATGATTCCAGATTAAAAAAAAACTTGAAACCTCTTAATGTTACTTCTTATTGTATTTAAAGTAATGAAACATGTTCTCAAGAAGCATATAGAAAAGCTCGAAACAAAAAACCCTACTTTTTGCTGATGATGTTGTAATATGGGTCTCCAAACCGAAAAACCAAAGTCAACAATTAATAACCATAGCCCAACAATCACTAATACAGTTAGGGAATTGGACATCCCAGAACTTAATGAAGATAAATATACAGAAAACAAATTATCAACTATTTACATTAAGAAAGAAACCACTACCCATCACTCTGAAATTAGAGGGTGAATTATTAACTCAAACACATGAAGCAAAATATTTAGGAATAACTCTGGACACAAAATTAACATGGAAAAACACATGGAGAATATATGTAAAAAGATAGAAACAAGGTTACCATTATTAAAACGATTAGCAGGGAAAAAGTGGGGTTGCAACACACAAACCCTAAACACCTTCTACCAAATGTACATAAAACCTGTACTTCAATATTGTGAAGAAATCCTAGTAACTACTAAAGTGGAAAAACTTAATAAATTGCAGAACCAAATCCTCCGTCTGATAACAGGAGCCGTTAAAACAACACCAATCACTGACATGCAAATCTTAACAAATAACCCAAACATAGCATCTGAAATTGAGAAAACAGCAGTCACACAGTATGAAAAATTTTTAAGGCTATCCCATAAAAACTGGACCCAAAGAAAACCACAAGTATGTTTAAAATCTCAGCAAAGCTTCCTAAGCATTGTACAAGAAATCAAACAGAAATTGCAACTTCCACATTCAAAAGAAAATATGCAGATGAGAAACAACCCTCTAGAATTTTTGGAAATCGAATATAACCTTCATTTAACAGAAGACATCAAGAAATCTGAAACTCCTCTATATATTTTAAAACAAATGTCACTGGAAATAATAAATCTAAGATACCCAGCTCCTGAATGGATACATATTTTTACAGATGGCTCCAGCCTACCAAATGACAGTGGCACTGGTGCTGGTGCAGTATGTCCACTTTTTTCCTTTTATCGTAAACTAAACACAAATTCAACAAACTTTGATGGCGAAATTCTAGCAATTTTCTTAAGTTTACAAAATCTTTTATATCACATCCAAAAATTTACAAAAGTTGTAATTCTATGTGACTCCAAAGCAGCCATTCTTGCTATAACACGAGACACAACACCCAAAAGCATAAAAATTATCGAATGTCACAAAATGATAAAACATTTATCCCATCTACATAAAAAAGTTGTACTTCAATGGATTCTGGCCCATTGTGGAGTGACAGGCAATGAAATAGCCGATTTTCTAGCCAAGAAGGGTAGCAAAATTGTTTCAAACCCAACTTCTGCTCCAGTTTCCTTTCACTCTATCAAAAGAATTATCTCAAATAAATACATCAATAAACTTAGAGAAGAATACACCACCAAAACATCTGGAAAGGAATGGGAAAATCTACGAGCTTATGACATTACTACATTACAAAGAAAAATCTGCTAGTAGCAAACATTCAGACTGCTAACGGGACATGACTGCTTGAATAAACACCTACACAAGAATTCGCATAACAGATTCACCTAAATGCCCTTTTTGCAATTTAAATGAAGATATGGAAAGAAACCATCTCCTCCGTTGTCCAGCTTTTGTAGAAGAGACCAGCCTTTTCTGCTAAATATTGGAGTGCAAGAGAGCGAATGATTTCATTATCAAGTGCTCGACATTAGATACCAACCAACCAACCAACATGTTCTCAAGAAAATCTACAAAATATGAAGTAAGATTTATAGCTTGCTGAATAATTTTATTAGACTTAATATTCTTTCTTAAAATTTTAAATACTTAGAACAACTATTGTCTAGCACTATACCCAGGCTGTCTTATTCATTAAGCCTTGGTGCAAAGCTATGGAATATGCTGATTCGATTCCTCATGGGAGAAGAAATTTTCTCATGTAAGTTTGGCTGAAATGGGTCTGATACCTACCTAGTATAATGAAGAATTTGGATAACAATTGAAATTAGTGGTTCCAGGTTGAGAGAACCAATTATAAACCTGAGAAATTTGACATGCTTGACCATTTGTATAGCATTGGACAGCAGACTGAGTTTACTGATCTATCAAAATTAAATACCAAAACAGATTGAGATTTTAGCTTTCCTTCATTAAACCCAATATTTTCTAGAACAGGAAACAATTCTCAATTAAAGAAATATGCAGACATTACAAGTCACATAGCACGAACCCCGCATCTGCTGTCCAATGGTATACTGATCACACTGTATAATGAGATATGAATGAACAATCAATAAATTTTAAAATCATTAGGAAGTAACATTATGAGGTTTAATTTAATAGTTGAGTTTGTATTTTTTAACATTCTTACCTTATATGTTTGTTTTGTTGGACAATCATTTCAAAGCTTATTGTTTTATCTTCAGCTTGTCACAAACTGGTTTTTTCTTTTCTTCAAGTTGTTGGCCCTGGATCTGTGTTCCAAAGAACTTGGTAATGAGGCTCCTTTCTCCGGGAATTTCAAAGTTCATAATTTTCCCCTTGTTCTTCTGTATATAGATTTTTTCCCATTTTGTGAGTTCATTGATATTTTCTAACTGTTTTAATAATTTTGTATTTAGATCTATTTTGTGTTTTTCTGTCCAAACGTGAGCTGCTACTGCAGATTTTTCTACTTCTCCCTTTTTTACATTTTCTTATGTGTTCTTTAGTTCTAATGTTTAAATTTTTCTTTGAAAACAAAGAGACCTAAATACAAAATTATTAAAACAGTTAAAAATACCAATGAACCCACAATATGGGAAAAAAATCTATATACAGAAGAACAAGGAGAAAATTATGAACCTTGAAATTCCCGGAGAAAGGAACCTCATTACCAAGTTCTTTGGAACACAGATCCAGGGTCGACAACTTGAAGAAAAGAAAAAACCAGTTTGTGACACGCTGAAGATGGAGCAATAAGCTTTGAAAACGATCGTCCAACACAACAAACATATGAGGTAAGAATGTTAAAAAATACAAACTCAGTTAATCAATAAATTTGTTAATCCATATACATATATGAATATTACTTAAATAAATAATATCTCATAGTATTAATTCCTAAAAAAGTTAATTACTATTGATGGATTATTATTGGAGCGATGATTATATACCTTTGTGATTGATTCATGTGAAATTGAAGGTAAGGGCCTTCTAGACCTGTAACACAATTGAAGAGAGTGAAGTAAAGTTCTGAACAAAATTTATTCTTTGTTTCTGTAAGAATGATTCAACTGTATATGTAATTGTGTTTATATTTTGTTAATAGGTTTTGTCAAATTTCAAAGCAACAAATTAAAGCTCCGAATTCCAGGACATTGACACATTTTATATTTCCTCTTGCATCAATATATGTCTGTTCTGATAAGTACAGCCACAAACATACTCTAGTCAACGCTGCAATTGAGGTAAGTTGTTATTGAAAATAAGCTAAATGAATTTGTATAGGATGTTAAGAAAAGTAGCTTGCAATAAAAGGATTCATTCATTTTATACTAATCATCATCATCCAGGGATTAAGCCTGTTGGCTCATTCCGGTTCTATGAAAGCTAGAATTGTTAAAATTTTTCAGACCATCTTCTGTGTGGGTGTCTAACATTGCTTCTTCCATGTGGTTTCTAATTTAGCAATAATTTTGGAAATCTTTCTTCTGGCATTCTATCAACATTTTCTATTTAATTATTTGGTATTTGGTCTGTAAGTTTGAAAATATTTAGTTCCTTATATCTTCATTTCTTTTCTTATGCAGCAGACTATATCCTGCTATATTTCTTAAAAATCGTCACCTAGCTGCTTTATCTAATATTATTTATATTATTATTATTATTTATATTATTATTATTATTTATATTATTATTTGTATTAAAAAATTAGGTGGCTCTGTGTCACAAGTGGTTAGATGTTAAATGCTTCACCTTTGGGACCTGAGATTATGTCTTGGTCATTTCATGTGGGGTTCTTGAAAGACAGATTGGAGCCAGTACAGGCTTTTTTCCCATTTTCCCATGTCAAAAACTTCTACAATTTTTTATATTCTCATCCATTTTGCTCCATTTCCTTTCAACAACATCAATGATGATGGCACAGACCTGATTACCCAGCATCCTTATCTATCACAAAGCTTCATCAATAAGGATTTCATTGGTGTCAGTGATCTAGTGGTTACCATTTTTTTTAATTTTAGAAAGGAAAATTAAGGTTTGGACTGGGAGAATGTATAAATTCTCAATAAAAATACTTTGAATAGAAGTCGTCAGATGTCATTAATGGTAGCAATGGCTACCAGCGGCTACCAGCTTTCTGATGAAAGAGAATTATATAAGTGGAAAGAATTGTTGTCATTCGTATCTGAGTTTGGATAGTGTAATCGATATCATACAAGTGTACAGAGTTAGAGATCCGGGGTTCGAGTCCTGGTCCAAATGTTAATTTTCTTTCTAAATACAAAAACTATGTCCAATTCTGGAAATGTTAATTTAAAAATATAACATCAAATTAGTTAATAGATGAATTGGAGAAAATGTTTTAACATCTCACCTCCCCAAAGTTGCGTGTCTTCACAATATCGGTTTCAAAAGTATAGTATTACTTTTGAAACCAGTTTCGTGAAGACATGCAACTTTGTGGGTGAGATGTTAAAACATTTTCTCCAACTCATCTATTAATATAAATACCTCATAGTGTTTCCTCCCACCGTAATTTTAATTAAAATCAAATTAGTGGTTACCATTTTATTTAATATTTGCAGGAAATAACACTTTGAGGTTTCTTATAATTATTATGAATTAGTTAATCAATGGTAAAGAGAAAAATGTTTGCCTGAACCGGGAATCGAACCCCGAACCTTTAGCTTTCCGTGCTAATGCTCAGACCACTGAGCTAATCCAGGCTGCATTCCAGTCCAAGCTTTAGCTTCCCAATATTAATTTAATAATGAATTAGTTATTTTGACTCACCTCATATTTTTTTTTATATTCTGCAGACCATAAAAAAATGAGGTGAGTCAAAATAACTAACCCATAATAATTAGTGGTTATTATTTTAAGAAAAAAAAAATTGAACTGGGATTTTCAAATGTTAATTTTTTTTTTTTAAATTAGATTCTATCCAGGATTGGAAAATGTTCATTTAAATAAAAACATCAAAATACTGGTTATCATAAATTATATTGTTCATCTCTGGTTCCAATATTCATTGGTTCAAACTATCAGCACCAATGAATTGTTTCAGAGCATATATGTGCTTAGCATTAAAAGTGCAGTGTGTTGGTTCTGGTGGACTAGTGGTTAGCATGCTTGTCTCCAGTTCCAAGAATCACAAGTTCTAACACAGTCGTTGACGATGGATTATTCAGGGTATAAATATCCCTTCAGAAGAGAAATAAACCCATGGTTCCTGTGTAATTGTTTTATGGCATGAGTCCCTAAAGCCAAAAAAAGAGGTCTCTGCAAAATTTATCAGCCCTTTTATGCCCAAATTTGAATTCCGGTGCTGATGACCTTAGTTGTTAAAGAGCATCGTTAAATACCATATTTAGCCGAATATGAGACAACCTTGAATTTAAGACGACTTTCTAATTTTGCAGAGATTTTTATTTTAATAATTTTCATTCCAACTCATGATATTTCCCCTTCTTTGGTCCACTAAATTATTTTAGGAATGAATCAGTATTTCTCAATTTTTCTTTAATTTGTGCCAGTTACACCATGTTTTCTCTATGCTGCACAGATGTTCGTAGCTTCTGCTTCCCTAATTATCTGTCATGTAAAATTAGCATCATAACATTTCCAAGAACCAGTCAGAATCTATGAATTCATAATATTTAGACATTTTTTGACATAATAAGAATTTTTAACTTTAAACATCCATTTTAACACCTGTAAGAAAATTATCCTCTCAACTTTACTGCTACCGTTATAATTTTTAGAAATCTTCCTCAAGATTCTTCTTACCAAAGCAATTTTTTCTAGCTTTCCTATTGGCTGTCATGTTATATTCAATTTACAGCTGCATGTTATTTGTCCATTGCTGTGTCTGCAATAATTTCTGAGCCGGCAACTATGCACTATGCAGCATAAAAACATTACCAGCTGGCAAGTGGTGTAGATTATTGTGCAATGTAAAAACATTGACCTTGATTGGGCTTATTTCCAATTCAGAGAATTTAAGATGAGTCATAATTTTTGGGTTTCAGATTTCAGAAAAAATGTACTATCTTATATTCGCGTAGATATGGTAAAAATAATACAAATAATTAGTGGGTGCAGCAAGTTGCATTGGAACACATATTTATGATCTTCAGGTTTTGTTCATGAATTTTATAAATTTATTATGTAATAGAACATTATGAGGCTTTCAAGTTAATACATGTTTAGTGAATCTAATTTAAGAAAGAAAAATTAACTTTTGAACCAGGATTTGAACCCTGGACCTCTCGTTCTCCTTACAAGTGTGATGTCCATTACTCCATTCAAATTATGATACAAACGTGAACTTTTTTTAAACTTATACAATTCTCGTTCATCCGAAGGCTAATAGCTGTTGCTACTATTATGGCAACTGACATCTTGTATTGAGAAGTATTTTTATTGGGAATTTATACATTACTTTTTAGCAGTAAAGCTTCATAGTTTCAATGTTTTTATTTAAAATAACATTTTTCAATCCTGGATAGAATCTAATTTAAGATAAAAAATTAACATTTGTACCCTGCACCGGAGGAAGGGAGAGATGAAGAAACAAAAACATTTTATACTACTCTACAAAAGGAATTAAATAAGATAAACAAGAACGACATAATAATATTATTAGGAGACTTTAATGCTAGAGTGGGGAATCAACCAGTGGCAAATGTAATTGGGATCCATGGAGAAAATGTTATAAATAAAAATGGACAAGAATTAAAACAATTCGCAATTTTTAATGATTTTAAAATAACAAATACATTTTATAAGAAAAAAGATATTCACAAATATACATGGTTAGCACGAGGTTTTCGTTCACTGATAGATTGTGTTAATCAATAAGAAAGCATCATCATTATTAACAGATACGAGAGTATTTAGAGGAAGTGATATTTATTCAGATCACTATTTAGTAATCTCAAAAATAAATATATTAGCGAGATGGAAGAAAACTAAAAACAAATATAGAAATAAAGAGACCACATTCAAAGTACATTTATTACAAGATAAAAGTATACAAAATCTTTATCAGAATAGACTGAATGAACAATTAATATTAAAACCTACTTCTGAAGAAATAACCGAGAATGGGATAATATAAAAGAAAGCATTGATAAAGCAGCATATGAGGCATTAGGAACAAAATATAAAATATATAACAAGAAGGTTTTAAGAATATGGAATGAAGAATTAGAGAGGATAATAAAAGATAAAAAAGAGGCGTATCACAAATATTTACAGAATAGAACACCAGAATTAAGAGCTGATTACAAACATAAAAGTGCAATAGCCAAAAGAGAAATAAAAAAGCACAAAAAGTCAGTTGGGATAGATATATATAAGTAGACTAGAATACGATATACATGGGCAGCAAAAAATAGCCTATAAAGTAATTAAACATCTAAATAAACAAGAAAAAGATACAATACAGATCAATATAATTGAGGAGAAACAATGGGAAGAACATTATAAAAAAACGGTGGTATAATGAAAATAAAGAATCTAAAGATAACATATATGAGTGTGAGACAGGAAGGGGAATGATAACAATGGAAGAATTAGAAGTAGTACTGAAAACAACCAAGAACAGAAGGCAGCTGGAATAGACGGAATTAATATGGAATTAATAAAATATGGATGATTTTTTTTTAAACTGAGATTATTACATTTTTTAAATTTATGTTGGAAACAAGCAACAATACTAGAAACCTGGACAACAGCAATAGTACAATCTATTTTTAAGAAAGGAGAACGTAACGACTGCAACAACTACAGAGGAATAAGCATTTTAACTGCAGGCTATAAAATATACTCAAGAATCTTAACATTTAGGTTAAAACAAATAGCAGATGTAATGTTAACAGAAGAACAAAGTGGATTGAGACCAGGGCGTTCATGTATGGATAATATATTTACGATAAAAGAATTTATAAACAAAAGAAGATAATATAACAAGAAAACACACATGGCTTTTATTGATTTTGTCAAGGCATTTGATAAAGTAGACAGAGGAAAACTTTGGACAATTTTAAAAGAAAAAGGAATTCCGAAACACTTAACAGCAGCTATAAAGAGTTTGTACTGGAACACAAATTTTGTTATAAAAACTAGAAATGAAGTAAGTAAAAATAAAATTCATACTAATCAAGGAGTTAAACAAGGATGCAGTATCTCTCCAGTTTTGTTTAACCTATACATCAATGATATAATAAAAAGATGGAACGAAGGAACAAATAAAGGAATAAAATTAGATAAAACACACTACTTGAAAACATGTTTGTTGTTGTTGTTTTCAAATGCTGGGCCTTGGCACCGAAGCCATTAGCGTTCTTGCTCTCCAATATTTCTCTATGGTGGATCCAACAGGTAATACTTCACAGGTTTGTAGATGTTCTTTGTTCATTTCTTCGTCTTTGTTGCATAGAGGACAATTTGGATTCGTGTAGATTCCTATTTTATATAGATGTTTGGCCAAATAGTCATGTTCTGTAAGCAGTCTAAATTTTGCTACTGTAGTTTTACGTGGAATTTCTGGAATAATATCTGGCTTCTTTACTAAAATATTCCATTTTTTGTCTTTGGCTTTATTACATAGGTCTTGATTTTGTTTGATTTTATATTTGTTTTTAATTATTCTTTTTATGGATGTGAAAGGTAAGCTTTTAGTAGTATTCTGAATTAAATTGGAGCCTTTTTTGGCAAGAAAATCAGCAGTGTCATTTCCGGCAATTCCACAATGTGCAGGTATCCATTGCAATTGAATTCTTTTCTGTAGTTTTTGGAGTTGTTGAATCATTTTGTAGCACTCTTTAATTTGTATTGACTTCATTTTGTGTGAATTTATTGCATATATTGCTGCCTTAGAATCAGAGAGTACGACAGCATTTTGAAATTTATTTATTCTGTATAGTAACCCGCTGTGGTCTCGCGTTAGCGTGCTGCCTTGTCACGCAGCGGGCCGGGTTCGATCCCCGGTCGGGGCAGTTTTTCTGGGTGAGGTTTTTATCGGGGTTTTTCCTCACCTGTAAGACAAATGTCAGGAAAACTTTAAGGCCCATACGGTCCCGAAATCATATGGCCATCATCCTCATCATCACCATCCTTATCATTATCATCCTTCACCGGTGTGGAAAGCAACGGGAAGCTACCACACCTACAATTTCCTAGTAAAGCTGCAAGCAGTGAAGGACCTGCCTTCGGGCAGAATTACTGTGGATGGATAGTAATTGTTGGAGTGAAATATGAATAGCCGTTACTTCCGCATCAAAATTTGTTGTGTGGTATCCTGCTGGTTGATAAAATGAAAATAATGCACATGTAATTCCTGATCCTGAGTTGTTATCAATAGTAGATCCATCTGTGTAGACATGTAACCATTCTTCTGGTGGATATCTCTTATTCACAGCTTCTAATGCTAGAGCTTTTAGTAGAGGCGTGGGAGTGTCAGATTTTGTAACTGGTTCTTCTAGATTTAGCTGAATGTTAATTGGTTCAAAAGTAAGAGGGTTATCTCTGATCAAAATATTTTCTTTAGATTTAGGAAGATTCAAATCTGTTTTTATTTCCGTTACTTTGGACAAGAAACTTGTTTGTGTTTTCAACTTGGTTGGTTGTAACTGCCTTTTTTCCCATTTTGTTGTTGTTAATCGTAACATTTTCTCATGTTGTGTTATTGCCTGTTCCTCTAAAGTTAGACATATTGGAGGGTTCTGAGTTAGTGCTTGCATTGCTGCGATTGGAGTTGATTTTGCTGCGCCAGTTATAAGCAAAACATTATTATATGCTGATGACCAGGTAATAATAGCAAATATGGAAGACGAGCTTCAAAGGAATATTTTTAAATTACATAATATATGTGAACAATATAATCTCAAAATATCCATAGAAAAAACTTAGGTAATGGCATTCCAAGGGAAAAATCAAATCAGATCCAAAATAGTAATAGGAAACAAAATCATAGAACAGGTGAACCATCTCAATTATCTAGGATGTGACATTTCATTTAATTATGATAATGATATAACTAATAAAATAGCAAAATTCCAGGGAATATGTGGTATGATAAAACGATCACTAAATAATAAAACAACAAGAGAGACCCAATTGAAATTTTATAAAACATTGGCAGTACTGGTACTGCTCTATGGATCAGAAGCCTGGATACATAAAAAACAAGATCTAAGTAGGATAACGGCGGCAGAAATGAAGTTTTTGAGATCTGTTAAAGGGTGCACTAAGGAAGACAGAATCAAGAACACAGAAATAAGACAGGAACTTGAAATATTTGCAATAACTGATAAAATAGATACATATAGACAAAAACGGAAGCAACACAGACAGAATGAATGAAGATAGATATCCAAAACAAATAACAAAATACAAACCTAAAGGCACCCGAGATGTGGGCAGACCTAGAAAGAGATGGGCTGAAGTCGGAACGGGTCAACAGACCTAATCCATGAATGCAGATGATGATGATGGCCTTGGACTTCTCATTCTCCATACGAGTGTGCTGTCCAGGATTGGAAAATGTTAATTTAAATAAAAACATTGAAAATATTTGATGAGTTGATAATATCTCACCTCATAAACTCCATGTTCTTTAAGCACAGTTTCAGGAAGCATCCCTCCTATCTTCAGTCACCTTTACAGAGTTGTAAAGATGGCTGAAGATATGAGTTGAGTTATTAACGACTAACTATTTATTTAAAATGTTCATGGATACTTATTAATTTTACATTGTCTTTTTTTTTTTTTTTCAGAGTATTGGTACAATCTGTCGATTATTACCATGGCATCAGTATGAAGCTATACTACGGTTGTATTTAGCAAAACTACGACAAAATGGAATATCAGAAACAGTTAATGAGAATTGTAGTGCTGATACTCGATTCATTTCATTTTGATTTGTCACGAGCTGAAATTTCAGAATTAGAAGTTGCAACCAAGAAAAATGCCATGATTTCTAATACACAAGAAAACTTGAGTAATGATAGACAAACTACTCCAACAGAGAAAATTGAAGATGATAATGTTATAGATAATGAAGATGTAGTGAAGAGAATTGAAGATGCAAAACCTGAAGAATTAGTGGAAGTTTTTGAAAATGTACTGGATTCAGAGAATGTTGTAATGAATGTAGAAGAGGAAGTGAAGGAAGTGGAAGTAGTGAAAGCAATAGAAAAACAAACAATGCTTACAAAATCTGTTGCAATGCATGTGATACAAGTTATAACCACAGGATTGCTACCACAGATACACGGTGTGATGGCACAAATGACACCAGTGGAGGCTTCACATAAACTCAACAAAAAACAGACTGCATCAGAGAAAGAAGAAGAAGGTATTCTCCAAGTTCCCATAGCTCTAGCAGCAGTCAAACTGTTACAGCGTCTGCCAAGTTACATGTTGGAACAAAATTTAGCCGGGTGAGAAATTATTATTATTATTATTATTTTATTCATTAATTAAATAAAAATAAAACTTAGTTTTATTTGATTTTCATATTTATTAATATATAATTCAATGACAGCTGTTTCGGTACACTGTACCTTCTTCAGACATGTTAAGAAATTAGTAAATATGGATTTTCATCAAGTAAACACCTACTCAATTGATTATTATTTTATTTAGGAATAATCCACAATCCAGTGTTTCTCCTTCGACCGAAAGTGATTTGTCGCTAGAGGTTCCTGTCTAAAGCATCTTCTTCCCTCAAATCTCTAGCTTCCATACTTCTCTTCACTCCATCCATCCATCGTTCTCTAGGCCTGCCTCTTCCACTTCTTCCATTAGCTTTCCAATTAAGGATCTTCTTTGTTATTCTCTCTTGTTCATTCTTATGAGGTGTCCATACCATTTCAATTGTTTTTCTTCTATTTTTCATAATATGTTTTTCAGTTTATATATTAAATTTGGGAACTTTTAATATTATGAGGTTCAAATTCATAAGAATTAAATTAATCGTGATTATTTCATATCTCATACTTCTATATTTCTTTAAATACAGCACTGCAGTATCGGCAATTTCTTATCACCATCATCAGCTGTTTCACGATTATCAATTAAATTATTTCATACCTCATACTTCTATATCAATCGTGAAAACAGCTGATGATGGTGATAAGAAATTGCCGATACTGCAGTGCTGTATTTAAAGAAATATAGAAGTATGAGGTATGAAATAATTTAATTCTTATGTTTTTTCAACTTGCATAATTTCTCTTATAGTGCTGTTTCTGACCTTATCCCTTCTTGAAATTCTTGTTGATCGTCTCCAAAAATCCATTTCTACTGCTAACAGTTGTTGGCTTGTTTTCTATTTATTGTTATTATTATTATTGTCGTCATCATTGTCATCATCATCGTCAATTATTATCATCACCATCAATTATTATTATCATCATAATCAATTATTATTATCACCATCATCATCGTCAATTATTATCATCATTGTCGTCAATTATTTATTATTATTATCGTCTATTATTATTATCATTGTTGTCAATCATTATCATCACCATTGTCAATTATCATTTATTATTATCATCATCATTGTCGTCAATCATTATTATCATCATTGTCAATTATTATTATCATCATCATCAATATTTATTATTATTATCATCATCATCATCATTCTTAATTATTATTATTGTTAGTAGTAGTAGTAGTGTTTGAATCGACCTTTTGAAAGGAGGACACAATATACTACTACTACTAATTATTATTACTACTACTATTGCTACTACTTTTATATCTCTACTACTACTACTATTACTACCAATCTACTACTAATGCTGTTACTATACTTCTCTCCTTGGTTGCATATATTATATCATTGCTAAAATTAAAATGAATCCTACATCATCTCACTTCATATGCTCCTTATTCTTCACAGCACAGGACCACAGTTTCAAGAACAGTCGTTCCTATCTTCAGCCATTTTTTCGACTGTTAAATTTTTTGCCTTCACCATTGTCTTCTAAGCTGTCAGGCTAATGGTCAGAAAAAAAAGTTTATGTCTAAACTTTAGGTATTCATTCTTGAGTGCATTTCAATAATTGACATGTATTTTATTTTTGTGCAGAATTCTGATGAGGCTGTCAGCATTCTTAAAGTCTCGGCTGGAGAGTATAAGAAGAGTAACACGTGAGACCCTGCAGAAGATCATGTTAGCTCTGGGTCCCAAGTATCTGAGCATGTTGATACAGGAGATGTCCGTGGTTCTTACCAGAGGTTACCAAGTGCATGTTCTCATCTACACAATCCACGCTGTACTTGTCTCACTCAAACCCTCTTTCAA
This sequence comes from Diploptera punctata, assembly GCA_030220185.1. Classification (NCBI taxonomy): domain Eukaryota; kingdom Metazoa; phylum Arthropoda; class Insecta; order Blattodea; family Blaberidae; genus Diploptera; species Diploptera punctata. The sequence goes on along the minus strand of JASPKZ010004937.1, from coordinate 162,497 downwards.
CCCGGTGACATTGACTGCTGCTTACAGAGCATTTTGGAGGTAAAGAGTTTAATTAAATACACCAGATCCAAGCTACTCTGTATATTTCTCAATGTTCTCAAAATATTTTAATATTAATTTAATAAATAATACTATGGCCATGTGGAATCCTATTGTGTCTTCTTAACGAAGAAGCCATTCAGTGTGTATTTGTGAACGATTGGATTGGATGTGGGATCAAGAGAGCAAGGTAAAAGGAGAATTTGTGGTTGGATGGGAAGGAAGCCTGCATTAGCTTAGTGGTTTAGAGCAGCAGTTCCCAACCTTTTTTGTCTTGCGAACCCCTTCCACAACGATCTGAGTTTGGTGAACCACTGACTTTTAAATATACATACAGTAGAAATGCATAAAATTTAATTCCAAGCGAAAGGTTTAATAACCTTAAATTAACTTAACCCTTAACGGTTAAAACATAAAGTTACTCTAGTTTCAGCATAGAAGTTACACAATGTGTAGGCCTAGTTGTAGCAAAATGAATGCATTCCTAATGTTTTTACGTAACTGTAAATCAGGCATTCGCAGTAAATATTAATTTATTGTGGAAATAATGTGATAAATTCCTGATTTTATTATTATTATTATTATTATTATTATTATTATGACAATGCTGCAGAAATGAAGAAAAGAAAAATAGGCCTAACCTCGAAACCCGCCATTACAAAAAAGTTTTGGCGAACCTGTTGACATATTTTGTGAACCCCCCTGCAAACCACAGGTTGGGAAACAATGGTCTAGAGCATCAGCACATAAAGCTAAAGGTTCGGGGTTCAATTCCAGGTTCAGGCATAAATTTTTCTCAATATTTAAAGGAAGTGACACTATGAATTAAATATATATATATATATATATATATTAAAATATATATGTGCAGTCAATATGCCCATTTCACCAATTAATGTTTTAAAATGGTCGACAAGTTTCTACAGCCAAGCTGTCATTCTTGACTCAGTCAATATCTGGTCTTGAGAATGACAGCTTGGCTGTAGAAACTTGTCGACCATTTTAAAACATTAATTGGTGAAATGGGCATATTGACTGCACATATATATTTTAATATTTTATCACCAAGAAGATCACTTGTGTATTAAATATATTATATATATATATATATATATATATATATTATATATATATATATGTGGTGAAATTAAATGTTTCTTACCTCTCCTCATATAAATTTTCTAAGTAGATCGCGATTTCGAGACCACAGCGGTCTCATCTTCAGCACTTTCCTGGCGACTGATATTATATTCTTCCCTCTGTTGGTGGACCGATGAACCTCTGGATCAGGTCAAAATTGTGGGAATTTCGAAGTTAATAAGTTTTCCTTTGTTTTTCTGAATGTGGATCTTTTCCCAAACCGTGAGAATTTTTAAAACAAGGGTGAAAGAACACCTTAGAAACATCAAAAATGGAGGAGTGAAAAGTCAGCAGTAGCTGCTCATGCTTGGTCTGAAAAACATTTAATTGAATCAAAAGCCAGTCTAATTGAACAAATAGACAAACAAAGGAACTCACGGTTTGGGAAAAGATTCACATTCAGAAAAACAAAGGAAAACTTATGAACTTCGAAATTCCCGCAGATTTTGACCTGATCCAGAGGTTCATCGGTCCACCAACAGAGGGAAGAAGAAGAGTTTCTTCCGATCGACATAACATCAGTCGCCAGGAAAGTGCTGAAGATGAGACTGTTGTGGTCTCGAAATTGCGATCTACTTAGAAAATTTATATGAGGAGAGGTAAGAAACATTTAATTTCACATAAATTAAACCTCATAGTGATTAATTCCTATAAAAGTTAAATATATATATCCTCACTCGTGACCAACTCAGGGTCGGGTCGAGGGATGGGATGAGTTGAAGCCCCTTATATAGAGGTCTGTGAATGACAAGGGTGCCGGCTGACCATGCTTGATGCACCTTCATGGGGGAAGATGAATGAAATGAAATGATGAGATGAGTATGGTGGAATGAAATATGGCATGGGAAAACAGGAGAAAACCCTGAGAAAAACCTGCCCAAGCTCTGTTTCATCGACCACAAAGCCCACATGGAGTGACTGAGACTTGATCTCAGGACCCCAGCAGTGAGAGGCAAGCATCTAACCGCTTGCGTCACGAATTAAAAAAATAATTAAATAAATTTTTCTCCTTACAATTGATTACAATAGTTTAGTTGTGTATATTAATTTACATATTTCAATCATGAATGGTCTAGTGGTACGTTCCTTGTTTCTAGTCCTGAGAGTTCCAGATTCAAATCCAGCTGGGGTCAGTGAAGGATGGAAAAATCCAAGGGACAAGTCTTCTGGGTGGGACTTTAAACTATGGATCCCATTATGATGATCTTGTAGAAGATTTCTAGGCTGTTGGCCGTGGTCTTGAGGCTTGTAGTTCCCCAACGTTTTGCCAGAGACTGCATCTGTCATCCTCAAGGGTTGTCTTGAGACTGGCAATTTTATCGACTACCTGGCCTATTTATACATTTATCCGCGACGTGTTCTCTGTGCGGATAAATGTATAAATAGGGCAGGTAGTCGACAAAATTGCCAGTCGAGGATGCCGGATGCAGTCTCTGGCAAAACTTGGGGAACCACAAGCCTCAAGACCACGGCCAACAGCCCGGAAATCTTCTACAAGATCATCATAATAGCTCCAGCCGTGAAAGCCTAAGTCAATATATGGATCCCATATTAGAAATTTTAAATTAATGTTGTGCATGATATTATATGTAAATTTATATACCCAGGTTGATCATTTAAATCTTTTTGAAGAGAAAAAAATTTGTCTAAAATGAGATACTGGCTTCAAAGTTCAGATGAATAAAAATTTTTATCTTCAAAAACTAATTTAGGTAGTCAACTTGAGTTTATAAATTTACATATTAACATCATAATTACAATAATTTAGTTGTGTTCATTAATTTACGTATTTCTATCATAATGATAGTTTTAACTTCTCAATATTAATTTAATAACTAATGCTATAGATGTGTGGAGTCCCTTCATGTCTTCTTAATGTAGAAGCCATTCATTGTATATTTGTGAATGATGATTCATTGCATTTGAATGTGGAACCAAGAGAGTAAGATAAAGGGAGGACTTATGCTTGGATGGGAATGTATCCTGAATTAGCTCAGTGGTCAGAGCATCAGCACGGAAAGCTGAAGGTTCGGGATTCGATTCCTGGTTCAGGCAAACATTTTTCTCTTTACCATTTGATTACAATAATTTAGTTGTATTTATTAATTTACTTACTTCTAACATTGTAATAGCGAATGATTTCATTATCAAGTGCTCGACATTAGATACCAACCAACCAATATTAATTTAATAATGATAATAATAATAGCTCTATGGCTTAAAAAGTAGTGTTAAAATCTCATTATAAAGTCTTACTGAATCAAAAGCAACCCAATTGCAGTGTGATGAGGTTAACTGCTAAGGGAAGAGGAGGAAAAAATTATAAATGAATATGGATGCCTGTATAGCACATGTGGTTAGTTTGTTAGTATGTAGAACTGGAGATCTTGGGTTCAAATCCCAGTTCAGGTAATTTTTTTCTCTCTTATATGTTGTTTTACAATTTATAGAGATTAATAGATTAAGCATTTTAATGTAATCATTCTCATATTAGAAATTTTAAAGTAAGAACTCAACACCATCCAATGTAGGAAGCTTATAAGATTTTTGTAAAAATCTACTAATTCTATGTACATTTAATTTTTAGCTTTGTAAGAAAGATCTGTTTGGGGATGTAGCAGAAGAAAAAGAAGTTAATCAGATTACTGGAAAACTCCATGAAGCAAGATCAACAAAGAGCTACGATACATTCCACATCTTGGCTCAGTTCATAACAGAGAAATGTTTTGTGGATTTGCTGGTACCCATAAGAGAGGTTAGTAACATTCTTCTTCATTTAGTTTTATGTCCCGGTTCCAGGGATCGAGTTTTGGACAAATGCCTCCATCTAACTCTGTTTTTTCTATAACTAAATAGAATAAATCAGAAATATACACCTTATCTCTTATAAAATGTTCATACTTGAACATGTTTCAGAGACCATCATTCCCATTCTCAACTAGATTCCAACTCAATGAATGAATGAATGAATGAATGAGTCAATTCTTATCTTTATTTAATATTTGTAGAAAATAACACTGCAGAATATAAAAAAATAATTCAAAACTTATCTTACCTCATGTTTCATGTTTTTTTAAAAATAGGCAATGTAGTTTTCAAGAGGAGATCCCTCTCATCCTCAGTCATTATTATGACTACCAGATTTTTGTTTGAATCTTCATCTATATTCAATTCAATATGAATTGAGTGATTATTCATAAACAATAAATATTCCAAATGAGAGAGATGTTGAGTGTTTATGGAAGATACAGTCATTGTCAATGTGGATGTAAAATAATGTTTATAGTATATGCCATTTTTTTATATAATAAATTTGGGAATTTTTAACATTATGAGGTTTTATTAATAAGAATCAAATGAATCGTGAATTCTTCTTACCTCATACTTCTATGTTTTTTTTTTAAACACAGCACTGCAGTATCAGCGACCATCGTTACCATCATCAGCTGTTTTCACGACTGTCACTTTTTTCTTTTGCCGGTAATTATCCAAGCTGTCATCTGGTGTTCTTTTGATGGAATCATTTTCTAAACTGCCATCTGTTGTATTTTTGAAGAACATTGTAATCAAGCTCGGTTTGTCTGGAATCTCGATGTTTGAAAACCATACTAGAACCATGAACTTCAAGATTTCAGACGAACCGAGCTTGATTATGAAGTTCTTCAAAAATACAACAGATGGCAGTTTAGAAAATGATTCCTTCAAAAGAACATCAGATGGCAGTTTAGAAAATAATTCCTTCAAAAGAACACCAGATGGCAGTTTGGATAATTACCGGCAAAAGAAAAAATTGACAGTCGTGAAAACAGCTGAGGTTGGTGACGATGGTCGCTGATACTGCAGTGCTGTGTTTAAAAAAACATAAAAGTATGAGGTAAGAAGAATTCATGATTCATTTAATTCTTAGTATATGCCATACTTATATTAAAATATGGTACTGGGATAAAGTCACATCATGATTTGGAAATTACACTTTATCTTATGAAATACAATCCTCTCAACTGGAGATGTTTCAGAAACTGTCATACCAATTCTCAACTAAATTCAGACTCTTGAATTGAGCATCGACATCAGTTGTTTTTTGTGCCTCTACTAGAGGGTAAATGAACTTAGAGTTTGGTGAATGTGGGATTCTGCGTGGGGTTCCATAAGTTATAGAGTGAGTTAGTTTTAATTAGTGTCTTTGATAGTAAAAATATATTTAACTGTGCACCTACTTGTCCTGCACCATAGCTGAACTGCCTAAGTCATCATGTGTTGGCACAGAGCTACAGGACTACAGGACATGCACTCGTTTGAATCCTCTTAGAGAAGAAATTTTTTAATGGAATTTTGGCCAATATAGTATCAGTATCCATCGAAGATTGTGAGGAATTTAGGTAGCTACAATAAGTAGTGGCTTCAGGTTGAGAAAACTAAGTATAACCACTAGGGACCCAACACACTCTACCACATGTCACCCCTATATAGGCTGGATGATTATCCACCTCTGATATCCAAGAACAAATCAACATTAATATTGAGGTAAGATGTCCAGACTAAAAATAATATAATTAAAATAACCTCAAAAATATAACTTCCTAAAATTAAATATTAATATCCACCTCTGTAATTGGCACATATGGATGTCAGGCCAACCGTGCATATCTAGTTTTTTTAAATCTGGAATCATCTTACCTCAATTTAATGTTGATTTGTTCTCGAACATGTTTCAATATATCTTCTATATCATCCTCAGCTTTTGGCCAGACAATCAACATTGAATTGAGGTAAGATGATTAAAAGATCCTCAAAATATAACTTCCTAAAATAAACCATCAACAGCGGATAGTAGGTCAAAGGCCTTCTAGGTTGTTACATCTAAGAGTTGCATGTATGTAATATTGAATCATGATTAAATAAATAATAAGTTAATCAATGGTAAAGAGAAAAATTTTTGCCTGAACCGGGAATCGAACCCCGAACCTTTAGCTTTCCGTGCTAATGCTCGGAAGCTAAAGCTAAAGGTTCGGGGTTCGATTCCCGGTTCAGGCAAAAATTTTTCTCTTTACCATTGATTTACAATAATGTAATTGTGTTCATTAATTTACTTATTTCTATGATAGTAATAGCTTTAGCTTCTCAATATTATTTAATAAATAATAAGTTAATAAAATAAAAATGGTCTTACATCTCACTTCATACATTCACATTTTTCACAGCACAGGACCGTGGTTTCAGGGAATAGTTGTTACTATCTTCAGGCATGTTTTTTGTCTTCTAAACTGCCATCTAGCGTTGATTTGATGAACTTTGAGTTTAAATCTTGCTCGCCAGAAATTTCAAAATTCATGGATCTAAATTTGTTCTCTGAATGTATATCTTTTCCCACACTGTTAATTCCAAGGGCTTTGCCAAATGTTTTAAAAGTTTAATTTCATTTTCACTTTTATTATTCTCTAGTAAACTATGAGCTGCAAATACCGATTTTTCAATTTCACCATTTTTAATATTTATAAAGTGTTCTTTTGTGCGAGAAGAAATATTAAAAATTGTGAAATTGAGAAATCAGTAATTGCAGTTCATTGTTTACTAGAGAATCATAAATTTGAAAATGAAATTAAACTTTTGAAAATTTGGCAAAGCCCTTGGAATCAACATACATTCAGAAGAACAAATTTAGATCCATGAATTTTGAAATTTCCAGTGAACAAAATTTAATTTCAAATTTCTTCAAATCAACACGGGATGGCAGTTTAGAAGAGGATGGTGAAGGCAGAAATTCAACAGTCAAAAATATGGATGAAGATAGGAACAACTGTTCCTGACACCGCGGTCCTGCTGTGAAAAATAAGGAGTGTATGAAGTGAGATGATGTTCGACTCATTTGAATTGTATTAATTTGAAAGCCTCATAATTCCCATCATAGTTTTATGAAATAAATAATAAATAATTTTACATTTATTTTGCAGATTCTTTCAAAAACACATTCATTTAAAACAATCCACAATGTTCTGAATGTCTAACGCCATATTGTGGTTGGATTAGCTGATATAATTTTTGTTGCAATGGACTCTCTTCTTGTGTTTGTGTATGGAATAGCATCTGAGAGTATCCCTGACTTGATAGCTGTAAATAAGAAAGAAGTAGTTACATCCGCTCAGAAGGAATTTCTTGCACGAAAACAATCTGACACATTTATCATTCCTGCAGCTCCTAGAAACAGAATGGGTGCCAATGTTACAGCCAGAATATCTGCTAAAACTAATGCACATATTCTAGTGGAATTTGGTCTTCAGCTTTTCCACATAATCTTGAAAAGAGAAAAGCTACGAACTGGAGATTTTCGTTCTTATATTGATCCAGTAGTACCAATCCTTTGTGACTGCTTGAAAGCTCAACATGTCAAGGTAAGAATTGCAACATGCAGTAAAAGTAAAAAGTAAAGTGATCCCACTACAGGCCCCAGGAGGCCTTTGGGGTAGTAGGAGGTTAAGGCACCCACTTTTTCTAGACAATCGGCACTTGATGTCAGCCGGGTTGTCAGCCCTGCATGACGGCCGCCTTTACCCCAGAGCATGTGTCTGGTACTCATTTCCGTTAGAGGCTGAGTCGACCCCAGGCCCATGGTGCCGCCAGAAGGTTTGGGTGAATTTAAAAATCCTGACCCTACTGGGACTTGAACCCTCGACCTTCCGGCTTGTAGCACAGTGCCTTAACCACTACTCTACGGCGTGCCCCTCACAACATGCAGTATAAGAATTGAATTAATATTTTTAATACCTCACCTCATATCCTTTATTCTTCTAGACTGCAGTTTCGGAGCTATATCTCCATCATCAGTAGCCTCTTGTTGACAGGTGTTGTGTCGTTTCTTGGCCAAGATGGAGATATAGCTTCGAAACTGCAGTCTAGAAGAATAAAGGATATGAGGTGAGGTATCAAAAAATTAATTTAATTCTTAGATTAAACCTCATCGTTCATCCATCCATCCTCCATCCAATGGCTGTTTGGCTCAAATTCGAGCTTTGGCCTCCCTAGATTAAACCTCATAGTGATTTTTTTCCTGTGAAAGTTAAATAAAGTGGTGATTAAACATGCAGTATGTTTCAATAAAGCATTTACAATAGAGAAATTTTTAATATCTTCTATGGCACTTGGCAACAAGCGGGTCTCAGGATCAGTGCATTTGTTCCCAATGAGTAGAGTCTGCTTTAGCTGCAAGGTACAGTCAGTCTTTTTCTTTCTCTCTCAACTGCACATACAGCAGACAAAACATTTAATTTGAGAACAGATGCAGTGAGGCATACCTGGCACAGGGTTATCCAATCCGCCAAATTGGGATTTGTATTACTTCCTTGAGTTTTATTGAGAGATTTGGTGCTGGATTTTAGTGCCTTGCAGTTAAAAGCAGCAGATAATTTTTGAACATGCCCTTGGTATACCATAATGTTTCTCTGGGAGAAATTTTAAGGTAGGTTTCAGCATCGAATGGTTGACAGTTTCCTTGAAAGATTATAATTTTTTTGTGGAAGGGACCTTTTACAGCTGCTTAAATAATAAAATTCTAGAAAGGGTAAATGTTTTAAAATATCATGGTTACAAACTCACATTTTTATATGCTTGTTTTCAGCTTACTACAATAGCATTGAAATGTATGAGCTGGATTTTAAAAATGGATCTACCATCTTTGAAAGAAAACATCAGGAATATATCTATTTCATTATTCAAACTGCTTCACAAATATGCGTCAGCTGGTCTTAGTAAAGGAGACAACTTTGATCTAGTGGTTGCAGCTTTTAAAGTAAGTTTTGTTTTAACAAAGAAAGTTAATAGGTTCTTTCCACTGCACCTCATTTTAGCTCTTTTGAAGTTTTCTATATCATAAGGCAAATAGACATGATGTTAAATTAATATTAGAAGCTAAAGCTGTTACTATAATGAAATAAGTTTATTAAAGTACACTACTAAATTATTGTAATCAAATGGTAAAGAGAAATTTTGGCATACATTTTTCTCTTTACCATTTGATTACAGACATGATGTTCTTTGTATAGTCTGTTCACCTAAGAAACACACTTGAGAAAAACAAATGGATGGGAAATCCCTGAAGCACATGACTGCTGCAGTTACTGCGATTCGTGCATGGCCAAAGCACAGTACAGTGGAAGCGAAAAAATAGATCATGTATTCAATTAATATAATTATGTATTTGAAGTTATTTATGTTAACTATAGTTGATCAGAATATAGTATACATCTACATGTTTCTTTGAAGGTCGGAGAGTAACTAAAAATTTACATTTATTTGAAACTGATCGATGGAAGTTGAATGTCAGTTACAAATATGGAGGCTGTCGTATAGTTTATGGCATAACCTAACTCGGTGATAAAATGCATGGTCAAAATTATATTTTATATTATATAATTATTTTAATTATAATTTAATTCATTTTCGACATACCATTGTGTGTGTCAATACAACCTGGAACATTAAAAATTAAAACGATTGTTGTGCATAAATTTATCGGCTTGAAACAAACAGCTGACGGAGATCGCATGTACTTATACATGTATTGCGCGGAGTAATACATTCGGAAGTTAAATATCAAAGTGTGTTTCTTAGGTTGGACCAGACAATAGATGACTTGCTACATCTGAAAATAATTTACAGTTTTAATAAAAATTACAATGGGAAGTAACACTGTGAAGTATTTACAATTTGTATAATGAATCAGATCGGCCACGGTGGACTAGTGGTTATGCTCCTTGCCTCTGGTCCCAAGGGTTACAAGTTCAAACCCGACGGGGGTCGATGGATTTTTTAGGATGGAAAAATCCAAGGAGTAAGTCCTCCGGAATAAGCCGTGGGTCCTGAGTCTGAAGATTTTCAGGCTCATAAAAGTTCCTTAAGCCTGAATAAAAAGGCCTCTTAGCAAAATTTACCAAATTTTCCCATCCAAGTACTACCTTGGTTTCCTAGATGTCACTATGAGGCGGAATGCTGACCGCGGGCCACTCAATGACATCTTCCAAAAACAAGTATAACTTAATTAGTATGGTTGAATTTCTCCCCTATAGGGGTAGAGCGCCTAAGTTTCATTGAGAGACACAAGGGCTTACAAAAAAAAATTAATCAGAGAAAACTTTTTACATTTCACTTGATAAAACTCAGTGATTGCCATTATTATCAACTTCAAACTATCATCTGATGCCAATTTTATGAATTTTGAGATTAAATTTTATTTTATTTTATTATCAAATTAGGAGTGGGATTAACCTGAAATGAAAATATAAAAATTTGGAATTTTTAATTTTTCGAAATTCAGTACGTGTCGTTGAAATAGAGAAATTATTCCTAAAAATAAATGAAATCCAACCATTAGAAGTGTGTGTTTACTTGAAATTCTAAATTTAAAAAATCACTCTAGTGGCCACGATGGTTTTTTTTTTCAAGAAGAAACTATATACACATGATTTAATAATAGAAAAATCCAGCAAAATTGGACCCTAAGTTCAACTAACTGAAAAATTTTCTTAGTTAATGCAATTCCTGCTTAACAGACTCTTCTGTTTGTTTTGCTAATGAAATTTGCCTTTCAAGCTATGTCACTGTTATTCAGTAAATTCCTCTGTATTATATTTTAGAACATTTTATATGTATAATAGTATTCTTCTTCCTCACTTCTTGGTTTATGCATTGATTGCCTGTTCCGTCTTCACTAATAGATCTAAGACCATCTCTTCCAAGGATGTCCAATATCTCTTCTTCCTCTCAGAAAATAATGTAAGATTTTCTTTGGTAATCTACTCTCTTCCATTCTTTCTACATACATGTATAGTCTTCTTCTTATTTCCTGTAGTTCCTAAGTGGAACATAGGGCAGCAGTAAAGTTCCTCCAGTGTACTGTTTCCAGCCAGCCAGCCATTTCACTTGTTTCCAGCTTTTCCCTCTTTCCTCTGCTTCCTCCTCAACTGATCACTTCCATGTTTTCCTAGGTCGTCCCCTCTTTCTTACTTCTTACAGGTTCCAATCTAGTGCAGTTTTCTTGATGGCTCCATGTCTTTTCTTAATGTGTGGCCTATTCAATTCCACTTTCTTTGTTTTATTTGGTGACATATTGGAGATTGATTGGTTTTTCTCCACAGTTCTTCATTCAAAATTATTTTCGGCCATCTTATATCTAAAATGTTCACTGCTGTGGTCTCGAGGTAGCGTGCTGCCTTGTCACGCAGTGGGCCTGGGTTCGATCCCCGGTCGGGTCAGTTTTTCTGGGTGAGGTTTTTATTGGGGTTTTTCCTCACCTGTAAGACAAATGTCAGGAAAACTTTAAGGCCCAAACGGTCCCCGAAATCATATGGCCATCATCATCATCATCATCATCATCCTTATCATTATCATCATCATCATCCTCACCGGTGTGGAAAGCAATGGCAAGCTACCACACCTACAATTCCCTAGTAAAACTGCAAGCATAGCATGAAAATGCTATGATTACAGTGAAGGGACCTGCCTTCGGGCAGAATTACTATGGATAGATGTCTAAAATATGCCTCAGACATCTGTTTACAAAGGTCTGCATCTTTTTATTTGTTGCTTCCATAATTTTTCATGTTTATATATATATATATGTATGTATGTATGTATGTATGTATAGAACAAAGTAATAATGATAATTTCTAATTTTGCATTATGTGGAATACCTTTTATGGCAAAAATTTATTTTAGGATTTGATTTTTGAATTCTTTCCTTAGTTATTTAAATATTTGTGCTTTTCATATTTAAAGAGAAAAATTATACGCTCAGACCGGGACTTGAACCCGGGACCCTTGGTTTTCTAGTCCAAGTACTCTACCATTTGAGCTACCTGAGCAAGTACCGATCTAAATGCAAATCTTTCTCTATATACGTTGTAATTCCCGCCCACCAAATGCTTTGAAGCCTTTGCTTCTATCTTTGCAAATAGCAGCTCCTATATTAAGAAGACATATTTGGGAATTATACATTACATTATAAATGCCAGTACGGCTATTTTCAATGTTTTTATTATTAATTTCATACATCTCAATGATGGATAAATCATATTTAAAGGGAAAAATTATACGCTCAGACTGGGACTTGAACCTGGGACCCTTGGTTTTCTAGTCCAAGTGCTCTACCATTTGAGCTACCTGATCAAGTACCGATCTAAACGCAAATCTTTCTCTATATACGTTGTAATTCCCGCCCACCAATGCTTTGAAGCCTTTGCTTCTATCTTTGCAAATGGCGGCTCCTACTATTAAGAAGACATATTTGGGAATGATACATTACATTATAAATGCCAGTACGGCTATTTTCGATGTTTTTATTATTAATTTCATACATCTCAATGATGGATAAATCATATTTAAAGAGAAAAATTATACGCTCAGACCGGGACTTGAACCCGGGACCCTTGGTTTTCTAGTCCAAGTGCTCTACCATTTGAGCTACCTGAGCAAGTACCGATCTAAACGCAAATCTTTCTCTATATACGTTGTAATTCCCGCCCACCAAATGCTTTGAAGCCTTTGCTTCTATATTTGCAAATGGCGGCTCCTATATTAAGAAGACATATTTGGGAATTATACATTACATTATAATGCCAGTACTGCTATTTCGATGTTTTTATTATTAATTTCATACATCTCAATGATGGATAAATCATATTTAAAGAGAAAAATTATACGCTCAGACCGGGACTTGAACCCGGGACCCTTGGTTTTCTAGTCCAAGTGCTCTACCATTTGAGCTACCTGAGCAAGTACCGATCTAAACGCAAATCTTTCTCTATATACGTTGTAATTCCCGCCCACCAAATGCTTTGAAGCCTTTGCTTCTATCTTTGCAAATGGCGGCTCATATATTAAGAAGACATTTGCAAAGATAGAAGCAAAGGCTTCAAAGTATTTGGTGGGCGGGAATTACAACGTATATAGAGAAAGATTTGCGTTTAGATCGGTACTTGCTCAGGTAGCTCAAATGGTAGAGCACTTGGACTAGAAAACCAAGGGTCCCGGGTTCAAGTCCCGGTCTGAGCGTATAATTTTTCTCTTTAAATATGATTTATCCATCATTGAGATGTATGAAATTAATAATAAAAACATCGAAAATAGCCGTACTGGCATTTATAATGTAATGTATAATTCCCAAATATGTCTTCTTAATATAGGAGCCGCCATTTGCAAAGATAGAAGCAAAGGCTTCAAAGCATTTGGGGGGCGGGAATTACAACGTATATAGAGAAAGATTTGCGTTTAGATCGGTACTTGCTCAGGTAGCTCAAATGGTAGAGCACTTGGACTAGAAAACCAAGGGTCCCGGGTTCAAGTCCCGGTCTGAGCGTATATAATTTTTCTCTTTATGTATGATTTATCCATCATTGAGATGTATGAAATTAATAATAAAAAACATTTGTGCTTTTATTTCATTTTATTTTCCAATGGGATTAACTGCTGTTATTAATTTTGTTTAGGTGGTTGCAGTAGTTGTGAGGGACGTGGAATATTACACAGTAGATGAAGACCAGATGAAGGCACTTCTGCTGTATGCGGAGCAAGATATGCATGATTTTAACCGTCAAGCTACTGCCTTCGCTCTGTTGAAGGCAGTTATATCTCGTAAACTTGTAACGCCTGAAATGCATGATGTCATGGACAAAGTAGCAAAACTTAGCATAACATCAGAGTTCCCTCATGTTAGGCTACAAGCACGACAGGTAAGTTCATTATTCACAGTTAAATATGGAAAATAACATTATGAGATTCTTAATTTGTAAATTAATGAGTCATTTTTTACATCTTTCCTCATATTTTATGTTTCTTTAAACACAGGAACTAGTTTTCAAGAGAAGGATCTCTCTCATTTTCAACCGACATTATGACTACCGGATTTTCATTGGAATCTCCATCAATAACATTGCCATCTGGTGTTGATTTGATGAACTTTGAGGTTAGGTCACATTCATCAGGAATCTCGAAATTCATGGATCTAAATTTGTTCTTCTGAATATATATCTTCTTCCAAAATGTCAATTCTAAAGGTTTTTCCAAATGTTTTAAAAGTTGGGCTTCTTTTTCAATTTTATGATTCTCCAATAATCTATGTGCTGCAATAGCTTATTTTTTCAATTTCACCATTTTTTATTATTTCTAAAATGTCAAGAAATTGAACATCCCAGATAGCAAAAAATCTGGAATTTATCAAATTAATTGTAAGGACTGCAATAAAGTATATATAGGAAAAACAAAAAGGAATTTGGACACTCACACTAAAGATCACTTTAGATATATTAAAAATGGTGAAATTGAAAAATCAGCTATTGCAGCACATAGTTTATTGGAGAAACATAAAATTGAGAAAGAAGCCCAACTTTTAAAACATTTGGTGGGCGGGAATTACAACGTATGTAGAGAAAAATTTGCATTTAGATCGGTACTTGCTCAGGTAGCTCAGATGGTAGAGCACTTGGACTAGAAAACCAAGGGTCCCGGGTTCAAGTCCCGGTCTGAGCGTATAATTTTTCTCTTCAAATATGATTTATCCATCATTGAGATGTATGAAATTAATAATAAAAACATCGAAAAAAGCCGTACTGGCATTTATAATGTAATGTATAATTCCCAAATGTGTGTCTTCTTAATAAAGGAGCCGCCATTTGCAAAGATAGAAGCAAAGGTTTCAAAACATTTGGTGGGCGGGAATTACAACGTATGTAGAGAAAAATTTGCGTTTAGATCGGTACTTGCTCAGGTAGCTCAGATGGTAGAGCACTTGGACTAGAAAACCAAGGGTCCCGGGTTCAAGTCCCGGTCTGAGCGTATCATTTTTCTCTTCAAATATGATTTGGAAAAACCTTTAGAATTGACAATTTGGGAGAAGATATTATTATTATTATATAAAACTTTCCTCATTAGAGGATTGCCTTAAGGACAAAGTGATACAGACAATTAATTTTTGTAATTGATGAAATACATTTTGTAAATATATTTTAAAAAATTCAACTTGTAGGCCTAATTGAAGTATACATACTATAAAGTAATTTTGTAAATATGGTTTCTTAAAATTGAAATTGATCCTCTAATGGCAGCGATGGCAATTCTAGAAAGATACACCCTGTCCAAATCTAAGGAATTCCAAAATTTGGCTAAGAATCCTGGTATAGTACCTCTTGCCCCGATCATCAATCCTGTGACAGTGTTATACTATCTAGTTGGTATTTATCTTTGTAATAGTCAATTGTTGGCTCATATATGGCTTTCTTTTCAGAGTCAACTTCCTCAGGTTGCCCACTATGAGTCTCAAAACGAATTGTGGGATCTAATATTATACCAATTTTAGAGGATGGTCTAAATGCAATAATATCTATTCGTCTGTTACTCCCATTAATGGCCACACCATGTACTTCCTCATAAACTGTGTATCCAAAATCTTGCAAGGCTTCTGCCATCATATTTTGAATAGTGTGGTGCCGAATATTTCTCAGTGATTCTCCAAATGGACAGGCCCCAAGGACGTGTGCAAGGGTTTCGTGCTCTCTGCGACGTCTACAGAGGGTATCGTCCCTAGACCTGCCCGGCAAAGAATGCACCGCCGATACATTGGCTTGCATTTTAATCGCTTCTCTCCATTCGGAACAAGACAATCCCTGATGGTCACGAATCCATTGATTTGCCGGTGTTTATTCATTGTAGAGAACAATGCCTTTTCCTTTATGAGGAAGTTGACTCCAGAGAACTGCTTCTTTGTCTCTTAGTTGTTTCCTGAGTTTCCTTGCATTTGGTAGAAGACTTCGAGTGTTAATGTTGATGTCACTAGGTTCAATGTTAAGGTCTCTCACACATTGTAAACTTTCCTCTTTTAGGTTTCGGAGAGTAGTAATGTATGTATTATTGTCTTGGTGAAGAATGTGGCAAATGTTTATATGCTGTAATTTTGTTTCCCACGTTGCACAAAATAAACCAAGTCCTTTATGCCGATGTTCAGCATATAACATGTGATTAGGGACATCCATCGGAAGATGTAAAATTTCTTTAAGTCCACTTCTCAAAAGTTTATCACAATTCACTAAAAATGTTTTTGGTATTTGATTTGGTGGTACTGTTTGAAACGGATAGATTAGGGTTGGAGATATGGAACAATTTAAAACTGCAAATTTCTGATCAGGCTGTAACAGTGGTGAAGCAATGAGAGTTTCAATATTATCCCGTAATTTAGTAAGGGTTTGTTTAGAATCAAAAGTTATGTGATCTGAAAAGCTGACACCTAAGTAACGAATAGTGTCAGTGATTTTATGGGTACGAACAGCATGTCCATCAAATTGGAGATCTTTTTTCACATAGTTTACCTTTCTCGATTGAAAGCACTGAAGAACAAATTTAGATCCATGAATTTCGAGATTCCTGATAAACGTGACCTCATCTCAAAGTTCATCAAATCAACACCAGATGGCAACGTTATTGATGGAGATTCCAACGATTCCAACGAAAATCCAGTAGTCATAATGTCGGTTGAAAATGAGAGATATCCTTCTCTTGAAAATTAGTTCCCGAGTTTAAAGAAACATAATGTATGAGGTAAGATGTAATAAATTACTCACTAATTTACAAAGTTCATTATTAACTATCAGAAGCTTAAAACCCATTTAAATTTATTTCATTTTGGGAGTTATATATATATGAATCAAATTCTACTTTTAATTATACAGCTGTGGATATATAAGTTTATATTCTAACTTTTTTGAGTATTCCATGTTCATATTACAGATATGAAAACTTTCATTATAAGGGGAATAGATTTTTATTTGCTAAAAGTTTATGATTGAAATAGTATACTGCCTATTGTAATGCCTAGAGGTGCATCCGGAATTGGTGGATATCATAGGAATGCTGTCCTGCCTTCCCCGAGAGGGGTGGTAGAGGGAAATCAAAATACTTCCCATGGACCAACAGACTTCTGCTTTGCAATTGTTATTGACTTGTCAAAGGCTTTAAAGGAACAAAAAAGTATCAACAATTTAATGGTGGCATGGCAAGTAGCATTTCATAATTTGTAGGGAGGTTCGTGGATTCATAACATATTGGGCTAGGTCCATTGGACCAACAACAACCTCACATTGGGGGTTTATATAGATTATGTTTCTTTTCTATAGTGTTTTGCCCTAGGGCAGGTCTTTCACTTGTTATCATAGAATTTTACATAACAACTGCTTGTAACTTTACTAGGGAATTATAGGTGTGGTAGCTTGCTGTTGATTTCCATGATATAGATGATGTAATTGCAGTATGTAAAAACTTTATTACATATATGTAGGAAATAACATTCATTTGTAATTAATGTAAAAACTTGTTATACAAAAAAAAATACTGGTTACCCATTGTCAAAACTAGTAAGAGAATGGATTGCTTGAATGACTTCTTACACAAAATTAGTATACCACTGTCACCAAACTGTCCACTCTTCTGAGAAAGAGATAATTTGAGTATGGAATACTTAATTAATAATTAATTAGAGTTAGATTTAACACCTCACCTCATAATTGTAGATTTCTTGAAAACGAGTTTCAAGAAATCTACAATTGTGAGGTGAGTTGTTAAATCTTACTCTAATTATAATTAATTAAAATAAACCTCATAGTGTCACTTCCTTTAAATATTAATGGAATACTTAAAATTATGCCAAACTTTGAACATATATTCGGACATTGTTACCAAATGTTGGGGAATCTTTAATATTCTTACATATGTACATTTTTTTATTATCCAAAACGTATAAACCCTATTTCACCTAAGGTACATTAGGGTTATATTTTGTAAAATTTGTGTCATATAATTTTTCTTTTATCTAAAATTAAAGTTTTTTATGAATTTTATTTATAAAAACATTAAAAAGTCTGTAGTTCTTATGTTGAATCTCTGTAGATATTGGCCAAATTTTCCGTGCCCAGTGAGAAATTGTGTTAATATGAAATTTGGAACAATATGTTTGCATGTACATACATACATAAAATAATGAGAATAAGACTTTTTCTTCAGTCAACTAAAAATATTTTAAAAATTGATTAAAATTTTATTAATTCAAAAAGATTCTGGGTAATACAACTCCTAACTCTATAATCATTTACTTTCTCTAAATAGGCTATAGATAGAAAACATTTATTTATCATCATCATCAATGGCTCGACAGCCGCGGGACTTGGCCGCCTTGAGAAGCTTATGCCGGACTTTCCTGTCTGAGCTTAAACATTTATTTAATGAATGTTATTTATTTAATACAGAAGAGCACTTGAAATACAATATTAATTCATCCAAATACAAGGATAGATTTAACTAAATAATCATAATAAATGGATTAAATAGAAAACTGAGGGACTGAAAAAAATAAATGAAGATAGCAGGGGAGAGCTAATTAATTATTTTTTTACATTTTATTAAATAATATTATTTTTTCAGGTTTTTCATCATTTCCTTATGGACTATCCTCTGGGCAGGAAATTAGAACAGCATATAGAATTTATGTATCTCAATTGGATTACAAAGTGCAGTCAGGGAGAGAATCAGCTCTGGAAATGATATTGTCCATCATCAAATCATTCCCTGAGGTATGTATATAGTGTTAAAGAGGTTTTCGAAAAAGCTATGTAACATTCCTGACATCAGGAGAATTTTTGTAAGCTGCCAAGACAAGGATTTAAAATTATATTATTTTTAGTCTGAACATCTTACCTCAATATTAATGTTGATTTGTTCTTGAACATGTTTCAAAAAATTCTGTTTTATCGTCAGCTTTTCCAGACTGGTTTTATTTATGTTGCATTATGTTGCACAACCTGGATGTTGATGTCAGCTCCATCCTGTGGTGGGCCAAAGAACCTCCAAACAAGGTCACGCTCCATCGGTATATCAACATTCATAACTCTGTTTCTGTTCTCTTGAATATAAATTTTTTCCCAAATAGTCAGCTCTTTTGTATTTTCTAACTGTTTTAATAATTTAGTGTCTGAATTTGTATTATGTTTTTCTGACCAAACATGAGCAGCAACTGCAGATTTTTCTATTTCCCCATTTTTAATATTTCTTATGTGTTCTTTGGTTCTAATTTTTAGGTTTCTTTTTGTTTTCCCTATATATATCTTTTCACAACCCATGCATTCAATTTGATATATTCCTGACTTTTTATTTTTATCAGTTTTTTCATTTTTGTTGGTTTTTATTAGTTTATTTAAACTGTAGTTATTTTTTGGTGCTAATTTAATATTAAACTTCTCAAATATCTTTTGAAATTTATTATGTACCCAAGGGTGAGAAGTTTAATATTAAATTAGCACTAAAAAATAACTACAGTTTAAATAAACTAATAAAAACCAACAAAAATGAAAAAAACTGATAAAAATAAAAAGTCAGGAATATATCAAATTGAATGCATGGGTTGTGAAAAGATATATATATATATATAGGAAAAACAAAAAGAAACCTAAAAATTAGAACCAAAGAACACATAAGAAATATTAAAAATGGGGAAATAGAAAAATCTGCAGTTGCTGCTCATGTTTGGTCAGAAAAACATAATATAAATTCAGACACTAAATTATTAAAACAGTTAGAAAATACAAAAGAGCTGACTATTTGAGAAAGAATTTATATTCAGAAGAACAGAAACAGAGTTATGAATAATAAATTAATGAGTCATTTTAACATCTTACCTCATATTTCATGTTTTATCAAACACGGTAACTATAGTTTTCAAATGATCTTGTCATTCATTTTCAACCGCCATTATGACTACCGGATATTCGTTGGAATCTCCCTCTATAACGTTGCCATCTGGTGTTGATTTGACGAACTTCGAGATATCGTTGCCATCTGGTATTGATTTGATGAACTTCGAGATGAGGTCACGTTCATCCGGAATGTCGAAATTCATAGATTTAAATTTGTTCTTCTGTATAAATATTTTCTCCCAAACTGTCAAGTCCAAAGGTTTTTCCAAATGTTTTAGAAGTTTAGCTTCTTTTTCAATTCTATGACCTTCCAACAAACTATGTGCTGCAATAGCTGATTTTTCAATTTCACCATTTTTAATATTTCTAAAGTGTTCCTTTGTGCGAAGTGTCCAAATTTCTTTTTGTTTTTCCTATGTATACTTTATTGCAACCTCCACAATCAATTTGATAAATTCCAGATTTAAAATCGCACAAAGGAACACTTTAGAAATATTAAAAATGGTGAAATTGAAAAATCAGCTATTGCAGCACATAGTTTGTTGGAAGGTCATAGAATTGAAAAAGAAGCTAAACTTCTAAAACATTTGGAAAAACCTTTGGACTTGACAGTTTGGGAGAAAATATTTATACAGAAGAACAAATTTAAATCTATGAATTTCGACATTCCGGATGAACGTGACCTCATCTCGAAGTTCGTCAAATCAACACCAGATGGCAACGTTATAGAGGGAGATTCCAACGAATATCCGGTAGTCATAATGGCGGTTGAAAATGAATGACAAGATCATTTGAAAACTATAGTTACCGTGTTTGATAAAACATGAAATATGAGGTAAGATGTTAAAATGACTCATTAATTTATTAATTAAGAACCTCATAATGTGTTTCCCAATTTTAACTTTGAAGAGTTATGAATGTTGATATACCGATGGAGCGTGACCTTGTTTGGAGGTTCTTTGGCCAACCACAGGATGGAGCTGACATCGACATCCAGGTTGTGCAACATAAATAAAACCATGATGTTTTTATTATTAATTTAACATTTCTCAATGAAAGATAAATTAAATTTTGAAGAGAAAAATTTTCGCCTAGACCGGGACTCGAACCCGGGACCCTTGGCTTTCCGGGCCAAGTGCTCTACCAACTGAGCTAAAAAAAAAAAAAAAAAAAAAAATAATAAAACCAGTCTGGAAAAGCTGACGATAAAACAGAATTGTTTTGAAACATGTTAAGAACAAATCAACATTAATATTGAGGTAAGATGTTCAGACTAAAAATAATATAATTAAAATAACCTCAAAATATAACTTCCTATAATTAAATATTAAGGATTTAAAAGTTAAAACAAATGAAAACAATTCTTAAACAGGATACAATATTAATATAATAAATTTGGGAATTTTTACATTATGAGGTTTTCTTAATAAGAATCAAATAAATCGTGAATTCTTCTTACCTTATACATCTATGTTCTTTTTAACACAGAACTGTAGTATCGGAAAAAAAGATTTTATTTCCGATACTGCAGTTTTGTGTTAAAAAAAATAGATGTATGAGGTAAGAAGAATTCACGATTCATTTGATTCTTATTAGGATATGATATAATGAAGTATTGTACAAAGCAGAATAGCAAATATTAGACTTTAGCATAACTTTATTTGCTAATGAAATTTGGATAAAAGGTACATTTTTTTGTGTATTTTATTACAGGATGTATTGAAGGAACAGGCAGGACTGTTGTATGTTACACTAGGAGCTCGACTTGTGAATGATGATTCACCTGACTGTAGGAAGATGGTAGCACACTGCATTAAGTGTCTTCTAGAACAACTTGATAAAAATTCACGTGATCAGTTGTTTGATATAACCGTTAAATGGTTCAGGGAAGTAAAGGTAAGCAACACTTAAAACTATTTTAACTTTATAGGAATTAACACTGTGAGGTACATATTAAATTTAAGAAAAAAATTATCACCTGGCTGTTACTCCGTCTTCTAACCAGACTGGTTTGTTAGAAGTTGGAATATGAGGTGAGGTGATAAATTTTTTCTTAAACTTAAAACTATTTTTTATATTTGAAGAGAAAAATTATATGCCCAGACCAGGGCTTGAACCCAGGACCTTTGGCTTTCCAGGCTATACTCTACCAACTGAGCTACCTGAGCAAGTCTCTATCTAAATGCAAATTTTTCTCTTATATACGTTGTTAATTCCCATGCAGCAAATGCTATGATGCAGCAGGCCCAGGTTCGATTTCCGGTTGAGACAGGCTCCTGGGTGAGGGGTTTTTTGGGGTTTTTCCTCACCTGTAAGACAAATGTCAGGAAGCTTAGGGCCCAACGGTCCCCGAAAATCATCCGGCCGTCATCATCATCATCCTTATCACTATCATCATCATACTTCACTGGTGTGGAAAGCAACGGGAAGCTACCATAACCTATAATTCCCTAGTAAAGCTGCAAAGCATAGCATGAAAATTCTATGATTGCAGTGAAAGACCTGCCCTCGGGCAGAATTACTATGGATGGATGGAAATGCTATGAAACCTTCATTTCTATCTTTGCAAATGGCGGCTTCTTTATTAAGAAGACATTTATTTGGGAATTTTTATATTACGTTATAATGCCAGTACGGCTTCTTTTGATGTTTCTATTATTCATTTCATACATCTTAATGATGGATAAATCATATTTGAAGAAAAAAATATACACTCAGACTGGGGCTCGAACCCAGGACCTTTGGCTTTCTGGGCCAATACTCTACTGACTGAGCTACCTGAGTGAGTTCCGATCTAAATGCAAATTTTTTATATTTCACGGCAAAGATTTCTGGTAATGAAATTCCAATCCAGTATTTGTCTTCACAACTGAGGAAACAATAAACAAAAAACCAGTTGAATTCGATTTTGGTAAAGTACTTCATTTGAATAAAATTGTTATACCTCAACTAAAAAATATAAACAGCAAAACAAATGAAGACATCAGAAATACAGATGTATTTCTCATCGATATTAGTTGTCAGAGTTTATCTGACAATGGAGGGGTGCTTCCAAAAACTAATCTCGATAAGAAATACTTCTGTTTTTATGAAGTGAGGTGTAAAAATGTTCGATTCAATTATGCAATTATGAAAATACAAAATGGCTGTCTTCAACAGCCTAGCACATAGATTGGTAAATATACCCCTGAACAGAGAAAATTATGAGTTAGAGAAAAAACAGATAATTGGAGTGGCAAAAGAAAATGGTTTCAAGAAAAAAAGATACACAAAAAAAGTACAAAAAACAAAAATTGAGGAAAGAAAGCACTCTTCAGACAGAAAAACCAAAAGAAAAAAATACAGGGTATTCACATATCACCCATGGGCACACAATAAATTCCAAAAGATTTTTGAAAAACTTAATATCAGATTAGCACCTAAGAATGATTATAGCCTAAATAAACTAATAAAAACCAACAAAAATGATAAGATTTATGATAGCAGAAAATCAGGAATATACCAAATAAAATGTGCAGATTGTAATAAGATATACATAGGGAAAACAAAGAGGAATTTGACCATTAGAACTAAAGAACACATAATAAATGTAAAAAAAAGGAGAAGTAGAAAAATCTGTAGTGGCTGCTCACAAAAAAACATAAAATAGATGTAAATCAAAATTATTAAAACAGAAAACACAAATGAACTCATATTGGGAAAAAATCTAAATACAGAATAACAAGGAGAGAATCATGAATTTTTTAATTTCTGGGGAGAGACTTAATACGCAAGTTCTTTGGACCACAAAAAGAGGAGCAGGAGTCGAGATCCAGTATCATCAGTCTGTACCAACTGATGCTGGAGAAAAGATGATGCTTTGAAACATGTCTTACAAGAAACAACGAAATATGAGGTAAGATGAAGGCAGGTAAAACTTATTTATCAATTATGTAAATTAAAAAGGACTTTTAATTTATATAATAAATTTGGGAATTTTTAACATGAGGTTCAATTCATAAGAATTAAATGAATTGTGATTTCTTCTTACCTCATACTTCTATTTTTTTTTAAATACAGCACTGCAGTATCAGCGACCATTGTCACATCCTCAGCTGTTTTCACTTTTAATTTAATTTTGTTTTGTTTTACAGGTGGAACATCGTCGCTTGTCGGCACAATTGTGTGGAATTTTTATTACAATTGAAAAATCAGATTTTGTTGATCGGTTAGACATATTGTTCCCTGTGATACTGAATCAGTTCAATCCAAGATGTGGTGATGACCAGCCCGGCAAGTTTGTGAGAGCTGCTCCTCCAAGCGACATATCTGATACAGAGAAGGATGAGCGGATAAAAGATCATCATCTGTTTCAAGTTCTTCAGTTAATATTGAAACTCTGCACTTGTTGTCCAGACATCTTAAAGGAACCAAGATGGCAAGATGATGTGGACATAGTGACAGGTATCTATGTTTATTAAATTAATATTGAGAAGCTAGAGCTATTACTATGATAGAAATAAGTAAATTAATGAACACAACTAAACTATTGTAATCGATGGTAAAGTAAAAAATGTTTATATTTGAACAGAAAAATTTTCGCCCAGGCCGAGACTCGAACCCGGGACCCTTGGCTTTCCAGGCCAAGTGCTTTGCCTGAACCGGGAATCAAACCCCAAACCTTCAGCTGGTGAGCATCAGCATGGAAAGCTGAAGGTTCGGGGTTCGATTCCCGGTTCAGGCAAAAATGTTTCTAATTTAAGAATGAAAAATTAATTAGACCAATGGGAAGACCATTGAAGAGATGGAAGGACCAATTCGACCTATAATGAGATCGGAACAGGCCATTGGGCTTAATCTTTGTTGCTGATGATGATGAAAAATTACTGTTTGAACCAGAATTTGAATCCGGTTCAAACATTAATTTTTCTTCATGGTTAAATATGAGAATTAACATTATGAGGTTCTTATTCATGAAGAATGAGTAATTTTTTATATCTTACCTCATAGTTTATGTTTTCTTAAACACAGGAACTGCAGTTTTCAAAAGGAACATCCCTTCCATTTTCAACCGACATTATGACTACCGGATTTTTGTTGTAATCTCCATGTATAACATTGCCATCTGATGTTGATTTGATGAACTTTGAGATCAGGTCCTGTTCATCAGGAATTTCAAAATTCATGGACTTAAATTTGTTCTTCTGAATATATATCTTCTCCCAAGCTGTCAATTCTAAAGGTTTTTCCAAATGTTTTAGAAGTTTGGCCTCTTTTTTTAATTTTATGACTCTCCAACAAACTATGTGCTGCAATAGCTGATTTTTCAATTTCACCATTTTTAATATTTCTAAAGTGTTCCTTTGTGCGAGTGTCCAAATTCCTTTTTGTTTTTCCTATATATATATATATATATATATATATATACTTATTGCAGTCTCTACAACTAATTTGATAAATTGCAGATTTTTTTACTATCTGGGATGTTCAATTTCTTAAGTTATGTAGATAGGAGCCCTCAGGGGTCCTCATCTAGGGGATATGTGGATGGCGACCACAAGGTGCCCAAGCTGTGCAAAACATTTCTTCCACTTACTTGTGTTTTGCACTCTTTTAACTTTACTATCTAACCTCTCTTGGTTAACTCTTGTTTTTTCGACCCTGACGCTATTAGGGCATCCGAGGGCTAGGGAGTCCTTCCTTTCTTCCATTTCTTCTTTCCTTTATTTTCTTTTCTTCTACAGAAAAGCCTGACCAGAGGCTATAAGATGGCAGCCCCATCACTGGTCTTGCCTTCCTTTGGCCAACAACCAATCGAAGGGACTACTATTATGCTTTCAAGTCTTATACGAGAATTTCCCATAAGGGAAAATTTTCTATAGGATCGTAACAGGCCTCGGCCTAATACTTGGAAGGAAGAAGAAGAGAAGATGTAGATAGGAAATAACACTATGAGGTTTTTTAATATTGTAAATTTTTAATATTGTTTTTTTTTTTTCCTTTCACTCACCTCATACTTCATAACTCCTCGCAGACCTAGGTTTCGTCACAAATGATGTGAGGATATGAGGTGAGTGAAAGGAAAAAAATAAACAATGTTCAATTTCTTATTGGTTATTAATAGATTACCAAGGCTAAATGTATTTATTGGTGCCAATGCAATGTTGAATTTCTTGAAAATTTTTTGAAATTTGTTATATATTTTAGAATAAGTAATTTTCTTAAATTGTTTTCCTTTCTTTGAATCAGATTGCATGGTGGTGTATTCTTTTAACCTTTTTTTTGTTGTCTGAATTTCTTTAATTTATTTATAATTATTTCCTTTCCAAAACCATTTAAATTAGCTATGTTGAAAATCTGATTGCATTCTTTCTTAAAACCTTCTTCATTTAGTGGAACATTTAATAATTTATATATCAAACTGTTGAAAATTACATGTTTATGCGCAATATTGATTGAAACCTGAAGACTTTGTATAATTGTCAGTATGAGTTTTTTTTTATGTTAAATTTGGGAATTTTTAATATTATGAGGTTCAGTTCATAAGAATTAAATAATCAATATTTAATTTTAGGAAGTTATATTTTGAGGTTATTTTAATTATATTATTTTTGGTCTGGACATCTTACCTCAATATTAATGTTGATTTGTTCTTGGACATGTTTCAAAACAATTCTCTGTTTATCTTCAGCTTTCCCAGTCTGGGAAAGCTGAAGATAAAACAGAGGAAATTGTTTTGAAACATGTCCAAGAACAAATCAACATTAATATTGAGGTAAGATGTCCAGACCAAAAATAATATAATTAAATAATCACTTCTATATAATAGAAGTATGAGGTAAGAAATAATCACGATTTATTTAATTCTTATGAGTATCCTTCCTGAATA
Organism: Diploptera punctata; assembly: GCA_030220185.1. Classification (NCBI taxonomy): domain Eukaryota; kingdom Metazoa; phylum Arthropoda; class Insecta; order Blattodea; family Blaberidae; genus Diploptera; species Diploptera punctata. Next base: position 135,731 of record JASPKZ010004937.1, on the reverse strand, counting down.
TTTTGAATTCAATTTTTTCCTTTTTTTATATTCATTCCTTATTATGTATATTATTATCATATGGCCAACATCGTCATCCTTATCATTATCATCATCCTTCACCAGTGTGGAAAGCAACGGGAAGCTACCACACCTACAATTCCCTAGTAAAGCTGCAAGCATAGCATGAAAATGCTATGATTGCAGTGAAGGACCTGCCTTCGGGCAGAATTACTATGGATGGATTATGTAGAGGTCCAAAAGTGGGTTTTGTTATTCTTTTCTAATTCCATAGTAAATTTTACAGATTCATCTTGAAGATTGAATAAAAGGAGATTCCAACAAAAATCTGATTGTATTAAAAAATCGGTAGTCATAATGTCTGTTGAAATTGAGAGAGATGTTCTCTTGAAAACTGCAGGCATAGGACCCATATTTATTAAAGTTTAATTTTTTTTATAAAAATGCAAATTAGTTTTATTTATCTGCAATCCATGTACACAAATATATATTTATGATTTTGTTGTAATTAAAATATTTTGTTAATAAATTAATGAGTCATTTTAACATCTTACCTCATATTTCATGTTTTTCAAACACGGTAACTATAGTTTTCAAATGATCTTGTCATTCATTTTCAACCGCCATTATGACTACCGGATTTGAAAACTATAGTTACCGTGTTTGAAAAACATGAAATATGAGGCAAGATGTTAAAATGACTCATTAATTTATTAATTAAGAACCTCATAATGTGTTTCCCAATTTTAACTTTGAAAATATTTTGTATTCGTTTGCAGAGAATTGTCAAGTTCTGCTGGCACATCCGCATGAGTGGGTTCGTCTTGCAGCTGCCCAGGTGTTGGGATATGTGTTCAGTTCCCTAGATGCTAACAAAGTGGCCAAATTAGCTCTTTCTACAGATGAAAAACCTAGCAGATCAGAATGTGGTTATTTCTACACTGACTTGAAATTCAAGTTAAAATCTCTGATATTAGATTTATGTGCCCAGCTACAGCCTGCTGACATTTCGGCCAGTCTTATAGAACAGGTAAGAAAAATATATGAGTTGCTTAATTCCACATATTTTTTCAGTCATCATATGTATAAATTGTATAAGAATCTGATGTAGTTTTATTTTAGAAAGAAAAATTACGTTCGAACCGGGAGTCGAACCCCAGACCTCTGACTTTGTATTTCAGTCAGTAACCGTTACGCTATTCAAACTTCCGAAAGGAACGTCGAATTTTATTCTAATTATACAATTAATTCTCCTTTCATCCGAAGGCTGATATCCATCGCTATCAACAATGCCATCTGGCGACTTCTTTTTTAAGTATTTTTATTGAGAATTTAAACATAAATTTTTAAGCGGTTAAAGCTACTATATGTTATATTTTAAATTAACATGTTCCAGAATTGGTTATAGTTTTGTTTTAGAAAGAAAAATTACATTCAAACCGGGAGTTGAACGTAATTTTTCTTTCTAAAATAAAACTATATCCAATTCTGGAACATGTTAATTTAAAATATAACATAAAAATATATAAGAAACTGTTCAGTTCATTTCAACTACCCAGTGAACAATGATTTTTTTTTTTAATTTGTGGTGCTTCAATGGATGGTAGGTGAATTAAAAAAAAAATGTTCAGCGTAAGATTGGCACCAAGAAATGAATATAACCTCAATGGGATAATTGAAATAAAAAAAATGATTAGAAGCCCTACTGGCTTTACAAAGTAGTGTTAAATTCCTAATAAATGTCTTCTTAACTAAGAGCCGCCATTTGCAAAGATAGAAGCAAAGGTTTCAAAGCATTTGGCACAAAGGAATTACAACGTATATAAGAGAGGAATTTGCATCTAGATCGCAACTTGCCTCGGTAGCTCAGTTGGTAGAGCATTTGGCCTGGAAAGCCAAGGGTCCCGGGTTCGAGTCTCGGTCTATGCGAAAATTTTTCTCTTCAAATATAAAAATGATAATATTGAATAAAATAAACCAGGAATTTAAATGTGGAGATTGTAATAAGATTTACATAGGAAAAACAAACAGAAATTTGAAAACCAGAGTAAAGGAACACCTTAGGAATGTCAAAAATGGGGAATTGGAAAAATCAGCAGTAGCTGCTCATGCTTGGCCATAAAAAACATAAAATTGAAAGAAAGGCTAGTTTAATAAAACCAAATAGAAAAACCTAAGGAGCTCACTGTTTGGAAAAAAAAGTCCACAATCAAAAACTAAAGAAAAATTAACGAATTTTGAAATTCCTGGGGAAGTTGATTTGATTGTGAGGTTCATTAGTCTACCAACAGATGGATTAAGAAGCAGTGCTCCTGGACAACAACATTGGTCATGTAACTACTGAAGATGTAACCACTAAGGTTATGAAACCAGTCTAATTAGAAGGCAGGATATGAGGTGAGGTGGAAAGATTTTTTTAAAATTTAAAATTAAACCTCATAGTAATAATTCCTAATGGTCAAGAATAAAAGAAATCTAGACAAAATAAAGAAAACAAATAAGACATACTATGCATTATGTTTAAGAAAGCAAATAAGACATATTATATTTAATTTTAGGAAGTTATATTTTGAGGTTATTTTAATTATATTATTTTTGGTCTGGACATCTTACCTCAATATTAATGTTGATTTGTTCTTGGACATGTTTCAAAACAATTCTCTGTTTTATCTTCAGCTTTCCCAGACTGGTTTTATTTATGTTGCATTATGTTGCACCACCTGGATGTCGATGTCAGCTCCATCCTGTGGTTGGCCAAAGAACCTCTCAACAAGGTTCCACCCTCCCATCGGAAATATCAAAATCTCATAACTCTGTTTCTGTTCTTCTGAATATAAATTTTTTTCCCAAATAGTCAGCTCGTTTGTATTTTCTAACTGTTTTAAATAATTTAGTTGTCTGAATTTATATTATGTTTTTCAGACACAACATGAGCAGCAACTGCAGATTTTTCAATTTTCTCTCATTTTATTTTAATATTTCTTAATGTGTTCTTTGGTTCTAATTTTTAGGTTTTCTTTTTGTTTTCCCTATATATATTCTTTTCAACAACCCATGCATTCACTTTAATAATATTCGCTTTTCCCCTTACTTGTTATTTTAAGTATCAGTTTTTTCATTTTGTTGGGTTGTTATTATTTATTTAAACTGGTAGTTATTTTTTGTGTTGCTAATTGAATAATTAAACTTCTCAAATATATTTTGAAATTTATTATGTACCCAGGGGTGATATGTGAATTTCCTATATTTTTTCATAGGTGGTTCTTCTTTTTCAAGATTACTTCTGTTTATCATTTTTTGTTTTTTATACTTTTCTATCCTTTTATGTAAAAAACAAAAAATGATAAACAGAAGTAATCTTGAAAAAGAAGAACCACCTATGAAAAAATATAGGAAATTCACATATCACCCCTGGGTACATAATAAATTTCAAAATATATTTGAGAAGTTTAATATTAAATTAGCACCAAAAAGAACTACAGTTTTAAATAAACTAATAAAAACCAACAAAATTAAAAAACTGATAAAAATAAAAAGTCAGGAATATATCAAATTGAATGCATGGGTTGTGAAAAGATATATATAGGGAAAACAAAAAGAAACCTAAAAATTAGAACCAAAGAACACATAAGAAATATTAAAAATGGAGAAATTGAAAAATCTGCAGTTGCTGCATCATGTTTGGTCTGAAAAACATAATATAAATTCAGACACTAAATTATTAAAACAGTTAGAAAATACAAACGAGCTGACTATTTGGGAAAAAATTTATATTCAGAAGAACAGAAACAGAGTTATGAATTTTGATATTCCGATGGAGGGTGACCTTGTTTGGAGGTTCTTTGGCCAACCACAGGATGGAGCTGACATCGACATCCAGGTGGTGCAACATAATGCAACATAAATAAAACCAGTCTGGGAAAGCTGAAGATAAAACAGAGAATTGTTTTGAAACATGTCCAAGAACAAATCAACATTAATATTGAGGTAAGATGTCCAGACCAAAAATAATATAAGACATATTATGCATTATGTTTAACCCCTCAACGTGGGTAGAGTTAAATGGCCCGTCATAACCAGATGCGGGAGGAATTTTGACTGGGGTTTAAATCCGGTCATCCATTGCCAGTATTCAAGTAACACATTTAAAAGGATCCTGCGTAATTTAAATTATTTCAGACTCCCTCTCGGTGTATACTTAATATAACATTTAATAAATTATAAATATTATAATACATAACATCTCTTCAGGTGTAGACTATCAATGGTTTTTATTCCACAGTTGTAAAAATAATTAAAACAACACAGTTCACATATATAATTAAAACAGTGAATTACACAACAAATTCTTTGAAGGATTCAGAGAACCGGCACACTACCTAACAACACAATGCAATATTACACAAAGAGAAGGGTCTTCCGGAAAAAAAAATAAAAAAAAACTCAGAGCTGAAGGGGGCTTTAGAAATTTAGTTTAGTGTGATAAATTTTAAAGCAATTTTCGAGGCATAAACCAGCTTGGCAGTCGGGACACCAGTAAGTTGACTCTTTTCTCTTTCCATGTTTACTGCAAACAACACACCTCTTTTGTGGTTTAGACTTCTTCCCTGTTGGGGGAATCTTCTCCAAAAAATGTCTTTCTAACAATCTGGGTACATTATTATTGCTCGTGTGCCTTCCAGGAACTTTCCTTTCTATACATGAACCATGTTGAGCTAAGAGACCTTCAACTAAATCGACCCTAAATTTCAAGTTATCTTTCTTTTCGTTTCAAATATTTTGTTTGTATATAATACTTGCATTTAGTATGCATATGTTTAAAAGTCTTTTAAACATTTTCATGGACCATTTACTCATTTTTTTTCTCTCGATCAGGTAACCTTGTAGTAATTGATCTTTCAAATCCACGCCTCCCATGAAGTAATTGTAGTCGCATATCATCGCCGGTTTAACCTTATCGTGCCCTCTTCTTGTTTTCACAATTTTGTTTTCGTCAGTATGGTACGTAGATAACATTGTCACATTCTTTTTGTCACTCCACTTCATAACTGTAACTGGACCTGAATGTTGTGAAATAAGTTCACCCTTTTTCAATTTTTTCTCCTTTACTGTCTTCGGCACATGTTTCCTATTTAGTCGAAGAGTCCCAACACAGTCAGTTTTAAAATATTTTAATTTCATTGCCAATGACGGAGAATTATAAAAATTGTCCATCCACAATGTATACCCTTTTCCTAGTAATGGTTCCATAAGTTGAAATACGATAGCCATAGTTTTATTCGCTACACCTGACGTCAAAGTAGAATCCAATTTTGTGTCCTTGCCTGTATAAACAATGAACGACCACAAATAGCCAGTAGTCGATTCGCAGAGTTCAAAAGTTTTAATTCCGAATTTTGATGATTTTAGCGGTAGATATTGAATGAATGATAGACGCCCTTTCCATAATGTAAGGGATTCGTCGATTGAAATATTTTGTTTTGGTATGTACATTGTTTGAAATTTATTGTTGAGGTACTGTACTAAAGGATAAATCGGAAATAACTTTTTTGGGCCGTCATAGGTAGTGAATTTTATGTCATTGTTGTTAAAATGAAGAAATTTGCAAATAGATTCAAATCTGTCCAAGGACATAACAGAACCAAATATGGGCGTGGCTATTGTCGAATTTCGTGAAAAATAAGAGCGAAAAGTAGGTTTCTGTACTATTCCCATCAACATAAATAGTGCTAAAGTAACATACATTTCATCAAGTGTCACAGGGGTCCATTCTCTCACTCTGGATCGAAATGAGAAAAGCATACCCCGAGATTTCATGTACTGTTCTGCATAACGGTTAGTCTCTGTAACAATCATGCTGACAAGTTCAAGAGTGAAGAAAAGTTTGAATGCTTCTACCACACTACTAACATTTCTTGCAACACTTTGTGGGCCGAACACATTAGTGAATGTTTCACGTTTTGGGACATAATTACACATGGATTCCCATGTAAATATTTCAACCCCTTCTGCCTGACCTGCTATAGTATTTCCTTCTGAATCACATTCCAAATCGGATTGCACTTCCGCTTCTGCCACTGCTACGTCACTTAATTCAGATTCGTCATCAGAATCAAAAACACTTTCTTCTGAATCACTAAAACGAGAATTTAAAAGATTCTCAATCTCGGAACTCGATAAACTTTTCGCCATTTCCTTAGTAAACGCTAGACAAAATCACCAAGAACTAAACACAGAATGAAACATGGATTTTCTTCCTTTGAAAAAAATAAAATAAAAAAAGGTCAACTGACCATTTATTGGTCAATATAACATTCTGGTTTGTTCTTGAAGTTTACAGCTAAAAAGAGGGCATAACACAAAAATCTTTTATGGAGTTATAAATATAAGAAAGTGTCAGGAGACACAAGAATAACTATAAAACTAAAATTGTTTTAAAATGTTCCTTAATGACATCAACGAATAATATACACACTAATAAAAACATTGAAGTCTCTATATCATAATTCTATAAACGGGAAATAGTTAACGTAAAAAATAAGATAATAATAACAGTTTATAGCAGTGCGTGCAGATTGCGAACATGTCACGTCCTTCCGCATTTGGTGAAGAATTCACCCCGCGTACATGTCACGTCATTCCACGCTGACGGGTTAATCTATAAAAATAGTTAAAAATTAAATTGTACCTGTTGGTAGGTGCCGTCATCCTCAACTTTGTTAAAATATCGTATATAAAATTAACTGGAGCGCTTTCGGAAGTTATCTTCCATCTTCTGCAGGTTGAGCTTCTGCTACTTGTTGTTGTTGTGTACGGTGATGTATACTCCAACTATTTGTAACAGCAGCTGTTTGTTTTTGACAATCTCGTATAATGGGTTTGACTGGGGTGCATTCTCCTTTATAAAGGAAACAAACAACACCTCACTTCTTAATGAGTACGCACCCCAGTCAAACCCATTATACGAGATCGTCAAAAACAAGTCAGTTGCTGCTACAAACAGTTAGAGTATACATCACCGTACACAACAACAACGAGTAGCAGAAGCTCAACCTGCAGAAGGTGGGAGATAACTTCCAAAAGCACTCCAGTTAATTTTATATACAATATTTTAACAAAGTTGAGGACGACGGCACCTACGAACAGCTACAATTTAATTTTTAACTTTCATCATATGACTTCACCTCAACGGAATTTGATATGAATTTTACTAGTATTGATATAAAATTAGATTTTATTAAACCACAATAAGATTAATACTAGCACATGGAAGTGAAACCTGGGTTGTAACATAGAAAACTGAAGATATGTTAATTACAGGGAGCGGCATAATTCAGTTAACCACTACACGTGGTTGCAAGAAAAAAAATCAGATTGGTTGAAACTGGGGTTTGAGTACAGGACCTTCAGAATATAATCTCAAACACTACTGCTTACTAATGTTTGAGATTATATTCAAACCTCAGTTTTAACCAATTTGATTTTTTTCTTTGCAACCATGTGCAATGGTTAATTGACTGATGCTGCATACTGTATATTTGAAAGGAAAATACTAAGAAGTATTTGGACCTATCAATGACAAAAGAACTGGAGAATTAGATATAAAAATAAATGTATGATACTTATATAGAGAACTATAGGGTGAACAATTATTAAATTGAAAAGGTTACAGTGGGCTGGACATGTACGGAGAATGGCCAGGCAAAGCATTTCCAAGATGGTCATAGGACAAACATTTGGTTAGCGTTTTAATTATTAATTTAACACTTCTCACTGAAGGATAAATTATATTTGAAGAGAAAAATTCTCACCCAGACTGAGACTCGAACCCGGGACCTTAGGCTTTCTAGGCCAATGCTCTACCATCTAAGCTACTGGGGCGAGTTCCAATCTAGATGCAAATTTTTCTCTTATTATACGTTGTAATTCCCAGCACCAAATGCTATGAAGCCTTTGCTTTTATCTTTGCAAATGGCGGCTTCTTATTTAAGAAGACATTTATCGGGAATTTAACACTACTTTATAAAGCCAGCAGGGCTTCTATTGATGTTTTTATTATTGATTTAATACTTCTCACTGAAGGATAAATTATACTTGAAGAGAAAAATTCTCACCCAGACCGAGACTCGAACCTGGGACCTTTGGTTTTCTAGGTCAATGCTCTACCATCTGAGCTACCGGGGCGAGTTCCAATCTAGACGCAAATTTTTCTCTTATATACGTTGTAATTCTCAGTACCAAATGCTATGAAGCCTTTCTTCTATTAGCAACCTGTTTGGAAATCCTAAGAAAAACATGACTGTATGCTGTAAAAGAGGGTAGTCAACAACTATTGAAGTTGAAGAATTAGAAAGAGATGTTGAGGAAGCTCGAAGCCTGTCTTGGGCTGTGGTACCATTGGTGATGATAATGCTGACAATTAGATGGTAGAAGTAGAATTAAGATAGAAATGGGGGGAAGAAATGAATAAAGGAAGAAGAGAGGGAGAAATAGAGAGAGACATCTAATAAAGAAAAGTGGTATTAAATTTTAGGTACAGCCTAACAAATTTTGCGTGTTTACTTGTAAAAATGACTAATTACATTTATCATGTTTTTCTTTTTTTGAAAAGAAAAATTAACACTTGAAACCTGGACCTCTGGTTCTCTGCACCATTCGAGACACAATACAAACGTCAACATTTGTTTCCTCATATACAATTCTCTAATCGTCCAAAGGCATATAGACGACGCTACCAACAGCAAACGGACAGTTTCTATTCAAGAAGTATTTTAAATGAGAATTTTACCCTACATTTGAACAGTAAATCTTAATACTTCGTTGTTATATTTAAGTGTTAATACTTTCTAATACTGGACAACATTTTTTTGAAAAAAAAAATTAATGCTTGAACCAGGACTTGAATCCTGGACTTCTAGTTCTATGCACAGTATGCAATCCATTACAACATTCAAGACACAATACAAACGTCAACATTTCTTTTCCTAGAATACAGTTCTCTAATCATGTGATGGTAGATAGACAGCGCTACCAATATATTGATGTTTGTATTAAATCTTGAATGGTGTAATGGATTGCATTCTGGTACATAGAACCATAGGTCTGGGGTTCAAGTCCGAGTTCAGGTGTTAATTTTTTTTTTTTTCAAAATAATATTGTCCAGTATTGGAAAGTATTAATATTTAAATATAACATTGAAATTACTGTATCATGTTTTATTCAAACTTTGGCAAATGTTGGATCCTTTTTTATAGTACATAGTACTGTAATGTTTTATTTTTTGGCCATTTAGTAAAACTGTAAAGTACTGAAATGAGATGTATATAAAAAAATAATTTAATATTATCTTTATTACAGGTTGTGAAGAACTTGGTATTTCTAGGTCGTATTCTCAGAAGGATATCACTGACAGGGAAGAATGATGCAGATGTTGAGGAACAGTCTGATGATGAATCAGAGGGTCAAATCAAACTCTCGTTGTTGTGGATGATTCAGAGGATGAGAAGAATTGCCAATGTGGAGATGATACAGACACCTAATTCTACTGTGATGGTAAGTCTTCGGTTTCACTTACATCACCATTGCTGCTTAATGGTAAAAGTATGCTGTTATCATTTTTTTTTCATTTAACTGGTTTTAAATGTATACATCATCTTCCTGTGCCAAATATTAAGTTTTGATTCTCTTCCTCCAATTGTCTCTTACCTTCCAGTCACCATCCTGTAATCCCGTGTCCTTCATAAAATTCGTAATTCCCTCTATCCATGTCTTCTTAGGCATCTCTCTTCTTTTCCTTCGATTTGGAATCCACGCCAAACTCTTAATTTGTCCTCTCTTCACGTGTCATCATTATTAGTGTTGTTATTGCTATCACTATCATTATTTTTATTATCATCAATGTTTTCAGCCACACATATTACAGTTCTAGAAGGGCTGTTTACGAATCACAAAAGTTTCAAATCCATCTCTTCTTTCTTCTTCTTCTTCTTCTTCTTCTTCTTCTTCTTCCTTCCAAGTATTAGGCCAAGGCCTGTTACGATCCTATAGAAAATTTTCTTTCCAGCGTTTCATAGGACAGCCCAGAGATCTTCGTCCTCTTGGTATATAATTATAAACATCTTTGGGGATCCAATTTGAACTCATTCTTTCAAGATGGTGTTTCCAATTTAGTTGGTACTGTTTAATACGAGGGTGAATCAAATATAAACCGGAATTATTGTTTACAATTTTATCAAATTAACAAAAAAATACAAAAACACCACCTCATTTTTCTACGTAGTCTCCTGCATTTCCAACACACTTTTGCCATCGAGTTGGCAACTTTTTGATGCCATCCTTGAAGAATGAGGGATGACGTGTAGTCAGCTCTCTACCGCTGCATTGTCACCAAACCGCCTTCCTCCCAGATCTTCTTTCAGTGGCCCAAACAAATGGTAGTCACAGGGTGACAAATCTGGACTGTAAGGAGGATGTTCCAGAGGTGTCCAATGCATTTTCGTCAGTTTTTCGTCAAATTTTTTGTTCCTGGCTGAGGAGCCGAGGAACCCACCTGGCAGACAATTTTTGGAATTTGAGTTCATCACTGATGATGGCTTGAACACTACCGAAGCTTATTCCAACGTGTGAAGCAATTTCAGAAATTGTTATGCGCCGATCCTCCTCGATAAGGTCCCGTACAGCACGAATGTTGTCTGCAGTGATGCTTGTTCGTTGCCGTCTTTGGCGGGGCTCATTTTCCACTGAATCCCGGCCTGCTAACATTTTTTTACGCCAATCATACACCTGCGTCTTCGAAAGGGTTGCTTCCTCGAACTGCGCATGGAGCCTTCTCAAAATTTCAAACGGTTTAGAGCCTTCTTTTGCCAAAAACTTAATAATAATGCGTTGCGCAACAGACGTGTGTACCTCTTGCTCACTCATGGCGTACTGAAGCAAGCGGCCGCCCTTCGGAGTGCGACACATCAAGATCCCTATTCCAGACACCCCCACCAACTTCCCCTCCAAACCGCAACGTTTGCAGTTTGCTACCAGAGCCTCCAGATACAAATTCCGGTTTATATTTGATCCACCCTCGTATATTCCAAAATTGGCCATCTTTTCATTGGATATTCATTTGATCTGCCTCATGTTGATAATGCAGGATTACCTTAGGGATTCTTTCTGTTTTATGCAGTGCCACCGAATTGTCTTATGACATTTATGGCATTCTCTCCTGACATTTGTTGAATTGTAACCCATTTCTAAGGTAGGGGTGAAATGACAGATGATAAAATGATAATGAAGCATCAGGGGAGACCTTAAACGTAACCTAAATTCCAGACCATAGACAACCATAGGAATAATTTCCTTTAAAGAAAAATTCCAGTGGTTTGAGCGTAAATTGAACCCAGGACATCATGTACTATGATTAGTAGTTCTGGTCACAAAACCAGAAGGCTGGTCACCCTAAGGATTCACCTTATTGGTCTAGAACAGAGCCGCCCAAACTTATTTGTATCGCAGGCTAAATGGAAGAAACATCAATGTGGTGCAGGCCATAGGCTCTATTATAGCTGTTGTGCAATATTGTCATTATTTATTTATTTATCAAGTTTTGCAATGTTTCACATCATCTTCCTGCGATAAATTAATCTACTGTCATTCTCCTCCAAATCTCTCTGTCATTCCAATCTCCATTGACCAATCCTTCTCTCCTGCTACTCAAAACATCATCAATCTCCACATTATTTCTTTTACAGTCTTCTTCTTCTACCAAGTAGCACACATTCTAGTATTCTTCTTGGGAATCTGCCTTCTGTCTTTCTTTTAATATCACCATACCATTTTTATTATTATTATTATTATTATTATTATTATTTTAAGCGTGTGTTGGTTTGTTACATTTCTTGTTATGTCATTATATCATATTTCACAAGTTCTTGTTATATTACTGATAGACTAATATTATAGGCCCTTCCTTAGCATATTCTAATTTATTAGAATGCTACAGGCCTACAGGGGTCAGATAGAAAGTGACGGAGGGCCATATTTCCCTGGTCTAGAAGTTATGTTCCTTGCCTCTGGTCCCATGAGTTACAAGTTCAAACCACTGAGGTCGTTGGATTTCTATTGATGGAAAATTCCAAGCGATGGTCCTCTGAGAGGGACTTTTAGCTGTAGGTTCCAAGTTTGAAGATTTTGGGCTTGTAAAAGAAAACTTCATGCCTTTCCCATTCAAGTAATACCTTAGATGCCTATTAGGTGTCTTTTAAGATAATGAGCTAACCGCTTGTCACTCTTTTATTCATTTGTAGGGAAATAAGCATAACTAAATTATTCTTGGTTAACCCATTCACTTCAGGTTTAAATGGCCAATGCATTTTCCCAGAAATCGGATTTAAATTACTGTAAATTATATTGTCTATTTCCAGATATTCAAAACAAACATAAAATAACGGTACTTGAGATCACAATAAGAGTGAAGGCAAAAACAATTCCTCTACTATTCATAAATGTTAACAAAAGATTATCTTGTCAAGGGATGTACAAAATATGTAACAGCTGAGTTAAACTAGTGTACCTCGTCTTCTGAGTTGAAGGTCATTTAACTGCCAGCGAGTCTACCTCATCTTTTGAGGTGGATGGGTTAAGTAACTTCTGCAAGGGAGTATCCTTGTATCAAATGGGAATGTATGGGTATAGACAGACAGACAGTTCTGATGGTGGTAGTAGCTAATGAGAGAATTATTGAAATTCTCCCATTAATTTTTATTAAATTTATTAGACAAATCAAATTAAATAATCTGTGTAATGTGTTTCAGCGCATGGCTGTATTTAAATGGATTGGAGCAATGGTTGTGGATCTCGGACGACAAGGACTTCCAACTCTAGCCTATCAACTTCTAGCACCAATTGCTCGAGAACTGATAAATGACAATAAATCAGAGTTATTCCAGCTTGCAAAACAAGTTTCAGATGTTATAAAAAAGAAGTTAGGAATGGAAGCTTATACAAGACATTTGTCTCAATTACAGAATAATTTAGCTGCAAGGAGAGCTGATAGAAAGAAACGTAAAGCTATTGAGGTAATTATTGTGTACACAAAGTACTTCATGTAAGTGTTCCTTATGTGAAGAATGATTATGAGGAGAAAGGAGAAGGTGATTGCACACATACAGCAATCAATAAATTGCAGGAACTGCATAAACTAAGGAAATTCCTTACTAAGTCAAATTTATGGTCCGATTTTGCTGGTTTACCAAATATATCTTTCTTTTATAATAAGTAAGATGAATCTGTTGCATCTTACCTCATAAAAGTTGAAAGAAGATAAAGTAAGGTGAAACAGACTTCGTAAATTAATGAGTCATATTTTTACATCTTACCTCATATCTTATGTTTCTTTAAACACGGGAACTAGTTTTCAAGAGAAGAATCTCTCTCATTTTCAACCGACATTATGATTACCGGATTTTCGTTGGAATCTCCATCAATAACGTTGCCATCTGGCGTTGATTTGATGAACTATGAGATGAGGTCACGTTCATCTCGAAATTCATGGAACAAATTTAGATCCATGAATTTTGAGATTCCTGATTCCTCATAACATTATGAGGTTCTTAATTTGTAAATTAATGAGTCATATTTTTATATCTTACCTCATATCTTATGTTTCTTTAAACACGGGAACTAGTTTTCAAGAGAAGGATCTCTCTCATTTTCAACTGACATTATGACTACCGGATTTTCGTTGGAATCGTTGGAATCTCCATCAATAACGTTGCCATCTGGTGTTGATTTGATGAACTTTGAGATGTTCTTCGAAGAACAAATTTAGATCCATAAATTTCGAGATTACTGATGAACGTGACCTCATCTCAAAGTTCATCAAATCAACACCAGATGGCTATGTTATTGATGGAGATTCCAACGAAAATCCGGTAGTCATAATGTCGGTTGAAAATGAGAGAGATCCTTCTCTTGAAAACTAGTTCCTGTGTTTAAAGAAACATAAGATATGAGGTAAGATGTAAAAAAATATGACTCATTAATTTATGAATTAAGAACCTCATAATGTTATTTCCCATATTTAACTATGAATGAAACAGACTTATTTATTAAGATGATCCTCATAATGGGAAGCAAGAAGGAGAATAACTTTGTTGTTAACTACAGAGCATTAGCTACATACATATTTAAAGGGAGTGATGCTATTAGATTTACTTTAATTACTCTCATAATGTTACTTCCTTTTGTAATTTCATAATATCTTTCTTTTGTTAATTAAATAGTATGTATACAATTTTATAACAAGAAAATAAATGCGGCAATTAGACCAATTTTAAAATTTTGACTTTCAGGTAAACACCCATCTGTAATATTTAAATTAATATTGGGAAGTAAACATTATGAGGTTATATCATTAATAATGAGTGGAGAACATATTTTTATCGACTCACCTCATACATTTTCAAATTTCTTTGATACCGACAGTTTCAGACAATATCATGTCCCTCTTCAGTCATGACTCGTGGAAGCCATGACTGAAGTGGGACATGATATTGTCTGAAACCGTCGGTATCAAAGAAATTTGAAAATGTATGAGGTGAGTTGATAAAAATATGTTCTCCACTCATTATTAACCCATCTGTAATATTTGGATTTTGCTAATTTTTTTAGAGAATACCTTTCTCGTTTTATTTCAATGACATGCTGAGTTTCATTGCAAAAAATATATATGTATATATAAATTGCTGTTGTCAGAGTAATTTTTAAAATTTTGCTTCAAGTTAACTCTCACTCTAAATGCTCTGTTTAATGAACTAGACCTTATTTTCAATGTTTTTGTTATTCATTTCACACATCTCAATGATGCATAAATTATATTTGAAGAGAAAAATTATGCACTCAGACTGGGGTTTGAACCCAGGACCTTTGGCTTTCTAGGCCAATGCTCTTCCCTGAGCTACCTGAGCACCCCAATCTAAACAAAATTTTTTCTCTTATATACACTGTTAATTCCTGAGTGCCAAATGCTATGAAACCATTGCTTCGATCTTGCAAATGGCAGCTTCTTTTTTTAAGAAGATCTTTTATTGGGAATTTTACATTACATTATAAAGCCAATCTGCCAGTTCGAGATCTTGCATAGAACTTCAGATTTAGGATATATTTACAAATTATTTCTAGATTAAAGCTTTTGTCTCCACAGTAAAGTAGTAGAAATGCCTGCAAGAACTACTTTGATATGGTGATACCCAAACAACAGAAAAAAATTTAAGTAATAATTATATTTCTTTATATCTTGTAGGTGATGACAGAACCAGAAAAAGCAGCAAAACGAAAAATCAAGAAGAACTTAAAGAAAAGAGAATCCAAAAAGAAGAGGATCGAAAACATTAAAGGGAAAAAATTCAAGAAAAAACGAGTAAAAGAATTTGACATAGAAGATATGTAAAATAATTTTAACAATACTATTTTTTGTACAAAAATAATTTATCCATTTCTGGATATAAAGTATTTTATTTCAGTATCCTTTTAAAGTCCAATCATTCAATTACTCCTTAGTATATTGAACTAATAGTGTACTATCAAATAATATTAAGAAGATAAAGCTATTACTATGATTGAAATAAGTAAATTAATGTACACAACTAAACTATTGTAATCAATGGTAATGAGAAAAATGTATTCATAGTTAAATATGGGAAATAACATTATGAGGTTCTTAATTCGTAAATTCGTGAGTCATATTTTTGCATCTCACATTTTATGTTTTTTTAAACATGGAACTAGTTTTCAAGAGCAGGATCTCTCTCATTTTCATGAGTCATAATATCGGTTGAAAATGAGAGAGATCCTGCTGTTGAAAACTAGTTCCCCTGTTTAAAGAAACATAAAATATGAGGTAAGATGTAAGAATTTACGAGAAAAATGTATGCCTGGCCAGGAATCACACCCTGAACCTTCAGCTGTAAAGATTCAGGGTTCAATTCCCAGTTTGGCATACATTTTTCTCTTTACCATTGGTTACAATAGTTTAATAGTATACTATTTAACAAGTAAATTGATTTTAAAATCATTAGGAAGTTACATTATGAGGTTTAATTTAATATTTGAGTTTGTATTTTTTAACATTCTTACCTCATATGTTTATTTTGTTGGACGATTGTTTCAAAGCTATTGCTCCATCTTCAGCTTGTTCAGGTTCAGAGTTTGTGAACAAGCTGAAGATGGAGCAATGGCTTTGAAACAATTGTCCAACAAAATAAACATATGAGGTAAGAATGTTAAAAAATACAAACTCAAATATTAAGTAAATTGATGAGTCATTTTTTCACATGTTACGTCATATTTTATGTTTCTTTAAACATGGGAACTAGTTTTCAAGAGAGGATCTCTCTCATTTTCAACCGACATTATGACCATGTTGAATGATATGACCGTAATATTGAACCATGAAAATGAGAAAGATCCTTCTCTTGAAAACTAGTTCCCGTGTTTAAAGAAATATAAAATACGAGGTAAGATGTGAAAAAATGACTCATTAATTTACGAATTAAGAACCTCATAATGTTATTTCCCATATTTAACTATGAATACTGTTTAACAAGCCTATAATTAGGCTGATCATACATACCCTTTTGAATGGGACAGTATGATTTTTTTAAGATAAATTAAAATGTTTCATACCTCCCCTCATAATTAATGTTCTAAGTAGATCGCAATTTTAGAGTCTTGGCCACCCCATCCTCAGTACACTTGTGCCAACTGATGTTATGTCGATCGGAAGAACCACTTCTCCTTCCCTCTGTTGGTGGACCGATGAACATCTGGACCAGGTCAAAATCCGCGGAAAATTTCAAAGTTCGTAAGTTTTTGTTTTGTTAAAAACACGAAATCTATGAGTTGATATCATAATGATATTGTGAAAAGAAAAATTAATGTCTGTACCAGGAATCGAACCGTGGACCTCTAGTTCTCCAGATTAATGTGCAGCCCACTACACCATTCTAGACCTGGCACAAACACTAACAATTCTTTCCACATATACAAATCTATAATTCTCATTTAGAGTTTTAAAAAAAAAAGTTCTCCAATGAATTTCAATGATTATATCTCCTAATGTTTACTTCCCAACACTATTCAGTATTTGCAAAACAAAATCAGTACCCAATGAACAGGTTCCAAAAGGTCTTGCTGAATATTTTATACAAATATATTTTGTTGAGGACAACTGCCCCAACAGATACAGATTTTATTGTTTTTTTTAAATATTTAATAAAAATATGTAACATGTTACAAATCTCCTTGGAAACCATTGATACCAGATACCCACAAGATGAATGGTTAAGGATATATACTGATGGCTCCATGAGTAATTCAGAAGATGGAGCTGGAGCAGGAATATACAGTGAAATCTTTTCCCAATATATTTCACCTGGATCGGGAGCAACAAATTTTGTTGCAGAACTAAAGGCAGTAGAAACCGCACTACAGAATATTTTATACAGGCCTAGTTTAAGTAAGAAGATAGTAATATTGATAGATTCAATGTCAGCAATACCAGCAATAACTGGTAACCAACAAAACACCCCAATCATTCAGAACATAAGAACCATGTATAAAATTTGAAGAAGCCCAAGGTAAACACATTGTATTACAGTGGGTACCTTCGCATGTGGGATTACTGGGTAATGAACGAGCAGACATGTTAGCAAAGAAAGGCTCCAAAATCAGGCTGAGGTCAACAAAAGAGATATCCCTACAAAGAAGACAACAGGAGGTAAAGCAAAAAATACATCTCAAAAGAAGAGAACACAAATATAAAAGATCTTCAAAATAAGAAATATGAAGACATAGTGAAATATGCTGAAACAATAAAACAACTCCCTAGAAGAACAGCAGTAGCTCTCTTCAGATTGAAAACGGGCCATGACTGTCTGGATGACCACCTTCATAGAATGGGGATTGTCCCTAGAACTGTGGGATGCTCCTTGTGTGGAGAAAATGTTCTCCTAAGCAAGGAACATTTGCTAAATTGCAGGCGACTTGACCCTGAGAAAAAAGGACAGAAAGACATTGCAGGGCTTTATTGGGAAGCAAAAGGACTAATGGTGTAAACCAAGCTCCAGCCATTTGAAAACAACAACATAAAAATGTGTGATTGTTCTGCTTTTCAGAACTTTAAATATATTTTTTTCATCAAAGAAATTGAATTAGTTATTTACAAAGTTATGTAGATAGGAAATAACACTATGAGGTTTTTTAATATTGTTTATTTTTTATTATTTCACTCACCTCATACTTCATAATTCATAGCAGACCCTGGGTTTCTTCACATATTTTGTGACATTCTCAATGCTGCATCATGTTCACAACTGACGTCAGTTGTGAACGTGACGCAGCATTGAGAATGTCACAAAATATGTGAAGAAACCCAGGGTCTGCTATGAATTATGAAGTATGAGGTGAGTGAAATAATAAAAAATAAACAATAGTTATTTACACCTAACCTCAAATTTTGCTCTTTCAACTGGGACATGTCAAACTTGAAAGCATATTAATTTTTCCTTCAGTTAGATGCTGCCAAAAAGGAAGATAAGTTAAATGATGAGTTATCATATTTTAGAGCTGGCTCAAGGACTAAAACATTAATGATGATGATGACCTGGATATGTTTCAAATGAGATTTCCTTCATTTTCTGCCAAAACTGATGGAACATGCCCAAATAAGAGAACAAAATAGGAGGTGAGGTGTAAATAACAGATTCATTTTCTTTAATAAAATACCTCATAGTGATAATGTTGATTCCTATGATGAATTTTGATATTGATATTATTATTAAAATAAATTTTAAGGTGAGGTATAAAGAAATGAAGACTACGCCAATTTTGGAATATATTAAACAGTACCAACTAATAGTGAGTGGAGAACATTTTTAACGACTCATCTCATAATTTCAAATTTCTTTGATACTGGCAGTTTCAGACAATATCTTGTCCCTCTTCAGTCATGACTTCAGTGGAAATTATATGAGGTGAGTTGTTAAAAATATGTTCTCCACTCACTAATAATGATATAACCTCATAATGTTTACTTCCCAATATTAATTTAAGTACCAACTAAATTGGAAACACCATCTTGAAAGAATGAGTTCAAATTGGATCCCCAAAACTATTTATGATTATATACCAAGAGGACGAAGATCTCTGGGCCATCATATGAAACGCTGGAGGGAAAATTTTTCATAGGATCGTAACAGGCCTTGGCCTAATACTTGGAAGGAAGAAGAAGAAGATAATTTAATAATAACATTTAATGAATCTACTGTTTTGATCTCAGAGTAGCATTGCTGCCTCATAAGCATCAGTTCTGAGTTTTGATTCCCGGTTGGGATATATATATATTTTTTTTGGGTATAGCTTTTTCCTCATCTGTAGGACAAATGTCAGCAAACTTAAAAGCCCAAACCGTCCCCAAACATCATTTGACCATCCTAATCATCACCATATTTGCTTAGTATGAATTTGTGAATGAATGGTGTATTTCATTTAAATGTTCGTGTTGTCGAAGGAGGCCCTGGATTGAGTTGATCGCTCATTTGGAGAGGCCCCTCCATATCCTTGTGTGGTCAAGAAAGCATGTGTGAGATCCAAAGTTTTAGGGTCGCATGCAAATACATTAGTCTCTACTCAAATTACTTCCAATCACTGGTGAGCTGACTCACCGTGAGCAAGTGCAAAGATCGAATTAGCTACCCACTAACTGATCATGCATGAAAGTCATCGTTTTCGTAATATTGGCAAGAAATTGCCCAGAATTCTGAGCAATAAAACCACTTCCGTTATTTTTGTCTGCTAGAGGAACGCATTTACGCTTGCATCCTGCAAATAATACCGTATACAACGATGTCTGCATCGCGCAATATTAAGCCGATTCTCCTGTTCTTCCAGTTGAATTCTTTGGTAGACTCTATCAAATTCCTCTTCTCCGCGTATACCGAAAACATGATCGAAGTCTTCATGGTCCAACATCTTGGATAAAGCAGCAATGTTTCAAACTACATTGGTTCCCTTCGGGATTCTCACGATTCGTTTCTCTCTTAAGTTACCTTGTCAGGTAGCTTAGGAATTTCAACAATTATTATCGTATGAACAGATTTCTGAGTAAGCAAAATCGTATTAGGATACACCTTTCTCAGCAGAGAATGCCTTTTACAGACTAATGCATTCATAGATTCGACCCTAAATCTCCCTTCCAACGGGTCGTACCATTATAAGGGCTGGTTGATATGGGACATACCTATAAGATGAGAGGTTAAATCTATCTCAGCAACCTTTATTCACCATTCAAACTAGTAATTCAATTGAATGGTTTCAAAATGCTCCCCCAGCAGAAGAAGAAGTTATACAAAGGAATTTAATTAAAATTACAGTGGGAGGAAACACTCTGAGGTATTTACATTAATGAATGAGTTGGAGAAAATGCTTTAACATCTCACCTCATAAAGTTGCGTGTCTTCACGATACCGGTTTCAAAAGTATGGTATTACTTCCATCTTCAGTCAAATTTCAACTATCAAAATTTTACCATTCTTGATGGTCACATTGATGATAAGATGCCAGTTGGAAGACCATACGCATATGGGAAGGAAGAGTACAGAGAGATGCAAATCAGTCTGTTACATATAAGGAATTGGAAGGCAGCTGTAGGAGACAAGGAAAATGTCTAACGTGCAGGAACTTCATAAACTAAGCAAGATCCTCAGCAAGTTGAATTTATGGTCCTATTTTGCTGGTTTATGGAATATGTATTTCTTTGTTAATTTGGAGAAACTCAATCTCTGATGCAAGCTTATTTAAAAGTGTCGTACTGCAATGAAAACAAATCGTGCAGAACCATAAGTTATTGATAAGAATCAAATGCATCGTGAATTCTTACCTCATACTTCTATGTTTTTACACGCTTTATATTAGCTTGACCTGTATCTATCTATCTATCTATCTATGTAACTGAATCTTTCATCGCGTTTTTCACCCACTTAAAATAATTGGATCGACTTGAAATTTTGTATACTTGTAAAGAACCCGTGACAATACAATAATTTCATATTTATTTTCTAAAATCCTGGCCAGAATCATCAGAAAATCAAAAAAAGTGTTTTTGTATTTATGTAACGGAATTTTTGAACCCGATTTTCACCCACTTAGAAACATAGGCTAGACTTGAAACTTTGTATACTTGTAAAGGACCCGTGACAATACAATAATTTCATATTCATTTTCTAAAATCCTGGCCAGAATCATCAGAAAATCAAAAAAATTGTTTTTGTAATTGTGTAACGGAATTTTTGAACCCGATTTTCACCCACTTAGAGACATTGGACCGACTTGAAACTTTGTATACTTGTAAAGAACCCGTGACAATACAATAATTTCATATTTGTTTTCTAAAATCGTGGTCAGAATCATCATAAAATCAAAAAAAGTGTTTTTGTATCTATGTAACGGAATCTTTGAACACGATTTTCACCCACTTAGAAGCATTGGATCGACTTGCAACTTTGTATACTTGTAAAGGACCTGTGACACTATAATAATTTCATATTTTATTTCTAAATTTCTGGCCAGAATCATCAGAAAATCAAAAACATTAAAACTGGTATAATAGGTTAGGAACTTGTCGACTTTTCAGTCAATCGTTGTCAGAGCTCAGTTGGTAGAGCGGTGAACTAGTGGTATATAGTTTCAGTAATCCATAGGTCTCTGGTTCGAGTCCGGCTGGGGAGGATTTTTTTTTTAGAAGAGTAATAATTTTAGCTCATACTACAATAGTATGGAATTTAAATATATTTACATTCTTATTTTATTCTGTAAAATATTAAAACTAAAAAAAAAAAATAAATAATAGTTTTAAAAAACTAAAACAGCACGCTTTATTAGAAAATCGAACTCAAAAATGAAAAATAATTTTAATTTCCAACACGCTTGGGATAAATTTAAAGTGGTCAACAAAATAGTCTTCTCCAACACATATAGAATAAAACTAGAATTATCAACAAAAAGAAAATAATTTTACCATCAAAAGCGTGGGGTGCCTTTTATGATTTTTACATGTTCTTCTTAGAGACTTTACTTTTACCAATATCTGTTTATTATCAAATATATTAATTGATATAGAGCACCCCACGCTTTTGATGGTAAAATTATTTTCTTTTTGTTGATAATTCTAGTTTTATTCTATATGTGTTGGAGAAGACTTTTTTGTTGACCACTTTAAATTTATCCCAAGCGTGTTGGAAATTAAAATTATTTTTCATTTTTGAGTTCGATTTTCTAATAAAGCGTGCTGTTTTAGTTTTTTAAAACTATTATTTATTTAAACACAGCACTGCAGTATCGGCGAACATCGTCACCATCATCAGCTGTTTTCACGACTGTCAATTTTTTCTTTTGCCGGTAATTATCCAAACTGCCATCTGGTGCTCTTTTGAAGGAATCATTTTCTAAACTGCCATCTGTTGTATTTTTTAAGAACTTTGTAATCAAGCTTGGTTCATCTGGAATCTCGAAGTTCATGGTTCTAGTATGGTTTTTTTGAATATATATCTTTTCCCAAACTGTTAAATCCAAAGGTTTGGATAGATGTTTCAAAAGTTTTGCTTCTTTTTCAATCTAATAAACTATGTGCTGCTATAGCTGATTTTTCAATTTCTCCATTCTTTATGTTTCTGAAGTGTATATATAGGAAAAACAAAAAGGAACTTGGAAACTCGTAAAAAAGAACATATATCCATCCATAGTAATTCTGCCTGAAGGCAGGTCCTTCACTGCAATCATAGCATTTTCATTCTATGCTTGCAGCTTTACTGGGGAATTGTAGGTGTGGTAGCTTCCCGTTGCTTTCCACACCGGTGAAGGATGATGATGATGATGATGATGATGGCCATATGATTTCGGGGACCGTTTGGGCCTTAAAGTTTTCCTGACATTTGTCTTATAGGCAAGGAAAAACCTCACCCAGAAAAACTGCCCTGACCAGGGATCGAACCCAGGCCCGCTGCATGACAAGGCAGCACACTACCTCGAGACCACAACGGTGGACTTGGACATATATATATATATATACTAGAAGTCCCGGCCACGCGTTGCTGTGGCTAAGTTATACGTTAAAAATTTAAATTAAGTTGCTGTCTTTCAGCCAGATTACCTAAAACTAATACTTACACAAGAAATTAATAATATTGAAAATAAAATAAACACTGAACACACTTAAATTATGAAATAATCAATATTTGTAATTCAATTGAAATTCGCGGTTGCAACAAAAAGCACAGCCGTCTGGATCTCTCTTTGTTAAATAATAAACCAATTGACGATTTTATTATTGATTTAACAACTTCTCATTGAAGGATAAATTATATTTGAAGAGAAAAATTCTCGCCTAGACCGAGACTCGAACCCGGGACCCTTGGCTTTCCGGGCCAAGTGCTCTACCAACTGAGCTACCAAGGCGAGTTGCGATCTAGACGCAAATTTTTCTCTTATATACGTTGTAATTCCCTCGTGCCAAATGCTTGAAACCGTAGCTTCTATGTTGCAAATGGCGGCTTCTTAGTTAAGAAGACATTTATTGGGAATTTATTATTGATTGAAGTGTTAAATCAATAATCAAATCGTCAATAGAAGCCCTACTGGCTTTATAAAGTAGTGTTAAATTCCCAATAAATGTCTTCTTAACTAAGAAGCCGCCATTTGCAAGATAGAAGCTACGGTTTCAAGCATTTGGCACGAGGGAATTACAACATATATAAGAGAAAAATTTGCGTCTAGATCGCAACTCGCCTTGGTAGCTCAGTTGGTAGAGTACTTGGCCCGGAAAGCCAAGGGTCCCGGGTTCGAGTCTCGGTCTAGGCGAGAATTTTTCTCTTCAAATATAATAAACCAATTACCTTACCAAATTACCTTACACTGCCATCTGTTAGAATCATATGGAACTCACAGATAATAAAAATAATGTGACTATAAATTTAGTTATAAACTACCCTAAGTCTCAAGTAGGATCAAACTGCACACAGTTCAGTAGTTTAGGATTCCATCACGGACAAACAACGTGACACAAAATTTTTATATCTTAATAGATATGTATAAATTTTGATCATGGTCATTTTTGGTGTATTCTAGATAAGACTGGTGAAGATTTGTAAACATTTTTCAAAAATATTTTCATGAGAACAACTCAATGCCTTCATTCTTTTTGAATTCGCTAAAATGGAAGAAAATGATAGGGGATGTCATGATTCATCAAAGCACCTAGGTTGATGATAAAGAAACTGTTAAATAAAATACTATAATAATGAAATAAAAAAAATATGAAAATGATTATATTATTATTATTTATTATCATGCAAGATAAATTATTAAAATTACATGAATTCATCTAACTATTGTGTGTTATTATGATGCAGGTGAACTTGATGTTGCATTATCACCACTCATTGCTTCTTGTAATGAATTTATTTTAAAATGAAGACGTAATTCCATTGAATATCCATGGTATTTCTTCTTTACACGTTCTAACAATGACAATGCTTTTGTAAAATTTCCTTCATCTTTATACAAATGTGCAAGTTCGACCATAGCATATGGTATTAGATAAGTATCATCTTTTATCTCCTTCTCTAATGATAACACTTGTGACAAGCATTGATTGGCTTGCTCTGTGCTTTTCATGTGATGTAAACATGCCCCTTTTAACGACAAAATTAATGCCTGGTTGTCTGCTTGAAAATTTGATGCCTTCTTTAATATATCATTATTCATAGCTTCATTACATAAATCATATATCTTTTCAATTAATTCTTTATTTCTTCCTACCAATTTGATCAGATTCCAAATATACAGTAATTCTATTACAGGTAAAATTAATATTTTGTCTTGTGCAAAAAAGCGTTCTGTTTTTTTAATTATAAATTTTTCAATAGGTAATGATTTACCAGCAATTTGTTGTTTAAATTGCGGTGCTGTTCTCATTAAAGATACCATTTCTTCCATCTCTTCCGATGTTATTTGATCTTGGAGCATTATAAACGAAGATGCTTTATGGTAAGCATAAATTGTTTTAGACCAACGACTGTGACATAGTAATTTATCCATAAATGTATTTGCTATTCTCCATTCACATTTTATAACATTTACCCAAAAAAGTTCCCAAAAACAAATATCATGAAATCCTTTCCATTTATCTTGTGATTTCCATGCCATTGTGTAACAATTAATAGCTTCTTCTGCATTTCCTTTTATCAATTCCATACGTCCATTGAAATATAAAAATAACATTCCTTGTGGATATAATTGGAGACATTTTTTTAATATATCTTCACAGAAAATAATATCTGTTTCTTCATGACAAACTGCACATTCCATTCCAAGATGAAAACCAAGAAGAGCCATGGCACATACAATATGACGTAAATTTGGTGGAACATTATACCCTGCTTTTAGATCATTCAAACCAATTTGCTTATTTCCAGAAAATCCAATGAATTCCAATAATTTTATAATACGAGAGGGTAGTAATGAAATCATGATATTAAACATCCCCATACCTAGTCTTACACCACTTTCAAAGTGTTTTTTATGCCCTTCGTCTCCCCAATGTCTCTGCAATAATATATTATTACATTCTTTATAAGAATTATAACAACTCTGAATTTTAAAGCCCCCTTTAATAAAACTAGCAAACGTTTCATCTTCCAGAAATGAAATCATTGCATTTAATAATAAACTTTCTGCATAGCATAACTCAGCATGGATTTCTATCGGAGAATAAAGATCATAATTTTTCTTTCCTATAAGCTTTCCAAAAGCCTGACCAATTGTAATTTTTCTTCTAAAACTGTTACATAATGAAACACATTGTTTAGATACTTCACAAGCTTCTAATATTGTTTTGTTTTCATAAGTTAATATACCTTCGATAAATGTAATTGAAGCATTTGCAATTGCATGATACATACTCTCTTGAATCCGTGGTAAAAGAATGTCTTTTGCTTTATTATATTCATTATTTAAGAAATATTCAACTGCTACTTTTGCATCTTCTATGGATGTTTCAAGATCTTTTGTTGTTGTTACCGGCTGAGTTTCAAGAGCGTCATGGTATTCTTGATCAGAATCAGTTTGATCCATTTGATGTTTTTATTTTATAAATGGGATTCCACCATATCCTGAAAAATAATAAACAATTACATTTTTTAAATAATTAGATAGAAAAATTATCCTACATTATAGTTGAGCAGTCCACCGCTGTGGTCTCGAGGTAGCGTGCTGCCTTGTCACGCAGCAGGCCCGGGTTCGATCCCTGGTCGGGGCAGTTTTTCTGGGTGAGGTTTTTATCGGGGTTTTTTCTCACCTGTAAGACAAATGTCAGGAAAACTTTAAGGCCCAAACGGTCCCCGAAATCATATGGCCATCATCCGTATCATTATCATCCTTACCATTATCATTATCATCATCATCCTTCACCGGTGTGGAAAACAACGGGAAGCTACCACACCTACACAAATCCCTAGTAAAGCTGCAAGCATAGCATGAATTACTATGGATGGATAGTTGAGCAGTCTAAAAAAAAAAATCAATGCCCTGGTGCAGAGAGTTATGGGGCATATGCTGTTTCAAGAAATGTTCTAATGGAATTTGGTCAGTGTATGGGACCAATATTACTTGCATCATGAAGAATTTGCGTAGCTACAATAAGTAGCACCTACAAATTGAGAAAACCAGCTATAACAGTTGGGTACTTCAGCAATTGGATATAATCATCCATCTATGATTAACTCCTGTGGATGAGAGACTAGCAGTTGACTGGTGGGCCAAGAGAAAATTAATATGAAATAGAATGAAAAGCATGAATAAAGTTAGAGGTACATAAAATATTGGTAATTTGCTTTTTGCCTAACCAAAATGTGACCTAGCTAATAATCTAGGACAAATATAATGATAGGACGATTTATTTTTGTTAATCTTAAGTTTAAGACAATTCAGTATAGCTATTCTCAGTTGGCTTAAGTAAATGGAGGTCTGTATGTTAGATGAAAAAAAAAACAGCATAAAGAAGTGAAAATTTCTCTTTGTGACCGTAACAGGCCACATGACCTAATATTTGCATGAATGATGATGATTTAGGAAATTACCAATGTTTTCTCCCCATATTGGTGATTTTCCAAATTGAGATCACAAATAGAAGAGTTCCAGTGTTAGGATAGTATAAAAGCAATCTATTTTAGAAATTAATATTTTGAAGTTACCATTACAATATTAAGCACTATCTCATCATTATAAATATTTATCTATATAATCTTTCTTTGAATTTTGTAACTTTCTGATTCATTTCAGATTTTTTGTTTTGTGAAACATCTGATATTAGAATGGCAACAATATTTATATTCATTTGTTAAAACATTACCTTCTAATATAGCATTTAATCTATTATATATATATATATATATATATATAGGAGGCCTTGATAAAAATAATAAGTACAGTAATTTACTTATCATAACTGGAGAGAGGGGAGAATTCACTTATTTATAGATATTTAAGATCATAGATAAATTAAAATGTTTCATACCTCTCCTCGTAACCAATCTTGTAAGTAGATTGCGATTTCAAAGCCTTAGCAGCTTCATCTTCAGTACCATCTTGACAACTGATGTTATGTCGATCGGAAGAACCACTTCTTCCCTCTGTTGGTAGACCGATAAACCACCGGATCAAGTCAGAATTCACGAGAATTTCAAAGTTAATAAGTTTTTCTTTCTTGTTTGTGGATTTTTTCCCAAACCTTGAGTTCTTTTTGTTTTTCTATTTGTTAAATTAGACTGGCTTTTGATTCAATTAGTTGTTTTTTGGACCGAGCATGAGCAGCTACTGCTGACTTTTCACTTCACCATTTTTGACACTTCTAAGGTGTTCTTTTACCCTTGTTTTCAAATTTCTTTTTGTTTTTCCTATGTAAATTTTGTCACAATCCCTGCATTTGATCTGATAAATTCCTGATTTGTTTTCTTCTTCAATTGTTTAATTTTTATTGGTTTTAATTATCCTATTTAAGCTGTATTCGTTCTTCGGTGCCAATCTTATATTAAACTTTTTGAAAATGTTTTGAAACTTGTGGTGTTTCAATGGATGGTAAGTGAATCCTGTGGATTCTGACTTGATCCGGGGGTTTATCGGTCCACCAACAGAGGGAAGAAGGAAGTGGTTATACCAATCGACATAACATCAGTCGTCAAGATGGTACTGAAGATCAAGCCGCTAAGGCTTTGAAATCGCGATCTACTTATGAGGAGAAGTATGAAACATTTTAATTTACCTTAAATTAAACCTCATAGTGATTTATTCCTATAAAAGTTCAATTTAAGATCTTGTCTCATCAGGGATCATTATGTATATATAGTAAGTTATGCATTTTTATTATATACCTTTCATGTGGAACAGTTTATGAATCTTGGAATAACACTTAATAATAACATTTTCTATACAAAATGAACAAATATAAGGTTATGGTGAGTTACTTTGTTAAAATTTAGTTTTCATCATATTCCCATAATTCATGATGTTGCAGAGTATCAGCAGTGTTTAGGTACAGACCAAATTTCTTGAAATTAACTTCACAAATGTTCATGCAACACTTTCAAAAGCTCTCTATTT
Source organism: Diploptera punctata (assembly GCA_030220185.1). Lineage (NCBI taxonomy): Eukaryota > Metazoa > Arthropoda > Insecta > Blattodea > Blaberidae > Diploptera > Diploptera punctata. The sequence continues at coordinate 107,036 of JASPKZ010004937.1, read as the reverse complement.
ATTTCACCATATTCATACAAATAATTTGTTGCTATAAGAGTCTTTTCTTCACCATTTATTTTATAACCGTTCAACATTTACCGAGAGCTTCATTTAATACATTTACTTGTTTGTATCAAATTTACTAGAAATCATGTAATTAAAACTTTTCTGTCTGCTGATGACCAGATCATCTTAGCAACATCTGAAGATGAATTACAGAAAGCTTCTTACAAATTAAATAAAATAGCACAAATATGACATGAAGATATCTACTTCAAAATCAATGGGAGTTTTGGGTAAAGATATACAAAGGGTTAAAATAGAAATAAATGGACAATAAGTAGAACATTGAATAATAAAGCCCATAAACAAACAAAATTAAAATTTTATAAAACAATGGCTGTCCCTGTCCTTTTGTATGGTAGTGAATCTTGGATTACCACTACCAAACAAGAAAGTAAAATCCAACCAGCCGAGATGAAATTTTTAAGAAGAGTAAAAGGCTGCACTAGAATGGACCAGATAAGAAACGAGGATATCTGTGAAGAACTGCAGATCTACTCCATAAAAGAAAAGATATTTAACAACAAGATACATGTAGAAAGAATGGAAGAAAGTAGATTACCAAATAAAATCTTCCATTATTTTCCAAGAGGAAGAAGAGATGTCGGACGTCCTCGGAAGAGATGGTCTTAGATCTATTAGTGAAGATGGTACAGGCAACTCTTGCCTAAACCAGGAAGTGAAGAAGAAGATGGACATATAATATAGCAAGTATCTAATTTTACCTACCTTGGAAACATAATTTCAGTAAATAAAAGGGATATAGATATAAAATTAGAAAAATATAATAAATTAAATGGCATAATAAAAAGAAATTTTGGAAAATCAATATCAACAGAAACCAAATTTAGATTATATAATATTATTTCAAAACCAGCACTTAAATATGGAAGTGAAGTTTGGGTCCTGAATCAGAGAGATAAAAAGAAATTGGAAGAAGGACATATGAGATTTTTGAGACCACTTCTTGGATTCACAAGATTAGATCATCAAAGAAATATTGACATCAGAAAAAAATTAAAAGTTGAAAATATATTAAATGATATAGCCAAATATCAACAACGTGTTCTGAAGATGGAAAAGGGAATATTACCCAAACTATCTCTACAGTACCAACCAAACGGAAAAAGAGATTTGGGAAGGCCAAGGCATAGATGGATTCACCAAAATCACCTTCAGTAAACTACAGGTGACAGATCATACTAAAATGTTAATGATGATGACCTTTCATTCTTTCACACTTTCCTGTCCACCACAAGAATATGACTGGTCAGTCACACCCTTGCACCTCTCTATATCTGTGAGAGTAAGAATAATCTAGATGCCAGTCTAAACCTCTCTTGAATGAAAGGTTTGAGAGGCAGATTCTTCTAGAATCAACATATCTGGAAAATGATTTCTCCAAAAAGCACATCTGGAGACGTCATTTGCTAGCTGCACATAACCTGAATCTAACTTCTGTTGGCTTATAAGTAAGGGGCAGATTCCTATGACATGTCATATTTTTACCAATGTCTACATTCTAAGCTTGTCCACACCTGTGGTCTCGAGGTAACGTGCTGCCTTGTCACGCAGCAGGCCCAGGTTCGATCCCCGGTCGGGGCAGTTTTTCTGGGTGAGGTTTTTATTGGGGTTTTTTCTCACGTGCAAGACAAATGTCAGGAAAGCTTTAAGGCCCAAACAGTCCCAGAAATCATGTGGCCATCCCAATCATCATCATTCATATTCATCTTAGATTAAGCTTAGGATTAGGGACTCTCCTGGCACACCACTATCATCATCATCACCCATCATGTCATCGGGGCAACGAAACCCTGCCTTCCTGGCGCCCCAACCTCAGAAGTGGGTTACAAGTACGCCATGCCAGGAGAAACCAGGAATGTCAAAAGACAACCTGGGGCATTTGCAAAAAAAAACATTCTAAGTTTCAAGAAAATAAAACATTTATATATGCCTTATTATTAAGATTAGGTGGTTTTTATTGGGTCTTAAAAGTAATTTCTTACTTTTTCAGATCTTTGGTCATACTTCTGCTTATTTCTATGATAAAGTCGTATTTTGGGGTTTTTTAATAGCCTAGTCATCAGGCAATTGGAAATAACCAACATTGTATCTATATAAAAATCGTCAGTTTCACAGTACACTTGTTTCGAAGGTTTCTGTTAACAGGTAGCAAATGTTTGCACTGGACAATAGAAAAAATATTTCTTTTGATACAATTGAAAATGTATTTGAATTAACAATTATTATAGTATGGGTAAAAGATTCATTCGATTATGAGGTCATATTTTTATCTTTTTAGGTCATATTTAAACCTTTTTTTAGGTCATAAATGCATGAATATTTTCCATTTTTAGGTCATAGAAATCTACCCCTTACTTATAAGGAATCTCTTGCTCTGCCCACAAAATTTAAAATGGTAATTTTAACAAAGAATTAACAATGCATTACAATAGTGTTCATCCAATGTTATGTATTGTTAATATGGCATTTTTATGTTATTTCTATCTCAATTTCTGATTAAGATTTCAAGTATTTTCTGTATTTTCGCCAGACAAAAAAAAAATATATATATATATATTCTTCAGGCCATGTTTTCATATTTTTCTTCAGATTACTGTAAACTGTCATTTGTACTAAAATCCCTTAATGTGTTTATGAAGACATACGATTTAATTTTTATGATCTGATGAAATGGTGAATATTATGAAATGATAATACAATAAATATATGTTGTGTGCCAATCACATTTCACTTTTCGTGCTTCATGTTCCATACTAGGCACATAGATGACTTTAATGTGGTATAATTTCAGTTTTCACATCTCTTTGGCAGACCAATTATGTCGGTAGGTGGTATGTACTTGTAATATGTACCTGAGCATATCATTTTTCTCTTCAAATATAATTTGTCCTTCAGTGAGAAGTATTAATTTAATAATAAAGACAAAAAAACAGATGGAACTGTTGGATTAGTGTATGTTCAAGTATTTTTGTGCAGTGTGTGTTGCATATGAGATGATGATACTGCTAAATATATGAGAAGGAGAAACTTACAGTCCAGCCGCTCAGTCTCCAGCCCTGACATTTTCACAACAGTGTTGCCGATATGGATATTCAATGGAGGGGCCGCTTTATGTACCATGCGGTTAGTAAAAATACAACCGACAACAACGCAGCAATTTCAAACCTCACTAGCAGCATCAAGAGCAGTGATTAGTTGTGGCAGATGTCCACTCCCACTTTAACTATACCCAAGCTGTCATCCAGCTTTGAAGCTTTGGTTATGCGAGGGGTAAAGGGAGAATTCGCCCTCTACTGCCAATAAGGATATGCTTGTAGTGGAAGTAGATGTCTGCCACGACCAATCACTGCTCTTGACGCAGGTATAGCATGCTGGTAAGATTTGAAATTGCTGAGATGTTGTCTGCTAACCGCATACATAAAGCGGCCACTCCCACTGAATATCGTCAAGGCCGGAGAATGAGTGTTTGCAGTATAGTTCCTTATTGGCTGTGAAGGGTGAGTTTCCCCATTACCCCTCATACAACCTAAATGTCAAAGGCAGCTGGACTTTAGTGCATATGTTGAAAATATTATACATAAATGTTAATGACATTGTGTTACTAGAGCTGAACTTAAGGCACAAAATTAAGTGCTGAAATATTCAAAATGTCGATTGAATTGGTAATATGCACATCACCTTCTATTTTAAAAAGTGTGTGTTCCAATGCTATCCATTGCACTTTACATGCTTAAGGTCCATACTGGCTAGATAGATGGCATTAATGTGGTTTATTTTTAATTTATCATATACATGGATAGAATACTCCAAGATTGGCGACAGATGAGACACGGTTCTATCCAAATTAATAGAAACCTAAAAATAGACTCTATGCTTTTTGCAGATGATTTGGTATTAATAGCTCCAACAGAAACAGATTTACAGTATTCTATACAGAATTTTAATATAATTGCAAAAAGGTACAATATGGTAATCAATACAAAGAAAACAAAAATGATGGCCTTTTGTGGGAAATACCTAGCAAAATTGTTTTGGATGATGAAATTTTAGAACGAGTAAACAAATTTAATTATTTGGGTTATAATTTAACATTTCAAGATGAAGCTGATATGTAAAAAAAATCACAAAATTTTACAAAAACAATGAGGATAATTAACAGTATAATGAAAGCATCTTTAGTACAGAAGAACACAAGGTTACGGCTTTATAAGGTTCTCGCAAGACCAGTATTAAGATATGGTAGTGAAGCATGGACGATGCGAAGAAGAGATGAAAGCCGAATAACAGCAAATGAGATGTGATTTATGCGCCGTACAGTGGGCTATACAAAGTGGGATCATGAAAGAAATGAGGAAATTATGGAATAGTTGGATGTATAATCCATTCTTCACCATATACAAAACTACCAGAACAACTGCCCATCTTTAACAAATGCCGTCTCATAGAATTCCAAAAGCCATGCTTCGTTACTGCCCCCAAGGCAAAAGATCACTGGGATGTCCAAAAAATGCTGGATGGAAAATTTCTCTTTGAGACTGTAACAGACCACACGGCCTAATACTTGCATGGATGATGATGATGATTTTCAATTTATGCACCTCTTTTACAGATAACTTTAAGTAGATGATATATTCTTGTATTGTGTACAGAGAGGAGTGTAGGATGAGTTTATGTGTTTGGTAGTGTAAAGTGTGTTGTATAAGGGATGATAATAATCCATCCATCCATAGTAATTCTGCCTGAGGGCAGGTCTTTGACTGCAATCATAGCACTTTTCATGCTATGCTTTGCAGCTTTACTAGGGAATTATTAGGTGTGGTAGCTCCTGTTGTTTTCCATACCGATGAAGGATGATGATGGTTGGATGATTTTCGGGGACCGTTGGGCCCTAAGCTTCCTGACATTTGTCTTACAGGTGAGGAAAAATCCCGAAAAAACCTCACCCAGGAGCCTGTCCCAACTGGGAATCGAACCCGGGCCCACTGCATGACAGGGCAGCATGCTACCTCGAGACCACGGCAGTGGACAAGGATTATAATGAAGAGAAGGGAAAAAGTGAAAGCCAATGTCAACATGTGGTCTATAATAAACTTCATGGCGTGACAAGTCTAGAAGGCCCTTAGCCTACCAGCCGACTGCTGTCCTCATATCCACATGTGTTAATCACAGAGATAGATAATCATCCAGCCAGTTTACGGATGACAAGTGGTCAGCATGTCGGGTTCCCCAGTCATTATAGCTGGTTTTCTCAACCTGTAGTCACTACTTAATCGTAGCTACCCAAATTCCTCATGATGCTGGGTGGGCACCAGTCCCATATTGTCCGAAATTCCATGAGAAAATTTCTTCCTCCATGGAGACCCAAACTAGCACAAGTCCTTCAGCTCTGTGCCAAGGCATCTTGTCTTAACCACACAGCTATGGTGAGGACCAATATGTGGCCTACTCCTGTTGAAAAGCACCAGGCTTAACGTCCCCATCTGACAGATGAATCACTGTCAACAGTACCACATGTTTTCTTAAAACGTGTACTGTGGAGAAATTTGCAATTTAAAGGGGAATCTGGTGCACAATCTAGTGATTAAAAATTGTACACCACCAGCCCTCTAGGTCTCAATGTTGAAAATGTTACAATTAAATCAATTTTTCAATATTTTCAAAAAAAAAAAAAGCTTATCTTTACCATTGATTACAATAATTTAGTTGTGTACTCTAATATACTTATTTCAATCATGGTAACAGCTTTAGCTTCTTAATGTTAATTTAATAAATAATGCTATAGCTATGTGGAGTCCTTTCATGTCTTCTTAACCCTCTGCATGCCACAGGTAAAATCTCTTGTGTCAGAGATTTAAATTGCATCCGCCGATGTGATCGGCTTTGCAAGTAGTGTAAGTATATTGTCTGGCAGGTAATGGACAGAAACATCAGAGCCGATCTAATCGGCTCAGGCACCTAAAGGGTTAAAATAAAAGCCATTCATTGTGTATTTGTGAATGATGATTTATTGCATTTGAATGTGGGACCGAGAGAGTAAGGTGAAGGGAGAATTTATGCTTGGATGGGAATGAAGCCTGAATTAGATCAGTGGTCAGAGCATCAGCACAGAAAGCTGAAGGTTCGGGCTTCGATTCCCGGTTCAGGCAAAAATTTTTCTCTTTACCATTGATTACAATAATTTAGTTGTGTTCATTAATTTACTTATTTCAATCATAGTAACAGATTCAGCTTCTTAATATTAATTTAATAAGTCAATTTAATTACAGTTTAAAATAATTGTAATATAAAATTATATACCTCTCCTCAACAATTAAAACATGATGATAAATTTAAAACATGTTTTAATGGTTGAGGAGACAGATCTAAGAGATATATAATTTTATATTATAATTTTAAATTGTGACTAACATCTCAACAGAGTTTACAATGAATTTTAATAATGTTGATTAATTTAATTAATTTTACAGTACCTGCCAGGTATCGAACCCAGGGATACTAATCACGAAACAGACATGTTACCACCTGAGCCAGCAGGGGGATATATTTTAAAAAGTTAATATTAAAATTTATTCATTAATATTTAAAGGAAGTGACACTATGAAGTTTATTTTAATTAATGAATTGAGTTAGATTTAACAACTCACCTCATAATTGTAGATTTCTTGAAGACTAATTTCAGTACATCTTCGTATCAGAGTTAGATGGAATTGAAAATGATACGAAGATGTATCGAAACTAGTCTTTTAAGAAATCTACAATTTATGAAGTGAGTTGTTAATTCTAACTAAATTTATTAATTATAAAAATGCATCTAATATCTCAGTTGTCCTCAACAAAACTTCAATTAGAAAACCTTTGTAATAGACCTTTTTTAACATATTCCAGCTTCAGCTTTTAACTAGACACGACTGAAGATGGAACATATCCCAAAAGGCCTGCTATGAAGTTTTTTAATTGAAGTTTTTTTGAGGAGACTGAGATATAATTTTAACTTTTTATATAGTAACCTCAACGGTGGTTCGAAATTGCTTTTAAAAGTATTTATCTCATATTTTTCTCTCTCATCCAGAACATGTTTTGGATGACATCTCCATCTTTTTCAACCAGATGTCATCTTAGAGATTGAAACAGTAATATACATTTCACCCAATGCTGGAAGGTTGAGGGGTCAAGATTTTTAAAACTTCTAGCGGCACTGTGACCTTGAAGTTTTCTTAATCTCTAACAAATGAGTACCAGATGTTTGTTCTGGAGATAAAGGCAGCCATCATGATAATACAGGGCTGACACCCTGGCTGACATATCGTACTGATTGTCTAGAAAGGTGGGAGCCTTAACCTTCTACTACTCCACAGGCCTTCTGAGGTCTGTAGTGGGATCACTTTACCTTCACCAATTTCAGCCAGAAAGTGATTAAAAAATGACCTCTGAAACATGTTCCAGGTAAAGACAAAGTTATCCCACTATAGGCCTTGGGGAAATATGAGGTTAAGGCTCGTATCTATCTAGATAATCGACATGAAATGTCATCCCTGCTTGATGGCCACTTTTACCCTCAATACATACAGTACTCATTTCTATTACAGGCTGAGTTGGCCCAAGGCTCATGATGCTGCCACATGGTTTAGGTCAGTTTAAAAATCCTGGCCTCATTAGGGGAGAGCAAAATTTGAGATGATTTAATCTCTTGATAAATTACCTCAGATTTTTTCTTGTTATATTTAGTTTAACATGTTCCAGTCCTGAACAATTTTTTTTATACAGAGTCGGAGGTCCGTGGTTCGATTCCCAGTTCAAAAGTTAATTTTTCTTTTAAAAAATTAATTTACCTCAGAGTGTTTCTTCAAGTCAATTTCATCACATGCTTCTCGTGTTGAGTCGTAGTGAATCTGTTATGGTCTCATCCCTATGCTTTCTAGGTCTTCCCGAGTTTCTTCATCCTTTTGGTATATAAGCAAGAATTTGTCTAGGCCATCTAGTGGAATCCATCCTTTGGATATGTTCTTTCCACTGAAGTCAATATTGCTGAACATAATAAATGATGGTCTATTTTTAGTTCTTTTAGTTATCCTCATTTTTATGGTATTCAAGCAATGAGCATCAAGTTGTCCTTTTTATACATTTTATTTCAGCTGCTCTTAGTCTTTTTTTTTTAATCAGCTTTCCTAATTATCCATGCCTCACCTCTATAAATCAAAACCAGTGTAGGAAGAATTTTATAGAAGAGATTCGGTCTTGTATGTCTTTGAACCAGTCTAGAAATAATTTTATAGAAGAGATTCAGTTTTGTATGTCTTTGAACCTGGGAGGGCATGAAAGCATTATTTAATACTCCAATGGCTTTTATGAATTTAGAAATTTTTATTCATATATTCTGCAGTAATGTATGACAAGTTATAGCCTAAACAATTAAATGTATTAACTCATTCATTTGGTGTATCATTCATGTTTATTATGTATCATTTATAACAATTTTAATTGAATTTTGTTGTAAAAATGCCATGGGAATAACATTTTATTTTATGTCTCTCAGTAGAAATGCAAGTCCTGATGAGCCCCATGTTGTATCAATAAGTTTTCAATGTCGTCATGTCCATTGAGAACTGCTAATGTCAGTGCAGTTTCTCCATCTTCATCCATAGAATTGACACAAGCTCCATGTTCAAGTAGCATTTTTATAACTTTTAGATGTCCAGATTGTGCTGCCTCCATCAATGGAGTTCTGTTGTATCCACCTCCTGATATCTCAACATCAGCTTTCTTCATTAATAATAACTTTACAATATCAATTTTACCCATACGAGCTGCTAACAATAGTGCTGTTTCTTCGTCTTCATTTTTTGCATTCACAGAAGCGCCATGAATTAATAGAAGTTCTGCTATTTCCACATACCCATAAGCTGCTGCTCGCATCAATGGAGTCATGCTATTTGCATCACTTGCTTCAACATCTGCTCCTTTCTTTAATAATAATCTTAGTGTTTGATTTATACCTTCACCAGCTGCTATTAACAATGCAGTATTTCCATGTTCGTCTCTTGCATTTATAGAAGCCCCATGATGAATAAGAAATCCTGCAGTAACTTCATTATTGTATGCTGCTGCATATAGAAGTGGAGTTCTATTGTATCTACCACCAGTCACATCTATATCGGCTCCTTTCTCTATAACCAATTTCATTACTTTAAATTGCTTGTGCTTTGCAGCGATATGCAACATAGAAGTTTGATAACCATCACTGTCAGAAATTCTATGTTCCACACTAACTCCACATTCTAATACAAACTTTACTAAATTCACATACCCTTTCTTTAATGCTGTTCTCATTGCATCTTCAAGTAAATCACTCATATGATATTCAATATTTTTAGTTTCAAAATAAGAGGTCATAGATTGAACATAACTTTTTCTTTTATCAATTTTTGGCAACTGTTTTTCAATTTTTCTTGGAAGTTTTTCTATATTATCCTTGATCCAAGTTAAGTCTTCATTGTTTGCTTTTTTTCCTAACAATTTATCAACTATTGGCCATGCTTTGAGGTGTACTGCAAGTTGTAATGGGCTCCAATTTAATATGTCCCTACAATTAACATCAGCACCTTGAGCTAATAAAGAATTTATAATATACATACTAACATAATTTGTGTTAATACAATTCATAACAGCCAACTGCAAAGCCGATCGACCTCCTTTATCTTTTTGATTCACATCACAATTTGGTTCACAAAGATAACGTTGAACATGAGGCAAATCTTCGTTAAGAACAGCAGTATGGAGTTCTATGTTCTGTGCTAGTATTCTGTCAAGAAATTTCTGTACAATTTCAAAATTTTTATTAAAATATATCTTCTTTATTGCATTCAATTCCGTCTGGAAGTTCTTTGAAAACCAGGTCGCTACAAAATATTCAGTGAATGTTCGATGAATGAATACAGCTCTGTCATTCACAATATCAGTAACAAGTCCAGTTTTTTCTTCCCCAGTCTTAAATGTCTCAACAAATTTTTTATTTTCTTTTACTATATCTTTGAAACTATATAAACTAGCTATAAAATTCTCATCTAAATACGAAAAAATTGCACAGTTCATGTGCATTTGCAGAAATTGAAGTTTTTGTTTTTTAATTAATTGCTTTAACATTGTTGTATTCAGTTCTAGATTCAATTTCTTACAATATTCTTCCCATTTCTTATCAATGAACTTGTCATATAGCTGCAGTACATCCAAACTCTGAGGGAGATCAATTTCTCCAGTTAAACAGAAATTTATAGCTTCATTCTGAAAAATCTCAGCCAACATTCTTGTTTGGAGCGGAATTCCAGTGAATTCCTTCAAATTGTCATTCAATGATTTCTCCAGAAGTTGTAATAATGCAGTAATGAATTTTGATAATTTAGGTGAACTTACAGAATTTTTATTCCAGTATTTCATGAAGAATTTTTTTTGATCAGATATTGTGAATGATTGAAATGAAAATGCTAAAGTTGCTAGTTGATTTTGTAATTCCTTTCTCATCACTGGACGAGAAGTTATAAAAATTTGTTTAACTTTATTTGTTAAGACACCAGTCAATAAGTCAAATACTTTAAGTGAATAATCAGGACTTATTTCATCAAATCCATCTAGCAGAATTACTATATTCCCAACAGAATGCAGCTGATGTTCAAGTAGACGTTTCTGGAAGTTGGTGTTTAATGATGCAACTGTCTGTAAGAATTCCTCAACATTTATTTCATCTCGGCTGAGGAGAGTTGTATGTTGATTTAAATCAACCATTATCACCCATGTAGAAGAGTCTTTTTCCTTTAATATTCGTCCAATGTTACATATTTCTGTTGTTTTCCCCATTCCTGGTTCTGCAACAATTAGCACCACTTTGTTATCCAATGCTAAAATCTGTTCAGCATCTGTGTATATTACATCTACCATATCTAAGTGTCTTACTATAAGTGACATGTCTCCACTTGTTTTCAACCAACAAAAACCTTTTTTCATGTTTATGAATCCAATGTACATTATCTTTGGCTGCAGAAAGTGCAGAAAATTCATGTTCTCTTTTAATAAGATAATATCTGCATGTTTCATCTTCAACTAATTTTCTTGAATCATATCTTTTTACATTTTCATCATTTGGTATTAATTGTAACAGATGATCTTCTGAAATTCCAGATACTGCAAAAATAACATTTTCTTCCATAAATATTTCCTCATTAACATACTGTTTTCTTATGAATGTACGAGGAAGATAGCAAGGATCGAGATCATCTAATTTATGACCTATTTCTAGCATGCGATAAATTTGAAGCTGAACAATCATATCAGCAGATAATGTATTTTCCAACCATTGTTTATCAGCCAATGCATTTAGTTTGGTAGGAAATCCTTGGAATATAACTTCGCATTCCAGTAGATCATGTTGCGAATGTGATTGGAGTTGACTCATAAAGAAAGTGTCAATATATTCAACAAACATATACTGCTGACGCAATTGTTTATGTTCAGATATGTGTAAAATCATCACCACTCTTTTAGAATTGGGCAAACCGTTAATTTTGTGCAGTATGTTTGTGTCATTTATCTCACCTTCCACAACTAATACATCATGAACCCCCAATGTCCACACTGCCCAAATCTGTTTGAAGCAAGCCTGCAAATTATAAGCATCTACAATAAGTTTTGTATGGAAGCTCTGCAATGCTTTCATACAACTCAGAATGATGCAATCTGTATACATACAGAGAATTCTGTTATTTGATCTAAAATTTTGTCTTATATTATAACACTCATAGTTTGAAAATCTAAGTGAAATTTCTGAAATATTTTTAATAAATTTTGGTAGATATTTCATAGATGATATTTTGAAAAAAATTGGTTTTGACAGTTAGACAACTTTCAGAACTTTTCCACCACTCTTGTATTCCTGTTAAGAATTTCTGAAGCATTATGTCTGTTCCACAGATATTAATAATCTCCTGCCTGATGATATCATCAAGATCTCTCTCAGTCTTCTGCTGCGTAAACAAATAAAACTGACAGATGAATTGCTGATAAAGTACCAAATCTCCAAGGGATTCAATTAATTCCAGCAACTCTTCAAGATGCTTCTTACTGGGAATATTTTGAGCAAATTTGTTATACATTTTATGTACAATCTCCCATAGCTCTGGAGTGTCTGTAATATTCTCATTGCTCACTGCTGTTGTTAGCACAGATTTATATTTACGCAAACTGTCAAATAATTCTGTCAAACAGACACATGTGCCTCCAGTCATGACAATATTCAATATCTCATCATTGCTAGTTTCATTAACAAAACATTTATCCACACCAACATTTGTATAAATCAAAAACTTAGCATTCTGAAATCTCCCACAACGTTGTAAGTCTGGATTAGACAACCATCTAGCTTTGATATCTAGATATGAATCAAGATACTTGGATAGCTTGAAATTTTTATTTTGAGTGAAATCTCTAAGTTTGAGAACAGAATCAGAATTCTTTTTATGTTTTAACTGTAGAAACAAGGTAGACTCTCCAATAGTCAATATCACATCGTCAAATGTTCCTGCAGCTTCCATATTTGACATTATATGAAAATTCTCCCCCTTCTGTAAAGCTCGAAGGAACAATAAAGCTGACATTTTCCACTCATAATTCTCTCCTGCCATGTCAGCAAATCCTTTTCTTTTCTTGTAAGTAGCCATCTTGCTCTGTAACAAATTTTAACAATTAATATTACTTTTTTGAGTCTTCTACAACACTTAAAGAAAACATGTTAATCTATTGTCACATTGCTTGGTTTGTCAAGAGTCACTTTAAATATTGATTTCAAGTTTCATGTCAGGATTCGGAGCGTTCTTGGAAATTCCTTTACATCCTTTTGACATGCAAACTTTACTTGAGCATTGCCTCCCTCCCACATCATTGAAGGCACAGTTAAATGAAACTTCAGAAACTGGTGCAATTTATCTTTTAATAATGTACCACAATGAATGTTATGTGTGTACTATAACTCCTACTCCAGTAGTCTATATCCATTGCTGACAATGTAAAATCAACAGTCCGGACAAGCTGAAGATAAACAGAAGATTTGTTTTGAAATATTTACTAAAAGAACTCAACTACTATGAGGTAAGATGAAAACAGGCTCAACTTATTTATTAAGAAGAACCTCATGATGTTACTTCCTATTGTAATTTTATAATCAAACTTTTTATATGACGGGCTCGGCTGTAAAACATGGTAACTGACAAATTCTTGAAAATTGAATTGTAGCTTATAAACTGTGAGATATGTGACCTCCTGAAGCATTTGGTGCATGTAGTTTTATTTACCGTGACAATACTTTTGCTATCTATTGACGGATGTATAAACTACGTGCACCAAATGCTTCAAGAGGTCACATATTACAGTTTACGTGCCACAATTCAATTTTTAAGAATTTGTCAGTTACCATGTTTTACAGCTGAGCCCTTCATATGGTACTTACTGGGAACATTTTGAAACCTATAAAACATACTTTCAGTTGTACAACATCCATACTTCCTGATCTCTTTGCCAATCTTTGGTGGTGAATACATCCATGGCAACTGTATCTTTCACTGTTTCACAGTTCTAAATGATTGTGCTTTTGATGGAGAATCTAATGACACCTCAAACTCCATTTTGACAAAAAATGGTATACCTGGTTCTTTCCCTGTATCCTTCATATAGGACAAGGCCTATCAAAGCAAATTCCAATGTTAAAAAGTTGAATTCATTTTAAATAAACTTATAAGTAAATAATTTATAAGTTAAATCTGTACTCTAGTGTCACCTATCGGAGGTTTCCCAAATTACATCTTCCGTTCCTGGTGGCTTGGATGCGCAAGGCGTCTTTATCGCTACATTCTATGTTGAAAGAAAAAGTAAAGTTTGTTGCCCTCAGTTAGTATTGAAATAGCAGTTTTATTAATTTCATTTTATTTAATTGTTTATAGTATATAGTTCATATGTTATATTTTATTGTGACCTTGTCACTAGACAAATAGTGTGAATGTAAATAATGAATTTTCATGTGTTTATTGTAATTTATTTTATTCTGCATTTTGTCATGAGTGAATCATATAGAAGAGCTTCGAAGAATCCTCACATGCTAGTTGCTCTGCCACGAACATTCAAACAGAGTTGCAACAGCATCATGAACCTGTAATGTGTGAGTGTGCTATCGAAAAACTTTTACAACACCCGTTTAATTCACTTTCATTTCAAGACAAAATAAAATAAATAAAAAATAGGCTCTCATTGAATTAATTATTCAATATAAAGGCTGTAAAATTTTCACAGGACATTTCAATCCAAATTCGTATAAAACTCTCCCCTAGTTATCATCATCATCATCATCCATGCAAGTATTAGGCCATGTGGCCTGTTACGGTCTCAAAGAGGAATTTTCCATCCAGTGCTATTTTGGACGTCCCAGCGATCTTTTGCCTTAGGGGCAGTAGCGAAGTATGGCTTTTGGAATTCTATGAGACGGCATTCGTTGAAGATGGGCTTTCCAGTTGTTCTGATAGTTTTGTATATGGTGAAGAATGGGTTCTATATCCAACTCTTCCATAATTTCCTCATTTCTTTTATGGTCCCACTTTGTGTAGCCTGCTGTTCGGCACATAAATCGCATCTCATTTGCTGTTATTCGGCTTTCATCTCTTCTTCGTATTGTCCATGCTTCACTACCATATCTTAATACTGGTCTTGTGAGAACCTTATAAAGCCATAATCTTGTGTTCTTCTGTACTAAAGATGGTTTCATTATACTGTTAATTATCCCCGTTGTTTTTGTAAAATTTGTGATTTTCTTTGATATATCAGCTTCATCTTGAAATGTTAAATTATAACCCAAATAATTAAATTCATTTACTCGTTCTAAAATTTCATCATCCAAAACAACTTTGCTAGGTATTTCCCACAAAAGGCCATCACTTTAGTTTTCTTTGTATTGATTTCCATATTGTACCTTTTTGCAATTATATTAAAATTGTGTATAGAATACTGTAAATCTGTTTCTGTTGGAGCTATTAATACCAAATCATCTGCAAAAAGCAAAGAGTCTATTTTATGGTTTCTATTAATTTGGATAGAACCGTGTCTCATCAGTTGCCAATCTTGGAGTATACTATCCATGTGTATATGATAAAGAGCAAGGGTGAGAGGCCACATTCCTTGTCTTACGCCCCTATTAATTTCGGTCCATTCTGTTTGTGTGTTATTGATTCAAACTGAAATCAAATTTGTTTTATAGATATTATATAAATTTAAAATATGCTGTCGTGGTAGATTGTTATCAGCTAAAATTTCCAACAGTCTATTCCTATTGACTTTGTCGAAGGCTTTTTTGAAGTCCATAAAAGCTAAATGTGTTTCTACATTGAACTCCCTGTGTTTTTCTATTAATAATTTCATGGATAGAAAACATTTACATTTGCTTTCAAGTCTCCCCTAGTTTTGTGATTGCAATAATCTCAAAAAATTGTTCTGCTGGCCATGTCTTTTGTTCTCGCCTGAAAATAATGTTTGGAACAAGACAAGTTTTGAGGATTTAAATATTTTTCATAAAGCCAAAAAAAAAAAGATGCAAACTCTCATTTCTTCACATAACAAGCCTTAAGGAGTTAAATTAAAAAAAAAAGATGTCTAACACATCTTTTTTATATATCCATCCATAGCAATTCTGCCTGAGGGCAGGTATTTCACTGCAATCATAGCATTTTCATGTTATGCTTTGCAGCTTTACTAGGGAATTGTAGGTGTGGTAGCTTCCTGTGGCTTTCCACACTGATGAAGGATGATGATGATGATGATGATAATGATAAGGATGATGGCAATATGATTTCGGGGACCGTTTGGGCCTTAAAGTTTTCCTGACATTTGTCTTACAGGTGAGGAAAAACCCCGATAAAAACCTCACCCAGAAAAACTGTCCCGACCGGGGATCAAACTTGGGCCGCTGCGTGACAAGGCAACACGCTACCTCGAGACCATAGAGGTAGACTTTTATATATAATTGTGTTATTTTTTTTTTTATTTTTTTTTCCCCCTTTACTGTGGGGCTTCCCTTCTCCCCAAACTCACGCCTCGCCACTGATAAGAACAATTAGTCCTGTAGACTGTGATGGGTAAGACACGTGACACGAATAGGGAATGAAACAAGAGGGTCGTGGAAGCTTATTATAAGAAAACCGGAAGAAACGCTCAGTTGGTAAACCAAGAACGAGGTGGGAGAATAACCATGATTTGAGGAAAGTAGATTACACAGGGGATGATTGGAAAACATTAGCTCCATAGAGTTGTATGGAGAGCTTATGTCCGTGCGGCCATGAACCTATGGTTTCAATTTCGATGGTGCCCAGAGGAAACGCTCAGTTGGTAGACCAAGAATGAGGTGGGAGAATAACAACCATGATTTGAGGAAAGTAGATTACATGGGGGATGATTGGAAAATATTAGCTCCATAGGGTTGTATGGAGAGCTTATGTCCGTACGGCCATGGACATATGGTTTCGATTTCAATGGTGGCAGTGAAGGTGAATTAATGGGTTAATAATAATTCGAGGGTTTTTCTTTGACGAAAGGTAATCCCAATGATTGAACGAGGAAATTTAATACCGATTGCTTGGCTGCACTGTATACACATAAAAACTTAATTTGAAGTTTGTGATTCTACTATATAGCGAATCTGGAGCAGAGTTTAATCTGATAGTGTTATTTCGGTAATTTATTCATTTTTTAAATGACTGTTTTTGACATGTATAACCATTGAAGAGTATGTAAATGCCGTAAGGTCGTGATATAGGCTATTCGTAGTTATAGAGCTGTGTAAAGTTATTTTTCTCTCCCTAACATGTTTCCTCATATTTCCATTTTAAAATACGCGATAAAATATTTATGTGGAATTGTGGTAGTTTATAAGTAATTGGGATTCACTTATGCTATTACTGATTTCCTTACTCATTACGGTTAGAGGTTATGTTGGCATAGTTTCATGTTGATTGAAATTCTCAGAAGTGCAGTCCTGGACACACATATAATTTGCTAATATTGAATGTATCTTCCTAGGATAGGGGAAATGAACATCCCAAACTTTAGTGTTACAAATTCTTTCATGTGTTAATGATACATCTATCTAAATTGATAGTAGCGTACTGAAGTTTGGAATTACCCGGGAAATAAATCCATATAATATATTATAAAGAATCTTAAACTTGGAATAATGCAACTGAGCAATATTAATAGGCCCTTTGACTATTCAGTTATTCTATACAACAAGCCAGTCTATGAATCTTACAATGGACTATTAGTTACTAACTGTATCAATAGTGGATCAGCGTTAGGGAGTGATAAATAAGTGTACACCCATCTTTAATAAACGTTTGGTAATTTTAATATTATTAATATATTTTTAACATAGATTTGGGGATTTATTGCAAATATTGGTTATTTAAATTTCATAGCGACGGATAGTAATCTTCTTCTTCCTTCCATGTATTAGGCCAAGGCCTGTTACAATCCTATAGAAAATTTTCCCTCCAGCGTGATCCTTCCGGGAAATTCTCATATAAGACTTGAAGCATAATAATAGTCCCTTCGATTGGTTGCTGGCCAAAGGAAGGCAAGACCAGTGATGGGGCTGCCATCTTATAGCCTCTGGTCAGGCTTTTGTGGAGAAGAAAAGAAAATAAAGGAAAGAAGAAATGGAAGAAAGGAAAGACTCCTTAGCCCTCGGATGCCCTAATAGCGTCGGGGTCGAAAAAACAAGAGTTAACCAAGAGAGGTTAGATAGTAAAGTTAGAAGAGTGCAAAACACAAGTAAGTGGAAGAAATGTTTTGCACAGCTTGGGCACCTTGTGGTCGCTATCCACATATCCCCTAGATGAGGTTGATAATCTATATATGTGGTTTGATTTTGGGTTATTGCTGGCTCTATAAACTCTGGCGCATGCGCACTGTTGTTCTATAGGACTTTGAAAATGTTTTATGCTAGTTTAAGTGCAGTTTTTCCGATATATTTATATATTCGTGCCCTGTATAATTTATAGGTATACATACCAGCATATAAATGAGATAAGCAGACCGTATTTCGTGGCTTAAGAAAACAAAATGTTTGCTGGATTTCCATTTTAATTAGCTTTTTCATTAATTCTAACCCAATAGAATTATATCCATGATTTGAAGGAATTGTAATGGGTTATGCCATAGCATAGTTGTTTGAGGGAAGGTTGTGAGTTTAAGTAGAGTTAGGATTTTTAGCTAAACCAAACTTTCTGGCAGCATCATGGCTCTGGTGTTGACTTACCTCCTAATGAAAATGAGGGCTCAGCTGCACTTCTACTATCTCAAAATTTTTCTGTTATATTGTTGTAAACTATAGCTTTTGTTCTGTACTTACCATCATTTTCTAATATTTTAAACGTTTTAAAACAATTTTTATAACATTATTAGAAAATTTTAAAGTATTTATTTAAATACTCAAAACGCAATATTATGAGATTGTTAGACTGTTGATGCTAACTGCTATTTTCTCCACAGAGTATATTACTTAGTCTATGATTTTTCTATTGCTGTTTTGGGTTATTGCTGGTTGGATCAGCATTAGGGAGTGATAAGTAAGTGTACACCCATTTTTAATAAACGTTTGGTAACTCACTATGATGTTTGTGGGTTATCATTCAATGATAACGTTATCGCTGCTCCTTCTAACTGCTACCGTGTATTCGCAGTTCTTTGCAGTTTTGAGATAGTGTAAGTGCAGTTTTTCCAAAATGAGTACCAAATGCATATTCTGCTATCATGCAGGGCCAATAACCTGGCAGTCATCTTGTACTGATTATCTAAAAAGAATTTTCAAGTAAATAAAATTAACTTTTACCTAAAATTTAGAGCCTTCCCTCTTTTTTCAAACTGTCTAGGCGCTTCTCTACAATATCTGAAGGTTTATTTATAGGTTGAATGAATTAGTATATTGTGCATTTTTATTATGGCATTTCAAGGTGTAGATCCTGTCAGAAGTAAAATTGTACTTAACAATAACATTTTGGAGAAGGTGAATAATTTTACACATCTAGGATGCAATATCTCATGTGAAGAAGAAAAGGATGTAAATGCAAAAATATCTAAATTTTAGGGTTAATAAATTCTATCATCAAGCCACAGTTAGTCCAAAAACATTCAACACTAAAAGTGTATAAAACACTGGCTCTTCCAACTCTTTTGTATGGTTATGAAGTATAGATGTTGAAACAGAAGGATATACAGAGACTTAGATCTGCTGAAATGAGATACCTTCGGAGGACTGCAGGATATACACTACTAGATCACAAAAAAATGAAGACATCTTAGAAGAATTACACATGGAACCTTTACAAAACAAAATTTCTGATTATAAGTCAAGATGGATGCAACATGTTCATCGAATGGAAGATCACAGGATACCCAAACAAATGTTAAGATATCAACCTGCAGGAAGAAGAAGACCAGGACATCCACTCAAAAGACTTCTGGATGGTGTTTCTCTTGAGGTCGAAACAAGTCAACAAATGGCCTAAATTCGTGAATGTCCTATGATAATGATGATGATGATGATGCATTTTTGTCCATAGTTAGAGGGCAGATTTTTCTAAATTAACTAAAATACTGCCAAATAAAATTTGGCCATTCTTTTTTTAATTTTTTTTTATTTACTTAGAAACAAATATACTTTATATCTAAAATCCAGGCTTAATATATTATGGACAATTTTTAACAGTTAGGCAAACTTGCATCTTATAACTACAAAATTTGACTTCCCAGGCCACGAATGCCTATAATTATATTATTCATTAAGGGCTCCTTTAAAATATCTAATTTATTGCCTAAATTAATTAACTAAATATGCTGCAGCATAGTTAACTAAGACAAAATGCTAGAGGCTGAAAAATTATAGTTTCGAGTCCTAATGGGATCAGGATTTTTTCTGCTCTAAAACAGGGCTCTATGGTTTACTCAACCTCTAACATAAATGAGTACCAGACATATGTTTTGTGTTACAAAGGTTTGACGCTCTGCCTGATATCTTGTGCCAGTTGTCAATTGTGCCTCAATTTACTACCCCAAAGGCCTTCTAAGGCCTATATTAGGATCACTTTACCTTTTATGTATTAGGTCCAAAGTCCACCGCTGTGATCTCGAGCTAGCATGCTGCCTTGTCACGCAGCAGGCCCGGATTCGATCCCTGGTCAGGGCTAGTTTTTCTGGGTGAGGTTTTTATCGGGGTTTTTCCTCACTTGTAAGACAAATGTCAGGAAAATGTTAAGGCCCAAACGCTCCCTGAAATCATATGGCCATCATCATCATCATCATCATCATCCTTATCATTATCATCATCATCATCCTTCACCGGTGTGGAAAGCAATGGGAAGCTACCACACCTACAATTCCCTACTAAAGCTGCAAGCATAGCATGAAAATGCTATGATTGCAGTGAAGGACCTGCCCTCGGGCAGAATTACTTTGGATGGATTAGATCCAAAATCGCTAGACAAAATTACAGTACAGATTTCTCTAAATTTATTAAAACACTGCCAAATAAGAGTTATTGATTCTTTTTAAACCTTATTTTATTTAAAGGAGAAAAAATCCTTTTACCTAAAATCCAGGCTTCACATATTATGGATAATTTACAACAAACACGTAGACTCAGGATTGAGGAAAATGCTGACTGTAGATAGTTTCCTTATCTCCTTTTTATCATTTATTAAGTCCGGAACATAACGCACCTCAGGAAATGACTAATTCAAAAGCTTGTAAAGATAACCAACTTAAATATTTTTAGAAATGTCATCATGTCATCATTATCATCTTAGTAAGTTGTTTTCACTTCTGTTACCTCTCCAATAGGTTTTTTATTCATTTTTTCATCACCATCATCATCCTTGCAAGTATTAGGTCATGTGGCCTGATGTGGTCTCAAAGAGGAATTTTCTCTGAGGCTTTGTTTGAGATCTGAAAACGATTGTAAATTTTCGTCCAATGGGTTGCTGGCCCAAAGAGGTATTAGTATAGGTTTCCCACTATTGTAACATTTCTTCTACATTAAGTAATGTGGGTCCACCGCTGTGGTCTCGAGGTAGCATTCTGCCTTGTCACACAGCAGGCCCGGTTCGATTCCTGTTCGGGACAGGCTCCTGGGTGAGGTTTTTTTGGGGATAAATGTCAGGAAACTTAGGGCCCAACGGTTCTCGAAAATCATCCAGCCATCATCATCCTTATCATCACCATCCTTCACTGGTGTGGAAAGCAACAGGAAGTGACCACACCTTAGTAAAGCTGCAAAGCATAGCATGAAAATTCTATGATTGCAGTGAAAGACCTGCCGTTGGGCAGAATTACTATGGATGGATGGAAGTAATGTGGTTGTATTACCAGTACTCGGTCCTCAGAGCCTCATTTATAACAGCAGTTGAGGATGGGATTTGGATAGGAGAGGTGATGAAATGCACATCACTATCTCTTGCAACCAAATATTTTTTTTGTATTTTATTTAATTATATTATTTTATAACTAAGACCATTAGAGATTCTGTTTTCCCACATCTTTTCTCTTTTGATCTCTATCTAATCCAATTATTTCTCTTATGCCATTTCTTAGCTTTCTCACCTTGTTAGGCAATATTTTAGTTAGACAATCCTTGTACATACACACTTTTTCCATATATTTTATTTTTCTGTTATTTAAATATACCATTACTAGAATCAGATTCTGCTAATTGCAATCTAATATAAGACTTGCCCTAACCTTTAAATTTTCAACGAAACTTTGCTAATTAGTAATTTCACTAGGAGGTTAGTAGCATATCATGTTTACTGAAAGTTTCTGATGATGAATTAAATGTTTTTTTTCCCCATACACTCTGTATTGTTTTGGTTTTGTTGAATCTGATGTTTTTTGGTCTTTTGGATAACTTTTTATTTTAATTTTCTCAAATTGTGATTTTTTGCTTCAATTCTTAAATGTCTTTTTATAGGTAGCTACCTTCTTCCAATGGTGTGATTTAAGCGATTGAAAAAAAATCTAGTTCCTCTCAGATTGTGAGTCGTAATGCTTCATTACCTTCAAATACAATATATATATATATATTATATATAATCCAAAATCTAAATAACTTCTTCTTCTTCTTGAGTGGCATTACAGTCCAATGAGAGCCACTGACTTCCTCAAGTCATCTCTCTCCTTTCATCTTATATTCCATGTTGTGATTTTACATTTCCTATCTGAATTATTAATACTTTATATTTTACTTATTTTAGGAATTCTCACTATGAGGTATATTCATTAAGGTAGAATTTTTATAACCAATATGAGGTGAGTGATACAATCATCATCATCATCATAGTACATTCACGAATTTAGGCCATTTGTTGACCTGTTTCGGCCTCAAGAGAAACACCATCCAAAAGTCTTTTGAGTGGACGTCCTGGTCTTCTTCTTCCTGCATGTTGATATCTTAACATTAGTTTGGGTATTCTGTGATCTTCCATTCGATGAACATGTTGTATCCATCTTGACTTATAATCAGAAATTTTGTTTTCTAAAGATTCCATGTGTAATTCTTCTAAGATGTCTTCATTTTTTTTTTTGTGATTTAGTAGTGTGTATCCTGCAGTCCTCCGAAGATATCTCATTTCAGCAGATCTAAGTCTCTGTATATCCTTCTGTTTCAACGTCCATACTTCGCTACCATACAAAAGAGTTGGAAGAACCAGTGTTTTATACACTTTTAATCTTGAATGCTTTTGGACTAACTGTGGTTTGAAGATAGAATTTATTAACCCTAAAATTCTTAAAAATTTAGATATTTTTGCATTTACATCCTTTCCTTCTTCATATGAGATATTGCATCCTAGATATGTAAAATTATTCACCTGCTCCAAAATTTTATTGTCCAGTACAATTTTACTTCTGACACGATCTACACCTTGAAATGCATGTTCTGCCGAAGTAAATTTGGTATATTTCTGTCTTCCAATATATTTAAGAGTTTTGATCTCTTGACTGTGTCGAATGCTTTTTCAAAATCTATGAAAGCAAAATGTGTTTCTAAGTTGAATTCTCTTCTTTTTTCAAGCAATAGTTTAACAGAAAATGCTGAATCAATACAAGATCGTCCTTTCCTAAATCCATTTTGACATTCCATAAGGAATTTTTCACTGAAACTTTTCAATTTTCCATTTAAAATGTCTGTATAAATTTTGTAGCATGTGCATTTAGAAGAAACAGGTCTACAACAGATCAGATTTTTAGTATAAGACAGATTTTAGAAAAGAAATTGGAATATAATGGTACTGTACATCAACTATATGTAGACTTCAAAAAAGCATATGATTCAATTAAGAGGGAGAAGTTATATAGTATCCTGCTGGAGTTCGGAATTCCTAAAAAGTTAGTTAGACTTATACGAATGTGTCTAAATGGCTCAACGAGTAGGGTGCGTGTAGGCAAACAGTTTTCAGACACTTTTGAAATCCAGAATGGGTTGAAGCAAGGAGATGCACTATCTCCTCTACTATTTAATTTTGTACTAGAGCATGCCATTAAATCTTTAGAGAATGAGGAAGGCTTACAACTGAATGGTATTAATAAGCTGTTAGTTTATGCTGATGATGTAGTACTACTGGCCGATAGCGAGGAGATACTAAAGGCCAACACGCACACACTATTGAGTAACACTAAGAAATTAGGACTGGAAGTAAATATCAGTAAAACTAAATATATGGTCACACGTAGAAATACATTATATAATGGAAATGGACAACTAATGACAAATGAGGGAAATTTGAGGAATTGGCTGAATTCAAATACCTAGGAACAATAATCACAAATAGGAATGAGATGCACAAAGAAATTAAACATAGGCTCAATTCTGGAAATGCATGCTATTATGCATGCAGAGACTTTTGATGTCCCAACTCCTTTAAAAAAACGTTAAGCTGAAAATATATAAAACTATTATTCTACCAGTTATATTATATGGGTGCGAAACATGGACTCTTACTTTAAGGGAGGAAAGGAGATTACGAGTATTTGAGAATAAAGTTCTTAGGAAAATTTTTGGACCAAAGAGAGATGAACAGACAGGTGAATGGAGAAGACTACATAACAATGAACTACATGGTCTTTATAGGAAGCCAGATATAATAAGAACAGTTAAGTCCCGTAGACTGCGATGGGCAGGACATGTTGCGCGTATGGGGAATGAAAGACGTGCATGGAAACTTCTTGTAGGAAAGCCAGAAGGAAAATGCCTAGTTGGTAGACCAAGAATGAGGTGGGAGAACAACATTAACTATGATTTGAGGGAAGTAGATTATACAGGAAATGATTGGAAAGCATTAGCTCAGGATAGGGATGTATGGAGAGCTTATGTCCGTGCGGCCATGAACCTACGGGTTCGATAGTGCCTGTGAGTAAGTAAGTAAGTGTTTAACAAACTGATTCCCCTATAGTTGTCCATTTTTCTCTTGTCTCCTTTCTTGAACAGGGGTATAACAATGCTTGTCTTCCATTCTTGTGGTATATCTGCATTTTTGAATACATTATTAAAGAAGGACAACAGTCTTTCATGGAACTGTTTACCTGCATATTTGTACAATTCAGAATTCAAGCCATGTGTGCCAGTTGCTTTCCCATTTTTTAATTTCTTTAAACTATTGTTCAATTCTTCCAATGATATTATGATCTGTCTCATTATTATTCGGAAAATTGTATCTTCATAGCTATTGTCAGTCCAAAGACTTTTATAATAATTGAAAAAATCTTCTTTTGTTACTCCGCAATTAATTTTGGTAGATTCTTTAATATCTTTATTCAAATGTTTTAATATTTTGAAGGCATTAGGTTGGAGCTTATGCAAATCTGATTCTAAATGTGTAACAAAATTTAACCATGTTTTCCTATGTCTCTTTCTTATTTCCCTCTTAACAATAGCTCTACAGCGTTTGAATTCTATTTCATTTTCTACTTTCTTTGTGTTCAAATATTTTTTATAAACTGCATTTTTTTCTTCAATCAATTGTTTTATTTGATCATCCCAGATTTTTAGAGTTCTATTTCTTCTTTGTTGTATATTTACTTTTCCTATAGTTTCATTAGCTGCATTTTGAATTATCATTTTAATGTTTTTCCATTCTTCTTCGACATCATTACTTTCTGGAGTTGTAGCCATATATTGCTGAATTCTTCTCGAATATAACCATTTAATGCTGTCATCATAAAATAATTTTACCTTGTACTTTTGTTCTATGCTCTGTTGTTGTTTCTTCTTTTTTAACCATCTTGGTGGAAATCTTATTTTTGCTTCTACTAGGTAGTGATCTGAACCAATATCATATCCTCTGTAGGCTCTGACATCGAGAAACAATTTAAAAATCTTATTATTTGCAATGAAATAATCAATGATTGATTTTGAGTCCTGATGATGCCAGGTATACTTATGTATGTTTCTATGATTGTAAAAGGTATTCGTTATTCTCAGTTCATTGTAGACATTAAAATCTGTTAATCTTGTCCCATTCCTATTGCTGGCTGGTTCGCCAAATGTTCTAATATTATGGTTGACTTGAGCATTGCCCACTCTGGCATTTAAATCTCCTATTATGAGAATGTAATCATTTCTATTAATTTTGCTATAAATTTCTTGTATTATTTTATAGAATTCTTCATTGTCTTCTTCACGGCCTTCCTCTGGCGCATATACACCAAGAACTGTCAAATTACCTCTATTTATTTTCAGTCGAAGCTCTAATATTCTTTCATTCCAGTAAGTGTAGTGTTGAATTTTATTTCTTATGGTTTTATTAATCCAAATCATTACTCCAGCTTGTCCATGGGTTTTCCTGTCAACACCGCTATATATTTGTACATAATTTTGTGTTTCTTTTGTTCCTTTAAGTTTCTTCTTAGTTTCTGTAGTTACTGCAATATCAATGTTTCTATTTTTAAATATACTGTCTAGTTCCTCTTCTTTTTCATGGATGCTTCGGACATTCCAGGTTGCATATCTTACAATATCATTGTGCCGTTTTCTTTTAACCATATTTCTTTGCTGTGGGTCATCATATTTCAATTCCTTCTGGATTTTTTCGTGTTGAGACTTGAAAGTAGTTTTGAAGTTCCTTAGGACAGGTTACTGGCCCGACGCTAAGTAGTCCAGTGGTAGGGCTGCTACCTTTTAGTCTCTGGACAGACATTAGGATATTGCATTTACTCAGTACCCGATGGAACGGTTATACCGCTGTGACTCGGTCCTCAGAGCCTCGTTTGTGAAAACGGGTTGTACCACGAGAAGGTGAGGATGAGAATTGGGTAGGAGAGGTTATACACACATCACTACCCCTTACAACCCGTGAGTGATAAAAATTCTACCTTAACTTTATATTTTATTTTATTTCTAGTATGCCTACTTTCTTTTCTGGTGGTTTATGTTATTTTCATTATTTTTTTTACCATTCTTCTACAAATGTGGGTACTATGTTATTTTTTAAAATCTATTATTGAATATATTTGAAGAGAAAAATTATATAGGCCTACTGAGACTGGGGTTTGAATCCAGGACCTTTGGCTTTCTAGGCCAATGCTGTACTACTGATCTACCTGAGAAACTCCAATCTAAATGCAAATTTCTCTCTTATACACTGTTAATTCCCGATCTCCGAATGCTATGAACATTTGTGCGATCAAGCACAAATGGTGGCTTCTTGTTTAAGAAGACATTTATTGGGAATATAAAAACTACTTAAACCCCAGTCTGAGCGTATAATTTTTCTCTTCAAATATAATTTATCCTTCAGTGAGAAGTGTTAAATTAATAATAAAAACACCAATCTGTTAATGAATTTTATATCAGGTGCTGTTTTCCTTCTTTTTTTCTCCCAATTTTGTAGAATTTTTAAAAAACATTTCAAATAAAGATAAAGTGCTATTTTTTATTTAGTTCCTTTGGTAAAATATCTCACAGGGTTTCCACCTATCAATTTTGTGAGTTGTTTTTGTTAGCTTTTTAGAGAATTGGTTGACTGTACTGTTATTAGAATGGGTTAAAACCTTAATGGTATAAGTTACATTTAGATCTTTCAGAGAAAAATAAGTTTAAACATTTGCTGTGGTATCTAACTACTGAAAAGAGTTGTATTCATCCGTCTCCAGATAGCAGTAGATGACAGCATACAGTTGAATCTCTCTGCCATTTGAAACTAGGACCAAATAACATGCATAACTACAGGTTATACGTTGCAATGCTGTAACCAACAAGAACTAATCATTATACCAGTAAAAAAATTAATTTATTAAGTCGATGTTTCAGTCTCCTTGTGTGAGATCATTTTCAAGACATGGTTGTCTATAAATTTTATAATACATAGTTACCATCACAAGACAATTTTTTTTTAAATCTTCTTGTCTTGTAATCTTGTAAGCCCATGTTTCCCTTAACAGGGAAGAATTTGAACCATACTAATTTAGTTACACTTGTTTTCATACAGATGTCATTTGAGTGGTCTGTGGTCAGCGTTCTGCCTCATACTGACATCTAGGAAACCAAGGTAGTACTAGGACGGGAAAATTTGGTAAATTTTGCTTAGAGGCCTTTTCATTCAGGCTTAAGGATCTTTTACAAGCCTGAAAATCTTCAGACTCGGGACCCATGCCTTAAAGTCCCTCCCAGAGGACTTGCTTCTTGGATTTTTCCATCCTAAAAAAATCCATCGACCTTGGCCGAATTTTAACCCACGACTCTCGGGACCAAAGGCAAGGAGCATAACCACTAGTCCACCGTGGCCATTTTTTAAAATCTAAATGAACAAATTTAAAATTCCAATTTATTATTGAAAAACATTTTAACAAGGAATCAATCTTTTTGTTTATTTAATACTTTATTTTGTTCTTTTTTTATATGGGCCATTTCTGATATTAATCTTTTTTGGTAATTATTTTCTTTGTGTAAAATTTTTGTCATACCATTTCATATTTATGATTTTGATTAATTCTGTGTTCACTGATTACTGAAAGTTCTACACCTGAGATAATGATTAGTTCTTGTTGTAATAATAATAATAATAATAATAATAATAATAATAATAATTGTTATTGTTGTTGTTTTTGTTTTTGTTGTTATTATTTTTTATTATTTTTATTATTATTATTATTTATTTTTATTATTATTATTATTTATTTTTATTATTATTATTATTATTATTATTATTATTGTTATTATTATTAACTAGTCTCAGTGAATAATATTCAACAAAAATATTAAATATGCATAACTACACTTAATTTAATTTTCACAAAAATGTCACTTATACTGTTATGGTTTTCTCCCATTCATTTTGTGTTCATACTACTAGTTTGTTGAATTTTAATATAATCCATTGTTATAAATATAAACATTACATTTTCATACAACTTGACTATTCATCATCATCATCACATATTGTTCTACAGTCCAACAAAATTAATGTTGGTCTCTTGCACAATAACTTTCCATTCAATTCTATCTCAGTCATGCACTTTCCAGTTTCTCACATTCAGATTTCTCAGATTTCCCTCTCTGCATCATCAGGCCAGGTTATCCTCTTTTTGTTCCATTTACAATTTTGGAATTCAAAATCACGTGCCAAAATCTTCATTTTATCTTCCTATTTTCATTACAATATTTTTTGTAGTTCAATATACAGTACTTCTTGTATTGCAGTGTACTGATTTGACAAAGATTTTTCAAGATCACCTTTACTAACTAAATTAACTTATTGGCACTATCAAACCTGTAGGTTCACGACCACACAGACATAAGCTCTCCATACATCCCTATCCTGAGCTAATGTTTTCTATTCATTCCCTGTATAATCTAATTCCCTCAAATCATAGTTAATGTTATTCTCCCACCTCATTCTTGGTCTACCAACTGGGTATTTTCCCTCTGGTTTTCTTACAAGAAGCTTCCATGCACCTCTCTCATTCCCCATTTGTGCCACATGTCCTGCCTATTGCAGTCTATGAGACTTAACTGTTCTTATTATATCTGGTGTTCTATAAAGACCACATAGTTCACTGATTTGTAGTCTTCTTCATTCACCTGTCTGTTCATCTCTCTTTGGTCCAAACATTTTCCTAAGAACTTTATTCTCAAACACTAGTAATCTCCTTTCCTCCCTTAAAGTAAGTATTCTAAAACACTAGTAATCTCCTTTTCCTCCCTTAAAGTAAGAGTCTATGTTTCGCATCCATGTAACATAACTAGTAAAATAATAGTTTTATATATTTTCAGTTTAACATTCTTTTAAAGGAGTTGGGCTGTTAAGAGTCTCTGTAATGCATAATAACACACATTTCCAGAATTGAGCCTATGTTTAATTTCTTTGTGCATCCCATTCCTATTTGTGATTATTGTTCCTAAGTATTTGAATTCAGTCACTTCATCAACATTTCCCTCATTTGTCATTAGCTGTCCATTTCCATTATATAATGTATTTCTATGTGTGACTATGTATTTAGTTTTATTGATATTTACTTCCAGTCTCAATTTCTTAGTGTTACTCAATAGTGTGTGCTTGTTGGCCTTTAGTATCTCCTCGCTATCGCCCAATAGTACTACATCATCAGCATAAAAATAACAGCTTATTAATACCATTGAATTGTAGGCCTTCTTCATCCTCTAAAGATTTGATGGCATGCTCTAGTACAAAATTAAATAGTAGAGGAGACAGTGCATCTCCTTGCTTCAATCCATTCTGGATTTCAAAAGTATCCGAAAACTGTTTGTCTACACGCACCCTACTCTTTGTGCCATTTAGACACATTCGTATAAGTCTAACTAACTTTTTAGGAATTCCGAACTCCAGTGGGAACTATATAACTTCTCCCTCTTAATTGAATCGTATGCCTTTTTGAAGTCTAGGTATAGTTGATGTATAGTACCATTATATTCCCATTTCTTTTCTAAAATCTGTTTTTATACTAAAATTCGATCACCTTTACTATTTTCTCACATTAAAATATCCATAAAAAATGAAAGCATTTGTGTTCATTCTACTGCTTTTACCTAGAGTATCTTCTGGATTACTCTGGTTCACTAATACAGGGATATTCTAAATGATTGGTACAGAAAGGAAACATTCCATGACTACCGTAATTTATTTATTTCACAAATACATATAACAAGAAGTTTACATGCTCATTCACAGGTGTTTGATGTGAGCTCCATTTGTAACCTATTAATTTGTTAAAATATAACTTACAGTTACTATCATATACACTCTTATCTCATTACTGCAGAGTGATTTCCTGGATACACTCTGTTCGGAAAAACATGGTAATCTCTAGAAAATTGATCTTGTAACCTTTGTATTTGAGATTGTTGGTATCTCTGTACAATTATATTATTACACTCAGGAATTTTATTGGTTTTTAGAAAAGGAAAGTAGGTTAAGGCATACATTTTGAATTTACAACTCATTATGAAACAGTGAAATAGGATTAAACAATGAATTACAGAAAAATAGACAAAAAGTAAAGAAAGATATAATAAATATATTTTCTATGTCTACAATATTCCAGGCAACAAGTACTCGAAGGATGTAATTAGGTAAATAACTGATAAAAAACACAGTAACTAGAATAAATACTGTGTCTGCAGCCATCTTTCTGTTTCTTGCTTTAACATTATCTTTAATTTCTCCTGGAATTCTACAAATACTTTCTTTAAGATAACTTGACGTTTTAATATTAAAGAAAGCAATAACAATAGCAGATCCAAGACAATATACAATGAATTGAAAAGTCCAAACATTTTGAATATAATCTTGATTACCAGGAGGACAGTACAAACATCGAATTTCGACTGTAGCAGAATAATATGCAGGAAATGAAGTGACAATAGCTGAGATCCATGTCATCATCAGAAGCCATGCAGTTGGTATTGTTTGCAATTTACATATTTTATTTAAGCTTTTAAAATTCTTTGCTACGAGATATCTTTCTACGCTAAGAGCAACAATAGATAATACTACAACACCAACTGAAACATCTTTTAAAAAAAAATGTATACTTTACAAAGTGTATCATCAAATTCCCATCTGATATTTAGTACATCCCAATAACTTAAAGGAAGGTTTAATAGGAGACATAGAATATCAGCAAATGCCAAATGTATTACACAAGCATTTTGTTTTGTACGCAAATCTGAATGTCGAAATGATATATACAACAGAAAAAAATTACATAATAGACCTAATATCAATATGATTATTAATAAAATTGGTTCAATGTATTCTTTAAAAAAAGCAAATTCATCTTTGATGGTTGCATGACTTTTTTTTACCTGAATTTCAGTACTTTTGTTATTACAATTAATATTAGAAAAAAGTTCATCTATATTTCTATTGCCGCAATAAGATGAATTTCCTGATTTATAATGATCTGTTTTAAGGATAATATTACGTTCTTTTGTCCAGAACCAAGTGTCATAGAGCTCACAATCACAGAGAATTGAATTATGTGACAGATCAATGCTTTTTAAATATTTTAGATGAGTCAAAGAATTTACATTCAGATTAATAATTTTACTATTGCTTGAAAATTGTATTTCAAATAATAATGGAGCACATTCAAATGTGTTGTTAATGATATTACTAATGTTACAATCATGCATATCTAATACTTTCAATGCAGGTGTATACAAAAATTTACTATCTAAATTTAGCAAAATATTAGCAGATAAATCCAAAGTTTGCATGTTGTTACACCAAATGAAGGAATGTGGATGAATATATGTAATATTATTAATAGCCAAATTTAAATGTTCTATTGTTTTAAGAGCATTAGTGCTATTACAGTATTCTGATAAAGTTACATTTATACATGACATTTTAAAATTATTCTTACATAATGCACCAAAAACTCCAGCATTTATTTTATTAATTTTATTACGGCTTAGATTTATACTTTGAATTTTTTTCAGACCAATAAATGCTCCAGGATTTATACATGTCAATTTATTTTGTTCAAGATTAAGTTGAGTTAAATTGTGTAAACCTTGAAATGTTTCAACATCTATACATTTAGAAGGTATTTTACGAAAAATAAAACGTGCTTTTAATGTTTGACACTGAATATAAAGTGATCTTAAATTGTTTAACCCATAAAAAGAACCTCGGCTATATGTTAAATTATATTTATAATATATTTCAAGTTTTATTAATGATTTCATATTAGAAAACACATGCATCTTTATTGAAGTGTTTTCAAGTTCTTGGATTGTAAAATATTTTAACATTGATAACCCAATAAATGTCTTATCAAAAATATTGAAATCACTGCAAGCTATTATAAGATTAGAGACATGAAATTCAGAGAATATTGTAAAATAATCTGTTGAATTTATTCGTAATAAAGTAATATTGAGATCTTTAATATAGCGTACTGTAAGCATAATACTGATCAGTTCCTCTTTTGGATTTATAGATCCTCCATCTAAGTATAATTGTAAACTTTTCAATACTTGCATAGAATACGGTAAACTGACACTTGCAGTGAGTGATAAACTATCTAATCTGCGAAAAATCTTAAAGGCTTCTTTTGCTACAGGCTTATTTGGGAATGTAAAAGTAGATGTCAAACATTGAGTAATAAAACGAGTTGGTGTTTGACCAAATGCAAAGGGATTTCTTGTCAGAATATGCATTAAAATTTTAAGTGAATTTAAATATGAAAATGCTCCAGTATCAATATTTAATATTTTATTATTTTCCAATTTTAATTCTTTTAATGATTGTAGTTTTGAAAATATGCTGTTGTTCAAATTGTGTAAATTATTCCAACTGATGTCTAATATTCGAAGTTTAAAGAGACCATCAAATGTATTAATTTCAATTGTTTGTATTGAGCATTGTGAAATTTCTAAGATTTCTAAAGATTCCAAGCCATTGAAACTTGAGTTACTCAAATAAGTTAGATAATAGTTGTGATTTAATTTTAAAGTCTTTAAAGATATAAGTCCCTTGAAATTGCCACTATTTATAATTTTAAAATAATTGTTAGAAAGATCATAATAGAGAAGTTGTGATAGATTGTGAAGCTTGATTGCTTGTAGATTTTTTAAATGCCCGTTTGACATATCTAAATATAACATTCCAGATAATCTTTTGTGAATATTTTTATATATAATTATTTGATTCCATGAAAGTTTAGATATTGTCATACCAAATGGTATGTATGATGGAATGAGATGTTTAGAGTTGTAGCCAATACTGAAGTATGTAAATTGACAAAAGTACTTAAGTACTAGAGGTTCAACACTGTATAAAACAGAAAAATATTCTAATTCAAAATTATTTATAATGTTACAATCAGCATTGTAACTCATGCCTTCAAATGCATTTGCCTTGAGTTGTTTTATTTTGTTGTAACTAAGATCTACGATTCTTAAATTAATTAATCCAGAAAATGTTTCTTGTTCCAAATTAGTAATTATATTATTTGAAAGATTAAGGAAATACAGGTCATTGAGATATTTAAATGAATTTCTTTCTAAAACAGAGATGTTATTGAAAGTGATTGCTAGCTGCTGAAGTTTAGAAATGTTCCGGAATGCTTCTGGAAGAATCTTTTTGAGTTGAACTTTGTTAAGCTCCATATGAGTTAGATTGTGGAGACCTCTGATATTGGTGATTTGAGATATGTTGTCCAATTGAATTCTCAAAAGTAGCGTGGTGATTTGTAGTTCTGATGGAATAGTTCCAAGTCTTGCCAGTGAGCAGAATGTTTTATATTTTGAGCAGTGGCAATTGCTAGGACAATTTCCTGATGCTAGCATCATAGTGCATGCTAAAATCATGAATGTGGCCTGAAAAAAAAAAAGGAAAGATAATTCTTTAACAGGCAATAAAGACATGGATGTATGATTCTTAGTCAATGACTTGATGGAGTACTGGTTACCTTGCTTGCCTCTGCTTTTGAGGTTCATGAGTTCAAACCTTGGTAAGGGGACATTGGATATTTCCCTATGCTCTTGGTTAACTTTACCCCCTTGGGAAGTTACCAATTTCCATTTTATAGGAGGCTTAGCAGGCTGTAGGGTCATTCTCATTCTGGACATGAATAGGTGAAGAAAAATTTCCGGTCCTTTGTTGCCCAGGATTGTACCCAGGCCATGGAATAGGTATGGGATGGGTTCCACCGTTTGTTAGGGATTAAATGAAGCCCATATTTGCTGATGATCAGCTAACGATGGCGAAAGATTTCAAAGATTTAGAGAATATGTCAAGAAAACTGAAGGAGGAATACAAAAAATTGAGATTAAAGGTAAATTTGGTCAAAACAAAGTATGTGGTAGTAAGAGATAAAGCAAAAGATCTGGTTTTAGAAAACATAGAAAAATAAAAGCATGTTACGAATATGTATGATCCTCTCTAATGCAGATGGAAGTCATGATGCTGAAATTATTGAGAGGATAAATATAATGGATATATATATATATATATATTATATAATTATATAATTATATACTACTATGTGCAATACTTACTTACTTACTGGCACTATTGAACCCGTAGGTTTATGGCCACACAGACATAAGCTCTCCATAAATCCCTATCCTGAGCTAATGCTTTTTATTCATTCCCTGTATAATCTACTTCCCTCAAATCATAGTTAATGTTATTCTCCCACCTCATTCTTGGTCTACCAACTGGGCGTTTTCCCTCTGGCTTTTCTACAAGAAGCTTCCATGCAAGTCTTTCATTCCCCATACATGCAACATGTCCTGCCCATCGCAGCCTACGAGACTTAACTGTTCTTATTATGTCTGGTTTCGTATAAAGACCATGTAGTTCATTGCTATGTAGTCTTCTCCATTCACCTGTTTGTTCATCTCTCTTTGGTCCAAAAATTTTCCTAAGTACTTTATTTTCAAATACTTGTAATCTGCTTTCCTCCCTTAAAGTAAGAGTCCATGTTTCGCACCCATATAATATAACTGGTAGAATAATAGTTTTATATATTTTCAGTTTAACATTTTTTGAAAGGAGTTGGGACATCAAGAGTCTCTGCAATGCATAATAGCACGCATTTCCAGAATTGAGCCTATGTTTAATTTCTTTGTGCATCTCACTCTTATTTGTGATTATTGTTCCTAGGTATTTGAATTCAGCCACTTCCTCAAAAATTCCCTCATGATAAATGTGCAATATCAAAATTAAATAGTGTTTTATGAGATCAGAATATAAGAAAATAAAATTGCCTTTTTCGTCAACAAAATCATCCCTTCGGTCCATCCAAAGTTTTTTTGAGAATTGAAAGCAATTCTAGAATACTGTCCGAAGGGCATTGAAGCATGGACTTTGAGGAAAGGAGAGGAGAGCAGATAACTTCTAGTGAAATGAGATTCATGAGATGTACAGCAGGGTCACCAAATTGGATTATAAACGCAATGATGGCGTATTGAAGGAACTGTCCTTAGAACCAGTCATTAAGTACATACGTAAATATCAGAACAACTGGATGAATCATTTGCAATGAATGAGTTCAGATAGAGTTCCCAAAGCCATGCTTCATTGCTGTCCAACAAGGGAAGAGATCTCTGGGCCATCCAAGCATGCACTGCATACAAAATTTTTCGGTAAGATCGTAACAGGCCTATAAACCTGAGACTTGTAGAGATGAAGAAGACTAAATAAAAATTCAGTGTTACTTCCTAAAAAAAAATCAAAACCTTACCAGTTTTCCGGCACAAGTTGCAACTTGATACATTGTGTCTGAATAAATTAGAAGATTTTTCTGTCCAAGCCAGGAAACCTATGATACTTCTTACATATCAGGAAACCAAGCCTTAATTCTGGTAGATATCTTAGTTATAAATAAAAAGTTGAATAAACAAAAGAATGTGATAGTTATTTCCTATCTGTTCAGTAACAATACTTCTTTAATTTCACATTTATTTATAAATAATTTATTATCAAAAGAGGAGGGGATCTACTTCATGAAATCAGCTACTTGAATTGAGAAGTAACAAAATATTATGAAGTAATATTTGATGAAAAAATTTATGTTTAGACCGGGATTTGAACCCAGGACCTCTAGCTTTATATACTAATGCTCTGCCATTTAACTCTCCAAGGCCTCCAATCTAAACACAAATTTTTCTCTTATACATTTTTAATTCCCAAGAGCGCAAAGACTTGTAAACCATTGCTCGACACTTGAATGGCAGTTTCTTATTTAAGAAGACTCTTAATGGGAATTTAACATTAATTTTTAAAGCCAGTAGAGCTTCTTTTGATGTTACTTATTAAGTAAGTTAGTCCTGATGGACTAGTGGTTATCATGCTTGCTCTGGTGTGAAATCTAAACCCAGTTGGAATCAATGGATTTTTTCAGGGTGTAAAAATGCTCAGCATGGCTATCTTCTGACCCTCCAATGATATCTTTACCTGTTGTGGTGGAGTGGTATGCATATTTAAATGATCCTGAGAGCTATGCCAATGGTAGCATAGTTCCCAAAAGGTCACTTGTGTCAGACTGGTCAAAGGCAATAATCCAGACTAAAAGGGGTACCTTGGCAAAAAGAGTGACAGTATTTCACTGTAAAAATACAACCATTAAGAAACAGGATGTGAGTTCCATTGGAGTTTTCCAGAGATAAAATAGTTCCCCCATTCGTATTTCTGAGTGGGAATTATCAGGGGCTGATATAAGCTCTCCATACATCCCTATCCTGAACTAATGTTTTCCAATCATCCCCGAATAATCTACTTCCCTCAAATCATGGTTAATATTATTGTCCCACTTCATTCTTGACCTACCAACTGATTGCTTCCCTCTGGTGAGGATCGATGGGGAAGCTCAGGATGGATATTTGGAGGACTTATGTCCATATTGGTCATTTCATGCCAGATTTGATTTATACTGATAATGATCTGAGATTTTAAATGACACTGTTATAACCACAGGAGCAGGATGTCCCAGCTATGTTCCCAGGAATGGATTCCCATTTTTATTCTCTTACAACATATGTGGGCTAAAAGAGGGACTATTCTCTGATCTTGGCCACATCTTAGCTCTGT
This sequence comes from Diploptera punctata, assembly GCA_030220185.1. Taxonomy (NCBI): domain Eukaryota; kingdom Metazoa; phylum Arthropoda; class Insecta; order Blattodea; family Blaberidae; genus Diploptera; species Diploptera punctata. The sequence continues at coordinate 69,840 of JASPKZ010004937.1, read as the reverse complement.
GTCAAGGTGCAATACCTTACACTACTTGGCTATGCCACAGCTTCCATAACTTTCTTAGGAATCCATTCATTTTTGGTTATCCTTCGAACATGCCCTGCCCTTAGCAGTTGTTTAATTGCAAAGTTATAACATCGGGTAACTTACATAATAATTGATATAATTCATTAAATTAATATTAAGAATCTAAACTATTAATATGACTGAAATAAGTAAATTAATGTACATAACTAAACTATTGTAATCAATGGTAAAGATAAAGATTTTTTGCTTGAACCAGGAATCAAATCCTGTAAAGCTGAAGGTTTGGGGTTCGATTCCTGGTTCAGGCAAAAATTTTTCTCTTTACCATTGATTATGATATAATTAGGGCTCGGAAGTTAAGGAAATATCCTTTTTTTTTTTAATTTTATATTTGAAGACGAGGCTCAATGTAATATAAAAACATTTTGGGTCATTGTAGGCCAGGAAATGGTGGGTTTTATATGCTCTTTTTCAACTGGTTTATTGGTCCTTTTTTGACCTTTTTTTTTTGCAACTTTACCTTCTTTATACCATTTGTATAACTGAAGATTTTGCAGAGTCTAGTCTCAATTACAAAGATTTTTAAAAGCAGTCCTGTTTTACTTTCTAAAGACTTTTCACATTCCAGACACTTTTGTTTCGCGAGAAACTATTGAACCCTCACAAAATATCCCATTATTTTTAACCACCAGCCTACTGACCACCTGAACTATTGTATCTCAATTTCAAATTTTCTAAGAAATTGCCACTTTGTGACGATTACCTCGAGGAGAGGGTGAAGGCAGCGAGGTTGTCTTGATCCATTCATTAGCAGCTGCAACACTTTTTATGTCCTTTTTCCAGTTTTTTTAGGTCTTTTTTAAAGGTATTTTATAGGTCCTCAACTTCCGAGTCCTAGATATAATTCATGTTATATCTAATGTTTCATTCTCCTTTATATCATAATGGGTCAGATATTTTACAGAGTATTTTGGTTTCAAATGTCTTCATTCTTGTCAAGTCATTTTACAACATTGTCCTTGTTTCACTGTCATAAGTCAAGTAAGATAGGTTTTAAAAGTGTTTTGTAAATTTTGCAATTTCACAAGTAAGAACTCTTGATTTGATAGTCACAAGTTTGTCTTCTTATTTTCTTTCAAATACTTATAAAAATAATTAATTAAGAAAATTTGACAACTGAGGAAAACCAGAAAAAAAAAAAGCTCAGCTTGGTAGGCCATGCGGTTTGAAATCTGAACATTTTTGAATACAAGCCTCAAATGCTACCCTCCAAGCCGACTCTCTTGTAAAATGTGTTTTAATTACTGTTTTCAGATAAGGAATGATATCACCAGAAGAGTTTCAGCGTCAGAAGAATCAAATATTGGATGGAATTGATTTAAGTCGTAAAGGTTGTATAGATGATCCTATTCAAGAATTAGTTGAGCTGATCAACACAGAAGATGACTTTGTAACAACAAGCTCGTGTTCAGGAAGAGTGATTCTATTTTGTGAGGTGAGAATACATATACTATTGGGGAAGTCCATGTCAAATGAACATAAAACCTTAATGCCACGAATCTGGTTAATTTTCTGTACTTTTAGGCTCGTATCTATGAATTCATTAGACCGTAAAAGTTGTTCTCAACATGTACTCTGCTGAGAAAGTTGCATACAAATATGTTTTGCGTACTCAAGAATCTGTTCATGCGATAATAATTGTCGAAATTCCATAAGCTACCTGGCGAGGTGACTTTGCAGAGAACGAATCATGAACAACCCGATGGGAACCGATGTACTTGAAACCTTGCTGATTTATCCAAGATGTTGGACCTTGAAGACTTCGATCATGTTTTTGGTATACGCGGAGAAGAGGAATTTGATAGAGTCTACCAAAGAATTCAACTGGAAGAACAGGAGAATCGGCTTAATATTGCGCAATGCAGACATCGTCATATACGGTTTTATTTGTGGGACGCAAGCGTAAATGCGTTCCTCTAGCAGACGAAAATAACGGAAGTGGTTTTATCGCTGAAAATTCTGGGTAATTTCTTGCCAATATTACAAAAAAACAACTTTCATGCATGACCAGTGAGCGACTCACTAATTCAAACTTTGCACATTCTCACGGAAAACTCAGCTCACCAGAGACTAATGTACTTGCATGCTGCCTTTAGACTTTTGCACAAGATGTTTTAAGAAATTTATTTTCAGAATTTTTGGACAACTCTTTTTTTTTTTGACTTGGATTTACAAAATGTCAAACATTCTCAAAATTTGCTGACCACCATATATTTAGATCTAAATTTACTAGAGAACCATGATAGCCACGGTCATGAAGAAGGTACTGTTTTAAAGTTTATGAAGTGATTTCATGTGATATATATATACTTACTTACTTACTCACTGGCACTATCGAACCCGTAGGTTCATGGCCGTGCGGACATAAGCTCTCCATACATCCCTATCCTGAGCTAATGCTTTCCAATCATTCCCTGTATAATCTACTTCCTTCAAATCATAGTTAATGTTATTCTCCCACCTCATTCTTGGTCTACCAACTGGGCGTTTTCCCTTTAGCTTTCCTACAAGGAGCTTCCATGCAAGTCTTTCATTCCCCATACGTGCAACATGTCCTGCCCATCGCAGTCTACGAGACTTAACTGTTCTTATTATATCTGGCTTCCCATAAAGACCAGTAGTTCATTGTTGTGTAGTCTTCTCCATTCACCTGTCTGTTCATCTCTCTTTGCTCCAAACATTTTCCTAAGTACTTTATTCTCAAATACTTGTAATCTCCTTTCCTCCCTTAAAGTAAGAGTCCATGCTTCGCACCCATATAATATAACTGGTAGAATAATAGTTTTATATATTTTCAGTTTAACATTTTTTGAAAGGAGTTGGGACATCAAGAATCTCTGCAATGCATAATAGCACGCATTTCCAGAATTGAGCCTATGTTTAATTTCATTCCTATTTGTGATTATTGTTCCTAGGTATTTGAATTCATCCACTTCCTCAAAATTTCCCTCATTTGTCATTAGCTGTCCATTTCCATTATTTAATGAATTTCTACGTCTGACCATATATTTAGTTTTATTGATATTTACTTCCAGTCCTAATTTCTTAGTGTTACTCAATAGTGTGTGCGTGTTGTCCTTTAGTATCTCCTTGCTATCGGCCAACAATACTACATCATCAGCATAAACCAACAGCTTATTAATACCATTGAGTTGTAAGCCTTCATTCTCTAAAGATTTAATGGCATGCTCTAGTACAAAATTAAATAGTAGAGGAGATAGTGCATCTCCTTGCTTCAACCCATTCTGGATTTCAAAAGTGTCCGAAAACTGTTTGCCTACACGCACCCTACTCTTTGTGCCATTTAGACACATTCGTATAAGTCTAACTAACTTTTTAGGAATTCCGAACTCCAGCAGGATACTATATAACTTCTCCCTCTTAATTGAATCATATGCTTTTTTGAAGTCTACATATAGTTGATGTACAGTACCATTATATTCCCATTTCTTTTCTAAAATCTGTCTTATACTAAAAATCTGATCTGTTGTAGACCTATTTCTTCTAAATGCACATTGATGATCCCCTAGAATGTCATCAATATAGGGAGTAAGTCTGCTTACTAATATATTTGTTAGAATTTTGTACGAAGTTGAAAGTAATGAGATGCCCCTGTAGTTGTTGCAATCAGTTTTATCTCCTGTTTTATAAATTGGTACGATAATTGATTCCTTCCATTCATCTGGAAGAGCTTGTTTTTCCCAAATCATACTAAGCAACCAGCGTATCTTGTCCATCAATTTTTTTCTCCCTGATTTTATCAGTTCTGCTGGGATCTCATCTGAACCTGCTTTATACATCTTCAATTTTGCAATCGCCATTTCAACCTCTAATGCACTTGGTTCTACGACTAGCATTTCTGTTGTCTGTAAATTATCCTCCTCAATGTCCTGTTCTGTATGTACATTTAATAGCTGATTAAAGTAACTTTTCCATCTATTTAATACACTCCTGGAATCTGCAATCATATCCCCATTATCATTCAGAATTATGTTTGTTCTATCCTGAAACCCTTTCTTCTCTATACTAATTCCCTGATATAATTCTCTAATGTTCCTATTTTTTGCATTAATTTCAAGATCATTAATCTTCTCTCTCAAATATTCCCTCTTTTTACTCTTTAGTAACTTGGTGGTTTCCCGTCTAACACTACCCAATTGCTCTAAATTTACCTCATTTGGCTCATGTAACCATTTCATTTTTGCTAGCTTTCTTTTCTTTACAATGTCGGCACATTCCTCATCAAACTATTTCTTGTTTTGCCTCTTTTTTAAACAACCAATGCTTTCTGATGCTGACAATTTAATAGTATCTCTTATAGCCTCCCATTCTTTATTTATATCAGTTTCTTCTTCGTTTGCCACATTGTCATCTGAAGATTCCAGTACTTCAAATCTATTAGCAATTTTGATTTGGTATTCTTGCCGCATTTCATCATTTTTCAAGTTTTTTAATTCAAATTTTACAGAATCATCTTTAGCGTTTGTTCCTCTCACAAGCGATAGCCGTTGTCTGATTTTCACTCTGACCAGATGATGATCCGAATTGTAGTCTGTCCCTCTAACTGATCTAACATCGATGATGCTACTGTGCCAGCGTTTATCCACTAATACATGATCTATCTGGTTCCGAGTTTCTCCATCTGGGGACACGTCCAGGTGTATTTATGAATATCCTTATGCTGAAATGTTGTGCTCTTAACAATGAGATTCTTTGATGTGGAAAATGTGATTAATCTAACCCCGTTGTCGTTACTATCTTCATGAAGACTGAATTTGCCTATTGTTGGTTTGAATATATCTTCCCGCCCCAGTTTTGCATTAAAATCTCCTAAGACAATTTTCATATGATATCGTGAAAGGCTATCAAATAAGCATTCTAATTCTTCATAGAACTCATCCTTGATCTTGTCATCTTTATCTTCTGTGGGGGCATGTACATTTACAATTATAAAATCATGTCGTTTACCCTTTAGAATTATGTATGATACCCTATCACTAACAAACTTAATATCTCGGATAGCGGATAGGATCCTCCTTCTGACTAAAAAACCCGTTCCAAATGCAGGTCTTTTTGCACCCCCGTAGTATAATGCAAAGCTTCCTGATTCCTGACTACCTAACTTCCTGTAAAGCGACTATATCCAAGAGTGATTTATCTAATTCCCGTGTTAATATCTCTAGTGCCCCGCTATTGTATAAAGTCCTAACATTCCATGTTCCTAGGAACATGTCCCAGTGTTTGAGCCTTTGGCATGGGTTCCCTGAAGTATTCCCCGCCCGGAGAACCGAATGGGGGACTATTTGATCTCCGGAAAATTTTACCCCAGTTGAACCCATGTCCGCATTTCTTGACGGTTGTATTTTTACGGTGAAAGATCGTCACTCTTTCGACCAAGGTACTTTTTTTTGTCTGACTTATCACCTTCGACCAGTCTGGCATGGGTAACCCTATCGGCAGCAATGCTACCGCCGGCATAGGTCTCAGGATCATTTAAGCACGCAAACTACTCCAGCACGACAAGGTAAAGATACCATGGAGGGGATATATATATATTTTTTTTTTTAAAATTCAGTTTCTTCAAAAACTCAAAATTAAAAATTTTGAGAAGCAATAAATTTTGAAAACATCCGCAATGGTATTATGTTATTTATATATATATATATATATATATATATATATATATATATATGTGTGTGTAATGTATGTAATAACATGATACTATTGCGGATGTTTTCAATATATATATATATATATATATATATAACATGATACCATTATGGATGTTTTCAAAATTTACTGCTTCTCAAAATTTTTAATTTTCAGTCTTTGAAGAAACTGAATTTAAAAAAAAAATTGAAGTTCCCAGTGAATGGGATTTGATTTCAAGGTTCATCAAATCAACTCAAGATGGCAACTTTGAAGATGAAGGTGTAGACCGAAATTTGACACTGTGATGATGGTTGAAGATGGGAGGGATTCCTCTTGAAAACTGCAATTTCCATGCTTGAAGAACATGAAGTACGAGATGAGATACGAATTATTTAATAAATTTTTATCAATTGATAACCTTATAATGTTATTTCCCATAATTAATTTATGAATACATAAACATAAAGTGTTGTGCCAAAGTGAAAATAGACCACATTAATCCCATCTATCTACCCAGTGTGGAAACCGAAGGATGTAAAATGCAGTGGGTTGCATTAGAAAAACATACACACATTTATAATTTAACTTTCCTGACTACATTTGGCTAATTTAAACCTGGTTTAAACCAACGTCAACCATTTTCTTGGTCATTAATATATTTTTATGTATTTTGCCAGCCTTAAATCCACAAAAAAATCATCATCGTAGTACATTCACGAATTTAGGCCATTTGTTGACCTGTTTCGGCCTCAAGAAAAAAAAAACATCCAGAAGTCTTCTTCTTCCTGCAGGTTGATATCTTAACATTTGTTTGGGTATCCTGTGATCTTCCATTCGATGAACATGTTGCATCCATCTTGACTTATAATCAGAAATTTTGTTTTCTAAATGTTCCATGTGTAATTCTGCTAAGATGTCTTAATTTTTTTTGTGATCTAGTAGTGTGTATCCTGCAGTCTTCTGAAGGTATCTCATTTCAGCAGATCTAAGGGCCGCATGCAAATACATTAGTCTCTACTCAAATTACTTCCAATCACTGGTGAGCTGACTTTCTGTGAGCAAGTGCAAAGATCAAATTAGCTACCCACTAACTGGTCATGCATGAAAGTCGTCGTTTTCGTAATATTGGCAAGAAATTACCCAGAATTCTCAGCGATAAAACCACTTCCGTTATTTTCGTCTGCTAGAGGAACGCATTTATGCTTGCATCCCACAAATAATACCATATACGACGACGTCTGTGTCGCGCAATATTACGCTGATTCTCCTGTTCTTCCAGTTGAATTCTTTGGTAGACTCTATCAAATTTCTCTTCTCCGCATATACCGAAATCATGATCGAAGTCTTCAAGGTCCGAGATCTTGAATAAAGCAGCAAGGCAGGCAGCAAGGTTTCAAGTATATCGGTTCCCATCGGATTGCTCACGATTCATTCTCTGCAAAGTCACCTCGCCAGGTAGCTTAGGAATTTCAACAATTATTATCGCATGAACAGATTTTTGAGTATGCAAAAACGTATTTGGATGCAACTTTCTCAGCAGAGTACAGGCAGAGAACGACTTTTACAGTCTAATGCGTTCATAGATTCGAGCCTAAGTCTCTGTATATCCTTCTGTTTCAACGTCCATACTTCGCTACCATACAAAAGAGTTGGAAGTGCCAGTGTTTTATACACTTTTAGTCTTGAATGTTTTTGGACTAACTGTGGCTTGAAGATAGAATTTATTAACCCTAAAATTTAGATATTATTGCATTTTACATCCTTTTCTTCTTCATATGAGATATTGCATCCTAGATATGAAAATTATTCACCTGTTCCAAAATTTTATTGTTAAGTACAATTTTACTTCTGACAGAATCTACACCTTGAAATGCCATAATTTTTGTTTTCTCTGTAGATGTCTTCAATCCATATTCTTCTGTAATTTTGTTAAATTCATACAGATCTTTCTATTGAGACTTGCAACTTTACTTGCAAATATCAACACATAAAAATAAAAACATTAATTAATTACAAAGATGCATGAAAGTGTAACAGTATTGAAATGTACATTTCTGAAATGTAATTTTCTTTTCTTTTCAGGATATAGTGAATGGAAAACGCAAGAAAGGATGTAAATGGTTATACACTACACATGAAAATGTAAAAGATGATGATTTGTTAAGAAGTATACAACCTAATGAAGGAAATAATGTATTAAAATTTGAACCAATGATTCTGCATGTGCAGTGTCGGACTTTAGAAAAAGCTAAATTAATGGTGAGTAGCCATATTTTTTATATAAAATCCTTAGCCTTACTTTGCTTCTTGAATTAAAAAGAAAGTATTTTTAGTAATTATGAAGACACAATGTATGAACAATATAAGAAAATAAAGAGTTAGATTAATGTTTTTATTACCTCACCTCATATCCTTTTTCTTCTAGACTGCAGTTTCGGAGCTTATCTCCATTAAAACCAACAAAAATGAACAAAATTGAAGAAGAAAAATTAGGAATATATCAGATCAAATGTTAGGATTATGACAATCTATATAGGAAAAACAAAAAGAAATTTAAAAACTAGATTGAAAGAACATCTTAGAAATGTCAAAAAGGGTGAAGTGGAGAAGTCAGCTGTAGCAGCCCATGCTTGGTATGAAAAACATTTAATCGATACAAAAGCTAGCCTAATCAAACACACAGATAAACAGAAAGAACTCATGGTCTGGAAAAAAATCCACCCAAAGAAACAAAAAAGATGAACTCATGAATGGTGAAATTAAATGTTTCTTACCTCTGAGACAGTTATGGTCTCGAAATCGCGATCAACTTAGAAAATTTGTATGAGGAGAGATAAGAAACATTTAATTTCACCATAAATTAAACCTCATAGTGATTAATTCCTATAAAAGATATAAAAAAAAACTCATGAATTTTGAAACTCCTGCAAATTTTGACCTGATCCAGAGGTTCATCGGTCCACTGATAGAAGGGAAAAGAAAACTGCCAAGAAACGACGTAACACTGGTCGACGAGAGGCTACTGATGATGGAGGAGATAAGCTCTGAAACTGCAGTCTAGAAGAAAAAGGATATGAGGTGAGATAATAAAAACATTAATCTAATTCTTAAATTAAACCTCATAGTTTTTTTTTTTCCCTGTGAAAGTTAAATAATATAAGAAAATGTTCATTTAATTTGAACTACCCATTGAACGGTGTTTAATATTCATGATAATGAATTATTGTCATTGGATATCATTTTCGAAATTACCTTCTTTCAATAATTGACAATTTGAGTTTTATGATGATCTCGAAGAAGATTTTCGGGCTATAGGCTATGGTCGTGAGGCTTGTAGTTCCCCAACGTTTTGTCAGAGACTGCGTCTGGCATCCTCAAGGGTTGTCTTGAGTCTCTGGCAAAACATCAAGGAACCACAAGCCTCATGACCATGGCTTACAGCCCGAAAATCTTCAAGATCATCATAGCAACTCCGGCCGTGAAAGTCTACGTCAATACAAATTTGAGTTTTATTTGACATTTACATACATCAGTCTTATTTAAAAAGCTGAAAAAAACTTTTTTTTGTTTTTTTTTGCTTAAGTTATTGGTTGGGTTGGATTTTGGTGGTTAGGTTTTAAAGTTTATTAATATCACACTCATTAAAAAAGAACTGCAGTTGCATTGTTTTGCTTAACATGACTTGCTGGCAAAACATCTTTTCCATCTTGAAGTAGTGTAGAAACCATAATGAAAACTGTGCAACCACAACACTGACATTGCATTACATGTCCTGGCCTTTAATCATATATAGAAATGGAACATTACTGAGAAGCCAAGAAGAAAATGTCATATTTTAATCATAATTGATTTTTTGTTTGTTAGTTTCTTTATGGATTGATGGTCTTATGATCACAATACCAGCCATTAGATAAATAAATAGTCTTACATTTTTTTTTATTTGAAGAGAAAAATTATACGCTCAGATCGGGACTTGAACCCGGGACCCTTGGTTTTCTAGTCCAAGTGCTCTACCATTTGAGCTACCTGAGCAAGTACCGATCTAAACGCAAATTTTTCTCTATATACATTGTAATTCCTGCCCACCAAATGCTCTGAAGCCTTTGCTTCAACTTTGCAAATGGCAGCTCCTATATTAAGAAGACATATTATACATTACATTATAAATGCCAGTACGGCTTTTTTCGATGTTCTTATTATTAATTTCATACATCTCAATGATGGATAAATCATATTTGAAGAGAAAAATTATACGCTCAGACCGGGACTTGAACCTGGGACCCTTGGTTTTCTAGTCCAAGTACTCTACCATTTGAGCTACCTGAGCAAGTACCGATCTAAACGCAAATCTTTCTCTATATACGTTGTAATTCCTGCCCACCAAATGCTTTGAAGCCTTTGCTTCTATCTTTGCAAATGGCGGCTCCTATATTAAGAAGACATAGTATACATTACATTATAAATGCCAGTACGGCTTTTTTCGATGTTCTTATTATTAATTTCATACATCTCAATGATGGATAAATCATGAATTACAACGTATATAGAGAAAGATTTGCATTTAGATCGGTACTTGCTCAGGTAGCTCAAATGGTAGAGCACTTGGACTAGAAAACCAAGGGTCCCGGGTTCAAGTCCCGGTCTGAGCGTATAATTTTTCTCTTCAAATCTAAAACATTTCTTCCACTTACTTGTGTTTTGCACTCTTTTAACTTTACTATCTAACCTCTCTTGGTTAACTCTTGTTTTTTCGACCCCGACGCTATTAGGGCATCCGAAGGCTAGGGAGTCCTTCCTTTCTTCCATTTCTTCTTTCCTTTATTTTCTTTTCTTCAGAAAAGCCTAACCAGAGGCTATAAGATGACAGCCCCATCACTGGTCTTGCCTTCCTTTGGCCAGCAACCAATCGAAGGGACTATTATTATGCTTTCAAGTCTTATACGAGAATTTCCCATAAGGGAAAATTTTCTATAGGATCGTAACAGGCCTTGGCCTAATACTTGAAAGGAAGAAGAAGAAGAAATATGATTTATCCATCATTGAGATGTATGAAATTAATAATAAGAACATCGAAAAAAGCCGTACTGGCATTTATAATGTAATGTATAATTCCCAAATATGTCTTCTTAATATAGGAGCTGCCATTTGCAAAGATAGAAGCAAAGGCTTCAAAGCATTTGGTGGGCGGGAATTACAACATATATAGAGAAAGATTTGCATTTAGATCGGTACTTGCTCAGGTAGCTCAAATGGTAGAGCACTTGGACTAGAAAACCAAGGGTCCCAGGTTCAAGTCCCGGTCTGAGCGTATAATTTTTCTCTTCAAATATGATTTATCCATCATTGAGATGTATGAAATTAATAATAAGAACATCGAAATAGTCTTACACTTAGAAAGCCAAAGGAATTGCTGACATTATTTTTGTCTCATGTAGGTATACTAATAATGATAATAATAATAATAATAAAAACAACAATCTTCTTATATTTAAATTAATATCGGGAAGTAAACATTATGAGGTTATATCATTAATAGTGAGTGGAGAACATATTTTAATCGACTCACCTCATACATTTTCAAACTTCTTTGATACTGACGGTTTCAGACAATATCATGTCCTTCATCAGTCATGGCGTCCACTGATGAAATTCCGTGATTGTTGATTTCTTTAGTGACATCACCTCTTGTGCTGCCATCTTTCGTTGGGATTATAAACTTTGTAATTAAATTTTTATCCACCGGAATATCGAAATTCATAGATCGATATTTATTCTTCTGAATGAATATCATTTCCCAAATTGTCAATTCCAACGGTTTATCCAGCTGTTAAAAAAAAAAAGAAGCAAAACTTTTAAAACAGTTGGATAAACCGTTGGAATTGACAATTTGGGAAATTATATTCATTCAGAAGAATAAATATCGATCTATGAATTTCGATATTCCGGTGGATAAAAATTTAATTACAAAGTTTATAATCCCAACGAAAGATGGCAGCACAAGAGGTGATGTCACTAAAGAAATCAACAATTGCGGAATTTCATCAGTGGACGCCATGACTGATGAAGGACATGATATTGTCTGAAACCGTCGGTATCAAAGAAGTTTGAAAATGTATGAGGTGAGTCGATTAAAACATGTTTTCCACTCACTATTAACAATCTTCTTCTTCACTTCATGGGCTAGGTAAATTGCCGGTTCTGCCTCACAGTTGTTCTGTCATCTTTTCACTGGCCTTTCTACATTCCTTGAACCTCTTGGCTTGTAGTTAAATGCTGCTTTTGGTAATCTTGTTACATTCATTCTTTCTACATGTCTAAACCATTTATCTCTATATTCCTTGATTTTATCATTCAGTGGATATGTATTTAATTCTGTTCTTATATCTTCATTCTTTATCCGATACAATCTTGCACAGTCTTTTGTTCTTCTAAGGAAGTTAATTTGTAATTTTTTGGTCATTACACAAGTTTCACCCCCATAAAGTAATTCAGGAACTGCCAATGTTTTATAAAACTTGAATTTAGCATCTCTTCTTGTTTTGTTCTTTAATGTTTTATAGAATAGTTCTGCATATCATTTGAAATTTTGACAGTTTCAAATTTATGTCTCTTTCAGTTTTTGTGTCAATAGTAAAATTACAACCCAAATAATTAACATTTGTTACTTGTCCCAGAGGTTTGTTGTCTATTATGATTTTTGAAACCACAACAATGCTTATATATGAATATTCTAACGAGTAGTTATGTTTTGTACAGAACTGTTTCAAATTGCATTGCATCTTTCATCCTTATAGAATCAACCAACATTAGATATCCAGAACAAATGTGGCTTCATGTCTATACAGGTGGGTTGCTAATGAATAGAGAAGCAGCAGCAGGAGCAGGAATAATGTGTAAACTCTTCTCATTTTACATCTCTCTTGGGAAATATACAACAGAAGCAATACTTACAGTCCTACAATAATTGTTTCTTCATATCAATTCCTTCCAAAATGCTGTAATATTTTCTGACTCTAACTCAGCCATAGTAGCACTAACAAACAACCAGACCATCCAAGATCATAGAATAATAGAAGCCAAAAATTGCATCAGGATGTTGAAAAATCTAAACAGAAATGTTGTTCTACAATGGATTCCAGCACATTGTGGCATGGAAGGTAATGAGAAGGCTGATATGCTTGCAAAAAAAATGGTACACTCATCCAACAGAGTAAGATCAATTACCTATCTTACAAATCAGTCAACTCTACACCAAAATGAAAATAAAATCCCATATAACTGAACAAAACAAAATCCAATGTGAAACCAAGATATGGAAGACATTACTAGAACCAGATACAATACCAAACAGCCCCCGATCAATTGCAATTGCATCATTTCGTCTTGAAACTGGTCATGATTGCTTGGCAGCACATCTACATAGAATTAAGCTTCTAGACTCTCCACACTGCATAGTATGCAAGGACACAAATACGATAATGAACAAGGATCACTTGATGTTCTGCGCTGATTTTCAGAAAGTAGTTGGAACACCATTCCAAATTGCTGAATATTATTGGGAAGCCCGCATGCGAATGATGACAAATCAAGAGCTTCAGAACATTTGAATACTACTACTACTACTCGTTATTAATTTTTATTGAAAAACAATAATGGATAATATAGCTCAGACCATAGAGAAACTTTGAATAGAGGGAAAACTGAGTACAGTGACATCTAAAAAATTTCGGTCGTTTACGATGAACTACAATGAGCAAACTACAATGATAGCGCTGTTTTGTAGTAACAGAATACGTAACTAAATAAAACAAATGCAAGGCACACGGCATGTTCACTCGGGATTATGGGAAATTGGCCATTTTGTAAATTAAAATTTTTAACTGCTAATCTTTCGTTCTATGTACACGGTACTGTAAAAATTTTATATTATTGAAAGTTAAAACCATTACTTAGATTTTATTTTACTCTAATTTGTAAGTAAATTCAAGCTTGTTTATGTTTTTAATGTGAATCTATTTTCAAAGATAAACCTACTAGAATGATAAAATTCTAAGATTTGTTAGGTGAGGAAGAGTGATGTTAGTGTACAGTCATTTCTAATAAACATTTAAAAAATGTGAGTGACTTTATAATGGATTTCAGATGTATGACATGGCTAAGGTTCTTTAATAAATATCGTATAAAATATGTATGTGAGAATAAGGGGGTAGGTCAATTGTACATATTTATTAAAAGAGCTCATAATGCACGTTTTTAAATTTTAATAAACAAAAATAAATTAACATTAAAGTTATGTAGATAGGAAATAACACTATGAGGTTCTTTAATATTGTTTATTTTTAATTATTTCACTCACCTCATACTTCATAATGCATAGCAGACCCTGGGTTTCTTCACGTAATTTGTGACATTGTCAATGCTGCGTCACGTTCACAACTGACGTCCAACGGCCTTCTATCCTGCAGACTGACCTCCGCGCCATCTGGTGGCCGACCGAAGAATTTCCAAATCAGTCCTCTTTCTTTATAACCGGGTATTTCAAAATTCACAGTTGTATTTTCATTCTTGCATATGTAAATTTTTTCCCAAATTGTGAGCTCCTTCGGTTTTTCCAATTGTTTAAGTAATTTTGTTTTGTTTCTATTCTATGTTTTTCTGACCAGGCATGTGCAGCTATTGCAGATTTTTCGGTTTCTCTCCATTTTTAACATTTCTGAGGTGTTCTTTTAATCTTGTATTTAGATTCCTTTTTGTTTTTTCCTATGTATATCTTTTCACAATCTTTACAATTAATTTGATAAATTCCCGATTTTTTTGCAGTCTTCAATTTTTTCATTTTTGTTGGTTTTTATTAAATTACCTAAGCTGTAATCATTTTTCGGTGCTAATTTAATGTTGAATTTGTTGAAAATTTTTGAAACTTGTCAAATACGAAAGGATGGTATGTGAACTTCTTGATTTTTTGTCTATATTTTTATCTGTCTGAAGAGTACTTTCATTGATGACTTTTTGTTCTTTTGAATTTATTTATTTCTTGTGTATCATTTTCTTGTGAAAACCATTATCCTTAGCAATTTGTATGATGTGTTCTTTCTCTTTATTGTAATTTTCTTTGCTCATGGGGACATTCACAAGTCTCTGTGTATTTAAAATATATACTGCCTGTTTGTGTGAAAAATGGTTAAATCCAGTAGCTTTTATATAATTGTCGATGTGAGTTTCTTTTCTGTAGATTCCAAATTCTATTTTCTTTTTTCTTCATTCCTAATCAATTTAAGGTCTAAAAATGGTATTTCATGATTATTTTCTATTTCCATTGTAAAATTTGATTGTTTTATTTTGAATATTTAACAGTTTAATGGCATCTTCTAATTGTTTCTCTTTTACTATTGCTATGATATCATCTACGTATCTTCTCCAAAATTAAACATCAAAGGATGTGCTTTAGTTACATGACATTCAAAATTCCCCATAAACATGTCTGCTAAGAATGGTGATAATGGATTTCCCATTGCGAGTCCTGATTTTTGTCTAAAGTATTTTCCTCTAAAGGTGAAGAACATTTGATTTAAGCATAAAAAAAAAAAAATTATGACACAAAAGGAAAAGTTTAAATTAAAAATACCAAATCCCAGAAGACACCCAACATTCATGGTCTTCCTAAAATCCACAAGACGGAAAGAAAATGAGACCTATCATCAACAATATCAATTCAACCGACATATAACATATCCAAATGGCTTAACAATAAATTTAAAGGTATGGGAAAATTTGAAAATTTAGCAGTTAGAAAATTCTTACCAATTAGTTGAGAAATTAGAAAATGTAGAAATAGAACCTTCAGAAAGATTGGTCTCATTTGATGTTACTTCATTATTCACAAACATACCGACTGACACAACTTTGAAAATTTTAGAAAAATGGTTGAAAGAAAACAAATTAGATGATGATAGCGTTAAAGAATACATAAAACTAATAAAATTATGCTTAAATCAAATGTTCTTCACCTTTAGAGGAAAATACTTTAGACAAAAATCAGGACTCGCAATGGGAAATCCATTATCACCATTCTTAGCAGAGATGTTTATGGGGAATTTTGAATGTCATGTAACTAAAGCACATCCTTTGATGTTTAAATTTTGGAGAAGATACGTAGATGATATCATAGCAATAGTAAAAGAGAAACAATTAGAAGATGCCATTAAACTGTTAAATATTCAAAATAAAACAATCAAATTTACAATGGAAATAGAAAATAATCATGAAATACCATTTTTAGACCTTAAATTGATTAGGAATGAAGAAAAAAGAAATAGAATTTGGAATCTACAGAAAAGAAACTCACATCGACAATTATATAAAAGCTACTGGATTTAACCATTTTTCACACAAACAGGCAGTATTTAATAGTTTAACACACAGACTTGTGAATGTCCCCATGAGCAAAGAAAATTACAATAAAGAGAAAGAACACATCATACAAATTGCTAAGGATAATGGTTTTCACAAGAAAATGATACACAAGAAAATAAATAAATTCAAAGAAACAAAAAGTCATCAATGAAAGTACTCTTCAGACAGATAAAAATATAGGCAAAAAATTCAAGAAGTTCACATACCATCCTTTCGTATTTGACAAGTTTCAAAAAATTTTCAACAAATTCAACATTAAATTAGCACCGAAAAATGATTACAGCTTAGGTAATTTAATAAAAACCAACAAAATGAAAAAATTGAAGACTGCAAAAAATCGGGAATTTATCAAATTAATTGTAAAGATTGTGAAAAGATATACATAGGAAAAACAAAAAGGAATCTAAATACAAGATTAAAAGAACACCTCAGAAATGTTAAAAATGGAGAAACCGAAAAATCTGCAATAGCTGCACATGCCTGGTCAGAAAAACATAGAATAGAAACCAAAACAAAATTACTTAAACAATTGGAAAAACCGAAGGAGCTCACAATTTGGGAAAAAATTTACATATGCAAGAATGAAAATACAACTATGAATTTTGAAATACCCGGTTATAAAGAAAGAGGACTGATTTGGAAATTCTTCGGTCGGCCACCAGATGGCGCGGAGGTCAGTCTGCAGGATAGAAGGCCGTTGGACGTCAGTTGTGAACGTGATGCAGCATTGACAATGTCACAAATTACGTGAAGAAACCCAGGGTCTGCTATGCATTATGAAGTATGAGGTGAGTGAAATAATTAAAAATAAACAATATAAATTAACATGTTTTATTTATTTCCATTCTTCCTTTCTGTTAAAATTAAAGAAAATCTTTAGGTCTGAGAAGCTAGGTATAAATAATTCCATAATTTAAGATTAATTAATACGTTATTTATTCCTATAAAAGTTTAATTCCATGATTATTCACCAGATGGCGTTATATAATTATATTCATAATTTTACCACCAGGTGGTGCTGAATTTCATATTAGTACTAGAAAAAATCGAAAAATTTTGATGTCGTTAGTTGTTCTGCACTAGCGCTGCTTATGGCATGTATGCGAAACTTGTCCACTTTCTTCTCTGGTACTCTGTGGCTCAGACATCTACACAATAACATTTGAATGCTGAGATTCAAACACTGCCAGTGACATCTTGGTTACATCACTAATAAAATAGTAGTTTAGTTCTCATTCCTATTACACTTTTATAGGAATAAATCACTATGAGTTTTAACTTAATATAGAAATCAAATGTTTCATACCTCTCCTCATAATTAATCTTCTAAGTAGATTGCGATTTCGGGTTCTTGGCAAATTCATCCTCAGTACCATTTTGCCAACAATTATGAGGAGAGGTATGAAACATTTGATTTTATCTCATTCCTATATTTGTTACTTCATTCATACATTATTTCTTCATAATTACTTTATTTTATGATGATGCTCTATAACAACTCAAAACATTAATGTCACAATTTAAATATGGGCACAAAAGGGCAGACAAATTTTGTTCAGAGAGCTCTTATTATTCAGGATTGAGATTCTTTTCATATGCCATAAATCTATGACACAGGACGTGTAGCTTTACTTAACACTTTCCAATATTGTTATTTTTAACATAGTTCCAATAATGGATCATATTATAATATTATAATGATATTGTGAAAAGAAAAATTAATGTCTGAACCAGGAATCGAACCGTGAACCTCTCGTATTCCGTACGAGCGTGCAAGACCACTACATCATTCGAGATATGGTGCAAACATTAACAATTCTTTCTACATATACAAATCTATAATTCTCGTTTCGTCCGCTGCCAGGTAGATGTCAATACCAATGCCAATGGCCAGCTTCATTTAGAAGTATCTATGTTTGAGAATTTTACACCACCGTTCAAAAGAAAAGAATGATTTATGAGATAAGATATACAGACCTACCTTATTTATTAAGAACAACCTCATAATGTTACTTCCTATTATAATTTATTAATTGAAATTAAATTTGAAATTTTTTCAGCATACATGTGCATTGGAATCAGGGTTCCGTAATTCAGGAATTACTCTCGGCAAACATGGAAAAATTATTTTAGCCATCAGAAGTTGCATGGGTTTGGAAGTACCATTGACAGAAGATGGAAACACATTGGTTTCAAATGAAGTAAATATTAAATTTTTTATCCTATTTCTTTGAAGTTAAGTAAAAAAAATCACAGTGACTATTTAACTCATGCCCCAAATGGGAGTCAATGACCAATAACATTTCAATGAATTTTGTTTTACAACCAAGCACAGTCGTATTTCACCTCGATATCTATCAACTTAAGTTTATCATATTAAAGAAAGCTCCTCCTTTTTAATATTCTGAATAGGTCAAAGCATTATTTTGCAGTGACTGACTCTCTAAGAAATACGTTGAATATAGCAATTTATATATCAAGATGTAAGAATCCTAGAATGCAAGTGGCTCCCAGATCATATATATATATATATAGTGCACGAATGTAAGCAAGTACCGCTTGCAAGATATAATAGAAAAAAAAATTGTAGCAATTGATTATACCACAATAAAAAGAAACTACCGTTTGCAGTTTTTTAAATGTATTATTTCCCAGGTATTGATGTTCCAGAAAAATATAATTGACATATTTACATCATCCATCCATCCATAGTAATTCTGCCCGAAGGCAGGTCCTTTACTAGGGAATTGTAGGTGTGGTAGCTTCCCATTGCTTTCCACACCAGTGAAGGATGATGATAATGATGAGGAGGATGACGATGATGGCCATATGATTTTGGGGAAAGTTTGGGCCTTAAAGTTTTCCTGACATTTGTCTTACAGGTGAGGAAAAACCCCGATAAAAACATCACCCAGAAAAACTGCCCTGACCGGGGATCGAACCCGGGCCCGCTGCGTGACAAGGCAGCACGCTACCTCGAGACCACAGCAGTGGACATTTACATCATAGGACATTAGAAATTAATTAATAATCTATAATGTTGGTTATAATATACAGTTTGATGTGTTTAATTTTTTTTCCACTAGGGTGCATTCTTACAATATTTATTTGGCAATAAATAATATGATCTGGTTGCAGTGAATGAACAAATGAAACATAAAAAATGCTTCTCATTGGTTTTCAGTGCCGTTTACATTAAATATATAAATATTTTAAAATAACTATATTTAAATAATGATTTGTGAGTAAACAACTTAATTTTATTCGTTAAATAGTCCTAACAAATGCCACTCTTGATTTCCAAATTCTCTAGATAAATTTGGAAATCACTAATGGAATTACTTATGAAAATTCATTTTTATGTGACTTTTTGTAAATCGGTATTTTACACTATACCACACTGGCCCAAAAATAAGCTGCATTTTTGGTCAAAATTACAACTGCAGAAAGTCAGGTTGTAGCTTACACTTGCTACCTTGACTTCTTATATAGTTTTGCTGTTAAAATATTGAAATTAGGAATATTTCGTACATCCAAGATACTCGTACGTGATGAAAGTACAAGAGAATGTTTATGATAATTTTTCTTCCTTCTGATGCTATTATGCATTACAGGTACTCTCGTCATCCCAACTCCTCTCAAAATTATTAAACTGATAATATATAAAACTGTTATTCTTCCAGTTGTATTATATGGTTGCAAAACATGAACTCTCACTTTCAGGGAGGAAAAGAAATTACGAGTATTTGAGAATAAATTTGTTAGGAAAATTTCTGGACCAACAGATAGGTGAATGAAGAAGATTACATAATGAGCTACATGATGATTTTATTATTAATTTAACACATCTCATTGAAGAATAAATTAAATTTGAAGAAAAAATTTTTCACCCAGACCGGGACCTGAACCTGGGACCTTCGGTTTACTGTACCAGTGCTCTTACCAACTGAGCTACCGGGCCAGTTCCAATCTAGGTGCAATTTTTTCTGTTATATACGTTGTAATACGTTAGTGCGCGGGAATTACAATTATATAAGAGAAAAATTTGCATCTAGATTGGAACTTGCCCCAGTAGCTCAGTTGGTAAGATCATTGGTATGGTAAAGCAAAGGTCCCGCGTTCGGGTCCTGGTTGGGTGAAAATTTCTCTCTTCAAATTTAAGCTACATGATCTTTAAGAGAAATCAGATATAATAAGAAAAATTAAGTCTCATAGACTGCAATGGGCAGGACATGTGGCACAAATAGAGAATGATAGAGGGACGTGGAAACAGCTTGCTGGAAAATTAGAAGGAAAACACTCGGCATGTAGACCAAGAATGAGGTGGTAGAATAACATTAACCATGATTTGAGGGAAGTAGGGAATGATTGGAAAACAATAGCTCAGGATAGGGATGTATGGAGAGCTTATGTCCACATGCTCATGAACCTCCAAGTTTGATAATGTCAGTGAGTTAATCTTATAATGTAATTTGTGTTTTTTCCCCTCTTGAAAATAATTCTGGTGATCATCATTCCAAGAATCCACAGCCTATTTTTGTGGCACATGTTTTATCCTTTTTTTTTTTCCGTTGAATTTTAAAGGCAGCTTATTTTCAGGCCAGTATGGTATAATTCATTTCTTCTACATTGCTAATGTTGCGTCTTTTAAAACTATATCTTTTTAATATTTTTTTCTTTGCAGTATTTAAAATATCTTACAAAGAAAGCAAATGAAAAAATGGAAGAGAACAAGACAAGAACTGAGAGGTTTTTTTCTAATCTGAAATCTAGTGTAGAGAAGAAAGAGCAAGAATAAACAGAATTTTAAAAAAATATTGGGTAAATATCTACAGTAATATCCAGCTAAAATTTTTCTCTTAAGGAAACAAGTGTTAATGATTTTTTCATAAAACTTATGATGGGAATTAACATATGAGGCTTACAGATTAATAAAACTAAAATAAGTCGTAGATCATCTCATTTCATTCACTCTGTATTCTTCACAGCACAGGACGACAGTTTCAGAAACAGATATACATCAGGGAAAATATATACATTCAGAAGAATAAATTTAAAACCATGAACTTTTTAATTCCTGGAAGCAAAATTTAATCTCAAAGTTCATCAAATCAACACCAGATGGCAGTTTAGAAGATGATGGTGAAAGAAAAAAATGCAACAGTCAGAAAATTGGCTGAAGATAGGAACAACTGTTCCTGAAATTGTAGTCCTGTGCTATGAAGAATACAGAGTATATGAGGTGAGATGATTTACGATTCATTTTAATTTTATTAAAGTGTTAATGACACCAATCGGTTTTTATTTACAAGATTCTGTATGAAGAACATTTGGCATTATCCAGGATGCATCAAGAAGAAGAGGTCTTGTTTACTCTGTAACTCTTTTAACCAGTGCACATATTCATATTTTTATTATTCATTTCATCTCAATGATGGATAAATCATATTTGAAGAGAAAAATTATACGCTCAGACTGGGGCTTGAACCCAGGATCTTTGGCTTTCTAGGCCAATACTCATTTGAAATGGTATGGACACCTCATAAGAATGGAAGAAGAGAGAATACCAAAGAAGATTCTTAATTGGAAAGCTAATGGAAGAAGTGGAAGAGGCAGGCCTAGAGAACGATGGATGGATGGAGTGAAGATAAGTATGGAAGCTAGAGATTTGAGGGAAGAGATGCTTTAGACATAAACCTCTGGCGAGAAATCACTTTGGGTTGAAGGAGAAACAGTGTTGTGGAATATTCGTAAATAAAAAAAAATAATAATTTAATTTGCTTTTGACCTACCATTGTGTCTGTTTATACATACTGCAATATTAAAAATTAAAACGTTTGTTGTGCATGAATTTATCGGCTTTTAATAAACTGCTGACTGAGGTTGCATGTTTTTACAATGCTGTACGGAGTAATACATTTGGAAGTTAAATGTCGAAGTGTGTTTCTTAGGCTGGATGGACAATAGCATACTCTTGTCATAAAGTACCAAAAAAGACCACCAGATTTAATGTCCCCATCAGACAGACAAATTCTATCAACAGTACCATATCAACATGTATTGCAGTTTTGAAATTTAATCTAGGCATCTGGTGTACAATCTAATGATTAGAAATACACTGCTACTCTGCTAGCCCCAAGATTGAAAATGTTACAATTAAAATTTTCAATCATACTGGATATCTAAACTGATCTATACTCCTTTCAACTAAAGAATAGAGTATATTAAAAAAAAATCTTGTGAATGCGAGCTTTTCATTGGCTCATGAGCTTATTAAAATGCTGGACATAGTCTTACAGTCTTTTGATATAACTTACACATCTAATAAAAATCTCTGAGGTTATTAATAAATTACAGTAGGAAGTAACATTATGAGGATCATCTTAATAAATAAGGTGATTTGATTATATTTGAAGAGAAAAATATACACCAAGACAGGGGTTTGAACCCAGTACCTTTACCTTTATTTCCTAATGAGTATAAAGCATTAGCATATAGCATATAAAGCTAATGATCCTGTGTTCAAACCTGAACATATGTGTATATTTTTCTTTTCAAATATAATTTGACCTTCAATGAGAAATATTAAATTTAAAATAGATACATTGAAAATGAGTCTGTTTCATCTTACCTCATAAATCGTTGTGTTCTTTTGAAACAAGTTTCAATATAATAATTCAGTTTGTATTTTTAACATTCTTACCTCATATGATTGTTTAGTTGGACATGTTTCAAGGCTGTTGCCCCGTCGTCAGCTTTTCACAAAACACATGTCCAACTAAACAATCATATGAGGTAAGAATGTTAAAAAATACAAACTTAATTATTAAATTAAACCTTATAATGTTTATGATAAAATCAAATGTTTCCTACCTCTCCTCATATAAATCTTCTAAGTAGATCGTGATTTCGAGACCATAACGGTCTCATCTACAGTACAATCTTGGCAACTGATGTTATGTCGTTCAGAAGAAACACTTCTTCTTCCCTCTGTTAGGGAAAAAATCCACATTCAGAAAACAAAAGAAAATTTATGAACTTCGAAATTCTTGCAAATCCTGAGCTGATCCAGAGGTTCATCGGTCCACCAACAGAGGGAAGAAGAAGTGTTTCTTCCGATCGACATAACATCAGCTGCCAAGATTGTACTGAAGATGAGACCGTTATGGTCTCGAAATCGTGATATACTTAGGAGATTTATATGAGGAGAAGTAGGAAACATTTGATTTTTATCATAAATTAAACCTCATAGTGATTAATTCCTATAACAGTTAAATTCATAATGTTACTTCCTAATGATTTTAAAATGTTTCAATATGCTTGTTTATCATCATCAGCTTGTCCAAACTGTTGAATTCTATGTTGTGAGCCTTAGATGTCGAATTCCACTCCATCTCTTGGTTGACGAAGAACTTGCAAATCAAATCCTTTTCCCCAAGAATTTCAAAATTCATGATTCTATCCCTGTTCTTCTGGATGTAGATCATCTCCCAAACAATGAGTTGTTTTGTATTTTATAATTGTTTTAATAATTTTATGTTCACATCAATTTTATTTATTTTTTTGTTTTATGTTTTGAGAAACATAAAATCGACGAGAAACAAAAAAAATTATTAAAACAGAAAATACAAAAGAACTCACAATTTGGGAGATCTACATCCAGAAGAACAGAGCTAGAATCATGAATTTTGAAATTCCTAGAAAAGGATTTGATTTGCAAGTTCTTCTGTCAACCATGTTTTTTTATGGAGACAAGGAGCTGGCCGCACATCCAACCCTCTTTACATGACTACTTCTAAGAATATCTGCATTTCATGGGTTATTAAAATAAGCTGAATCATTTTAAAATACCCTGTTCATTAGGATGCCAAAGTTGTAAATAAATTTGAGAATTAACAAAATAATGATATATATTTTCTACATTTTATATTATACATATTAATTTTGTTTACAGTGGATGCTCTAGATTTATATAATGCAATAAACAATTACAATGAGTATAAGTATTAGTATGATCATTATCAATTTTTTTAAAATTACTACATTTGCACCTTGCACTGTTTTAATAATGCTATTATTCATTTGAAACACCATTTTGCTTTCTTCAATGAGGTTCTTTTTAGTTTTTTCATCCAAATTATTAGCAATACTATTCATTGCTTCAGCAAGATCTTTTTTTAATTTAACAATACTAAGATCTCCGAAGTCGGTTACTGCATCTTCTCGTGCCTCTTGTTTAGAAAATGGATTCAGTTTATTCATAACAGAGCGCTTCTTCCTGAGAATTTGTCCACCTGACAAAAGACCCATATATAGATGGTATATGTAAGCCATCAATAGATCTGGATCAGATTTCTCAAGATTTTTCAGATGAATTAGATATTTGGCTACACTTTCTCGAGGTTTGTAATCTTTTGTCCAATCAGCTCCTAAATAATAATTCAAATCTTTTTGAAAAGCTTCTGTCCTTTGCATTCCATCTATACAAAGCTGTCCAAAATGGGTGTCTTTCAAATGTTCCATTGCTTCATCGAGAAAACGGAATATTTCATAAAATACTAGAAGTCCTTCAGCCCATACATCATTATCTGAAAGAGCTATACACACAAATATATGTATATATATTATGATTAAGAAAGTTTTCTGTTTAGGTTTTCTGCATTATGGATTCAAGGTCAGCCTCTGGCCACTGATTCCGACATTTCAGCATGATCCCACATGCCATTATCAAGAAATGATGTGGGATCATGCCAAAACGTTTGAATCAGTGGCCATGATGCAGAAAACCCAAGAAAACTTTCTTAATCATACTTATATCTGCAAAAATCTACAAAAACACACACACACACACACACATATATATATATATATATATATATATATACAGTGACTCAGAATTCAACAAAAATGGAGAAATTATACAGTGCGTTTACAGGACCTCATTGACAAATTTTAGACATGTAATATCATAGAGAGAGGGTCAATTTTTGTTAAGAAACATACACTTCCAAATGTGTCGTTTTTGAGTTCTGTGCATTGGTAAAGGTGCTCACTAATAAGGTTCAGACACTGAATAAAAACGATTGTACACAAAATACTTTTTATTAAAAGGTATGTTCTGACATTTACAATATTTGTTCAAACAGGCTGCCCTGTGCCTCAATGATACTGTCCCAAGTCTATTGACAGGATTCTGTTTGATTTGGTGAAACATATAATTAATTTGGCCAATCAATTGTGCTCTTGTGGCAACTTGAAATTCATGTATCATGCTTTTAACATGGTGCCAAAGAGAAAACTTGACCAATGCTCATGAACTACATGTTTGAGAATTTGTTCTTTAACAAAAAATGATTATTTCCATATGACCGAACATTTCTAAAAGTTTATCAGGATTTAATTAAATGGCCGCAGTATTTTAACCATGCAAAGGTAGCATAATCATAAATCTTTTAATTGAAGGCTGGAATGAAAGGTGGTACAAAATAAATTCTTATTTTGATATAATTGAATTTAATTATTAAGTAAAAAAGCTTGAGGTCCTGTTACATTCTGTCGAGTGGATTTGGACAAACACTTTGAAATACAAAATTAATTTTCAGCTAATGAATTAATTAAGTAATATGACAGAAGTGGTGTCAAAACACTCATGATTAGATCTTCCTGCACATGTATTATTGTATATTAATGTTGGTATTTTTATTAATGATGCTCTTAACATCATTAGAATGCCAAATCAAATATTCGTGTGTAAGTGCCTCTTATTTCAAGCTTGAGTTTTTTGTGTGTCATAAAGTTATAAGTTTAAGCTGTGTTTTCCTTCTGAAGGAAGCTATATTCACAATTTTTATGACCTGGCTGAGTTTGAATCCATGAATCTCGGAACCAGAAACAAATATGGCAACCACCAGTCCAGACCATATTAACATTATCCTTTATGGCTAGGTTTTAAGAATTAAATGGCCTTAAACATTCTTAAATTATCTAAGAAGTAAAACTTAAAAATGAATGAGAATAATTGGACACAGCTTCCATTAAATTATTGTATTTTTTTGTAAATTATATTACTCTTCACAAAACCACTTTGTTATCAAATTTGGTATGTAATCCTTTATAAGGTCCTTCTCAAATAATTCCTGTCATTACTGAATTATATTTAGTAAATTAATGTTGCTACAAATTAATATGAGTTAGAATTGATTGGAGTTAATTAAGAGGAGTTACAATAGATTGATAATGATACGTAACATACTGAAACCTTTGTCTTCAAGAAACCTACCAATATGAGGTGAGTCATGAATATTGTAACACCTATTAATTAAAATAAATCTCATAGTGTCATTTCCTTTAAATATTAAATAAATTTGCAAGAAATACTAATTTTTTAATTTATATGGACAGAATCATGTACTTGAGTCCATTCTTATAATTAGACAATTAAGATGGAATCAAGATAAGATTAAATTAAACCTCATAGTGATTTTTTCCTATAAAAGTTCAATGGAATCAAGATACTCTTTTTTTCTTTTCTTTCTTTATAAAAGCAATCATAACATAAACAGCATTTAAATATACTTGGATATTTTATTCCAATTTTCAAGATTATTGCTTTTATTTTTCAGAATGTAGTGATTATAATTTACCATTTTATTGTATGGTATAAGAGGAAAAAATAATATAATAGTGGTTCCTAAATGAATGAATTTTTAAGTTGATTGCAATGTTTTCTACTTAATTACCATGTAATCCATAGCCTCAGAATTGCAAGCAATAACGTTTTAAGGGTAAGCAACTTTATCTTTCTCCCAAATCTGTTGAGATACCTTCTACTTTGCCCTGACTTCATATTACTGATGGTTTCAGCAAATATTATCCCATATTAGATTAATTAGGATGTCAACAATAAGATTTATTAGATCCAAAAGCCTCTCTTATCCATTAAAACTTTGGCTGTTCTATTATTGGGGGGGGGGAGGGTTGCAGAGTACTAAAAATAACATGGGTAAGGATGTATGCAGAACATTAAAATGCAGCTTGGGAAAAGTCTAGCATTTGTCCCTCATACATTTTTCTAAGTTTTAGGAATCGTAGAACACATGCGTGAAATGCTCAAATGTTTAATGACGCTTCTGCTAGATGATAGTGAAATTGGTGTTACCAACTTTTGCAGTAAATTCCCAAATGTTTATAATAAATGGATGTATACGAACTTCCCTCTTCCTAGCAAGATAAATGCCATGCATATTATTTAATAATGTCTAACTTGTCCCATCAGAACAAAATGAAGTTAATTTCTTGAAATATGGTTTGGAATTTCTTGCAAATGTTGGTAACACTGATTTCAATGCCATCTAGTGGAAGTTAAATAAATAATTTGTGTGTCTTGCACCGTGGGAAGAAGATGGCCACAAGTGTAAACAGTTTAGTCCTGAGTTATAACAATTAAAGCTTTAAAAAAGGTATAGTACATTCAATTTTTGATATGGACACATTTTATCCTGTCTCCATTTCTCTGCACACGACTTGTGGCCATAAAGAAATATATTTGTAACCATTTTTCGAACGGATAGTAGTCTTAACTCAATTTATGTCATTTTTGCACTTGTGGCCCTCCTATTCTTCCCAATGTGCGATATGCACCCTGTGATTCTGTAGAACTTCATTCACAATATTTATGTAATTATATAAATATTTAAAAATCATAAGAAATATTTAAAGAATCGTAAAATGCTTAAAATAGCAAGAAAAAGTTATTGCAAATGGTAAAAGTGTGTAGTACAACAGTGGCATAAGAAATGGAAAATCATGAGAGATAAATATCAAACTTGAGCCTGCACTTTTACCAAAAAAATTGCTAAAATGTCAAAAAGCCTAAAATTATTTTACCAAATGCGAGTTTAGCGTTGACTAATGCATCACTGACAGCGTGAATGTCTCTTGTAGCTTTTCTCATTTGCTTTGTAAAAGTTTCTTCCATGTTTCTTTATTAACGAAAATGTTAGGTTAAATTAGACCAATTAATAATGTAACAAAGATTCAGATATATATACAAATGTAGATATTTATGATTTTGTCGGTTTACTTAAAAAATGACACAGCACATCAGCACAGAATAACAAACTAAAAATATTTGGCTACAATTGTAAACAAACAGTACCGAGTCATACAACGCAAAATAAATTGACAGATGTGGTTTACAATTCATTAGGTTTGTGTATTAGTTTTCTAGGACATTTATTTTACAGTTATATTTTTCTAGGCTTTAAAACATTTTATATTAGACAAATCATTATGCTGTCAAATGTAGAGGGAAATTTTTATCTGTATTTTGTTGACCCTGCTAATTGCAGGGATATCAATCCCCAGATGTAGAAAACGCTAGGCTTTCAGTAAGTTATTGGTGCTCTAGGTCACGCTAATTAAGTTAGATGGCACTAGAATTTTTCCCATTTACCGGGTTCTCTATGTTTACCGGGCGGATGGATAGATGTCGGGCCTATATGGTCACTGTTGACGAATGTAATTAAAGATGGCGTGTGCAAAATTATGTTTATTTAACTATAGTTTAATGCAATTGAAAGTTCTGAGATTATCGTTACCTTCTACACAATTGTTGTTCAGTTTTCGTAATAATTCAAGTAGTGCATCGACAATTTACGCCCTCTCATCAGGTACATGTGGTTTATTGTTGGGCTGTCCGTATTGACACGGGTTAGGTTGGGTAATCCTAACATCTTTTCTTACGTTAATTTATCGAATTGGTAGCTTCTAAAGGATTTATTTGCATGGTATATGGTATTATAATTAAACATGCAAAATTTATTGTGTAAAATATAAGATTAAAGAGTATCTTCAATCCCAAACTTGTTAATTTTGAATGTCGTCCATCCGTATTTTCTTTAGTTGTCCTCGCCATCTTCCAACTTTCACTCTTGCATCAAGGCAGTTTTTTTTACATTGTAATGGTATTATTCCATTGGATTATCTTATTAAGCGGAAATGTTTAACTTTTCAGGTCATGGGAAATGCGGAGTTGCTGTAATAAGAATCTCTGGTCCGAAAGCTTCAGAAGCCATCGTTAGAATTACACGAAACTCATTGCCACAACCTCGTCATGCTATGTTACGTCGCTTGAAGGATACTGTTACTAATGAAACTCTGGACAAAGGGCTTATCCTCTGGTTTCCTGGTATGTGAACATCACATGTACTTTATATATATATACATACATAGTGTTCTCGCCCAAGAGCAGGTCTTTCACTGCAAACTCAGCATTCTCCACCCTTTCCTTAACTCAGCTTTCTTTTTTGTATCAGCATACAAACCATTTATTTTAATATTGTCTATCATCTGATCTTTTTTCTTCCTCTAACTTTCTTTCCGTTGACCATTCCTTCTAGGGCATCCGTCAGCAGGCAGTTTCTTCTTAGCCAGTGGCTAATCCAATTTCTTTTACTCTTCTTTATGAGTTCCAGCATTGTTCTTCATATATATATATATATATATATATATATCCTGCACATACTTGCATAGGGACATGGGTGTCCCCTAGAGATAGCTTGTGAGCAAATTACGGTGGCCCATAAGCTTTTGCTTGAAACAGAGAAGTATGTGCCTAGAGGCTTATAAAACACTTCCAAGCCTTCAGGCTCGAGCTTTCAAGCCTAAAAACTGCATTGCTTCTCTATTTATGCTGACGTAAGCAATAATAGCTGCTTGTAAATACTGCATGTGCATTAGAGAAAGAGAATGTAATTAAAATAAAAGAGTATTTTTGTGATGTGAGGTATTTATTATTTTATTTATATTTATACTTGTCTGTAACATCACACTTCAGTAAATATATCAATTATAGATCTAAGCTTCATAACTACAAGACCAATTTACTGTGGATTTTACT
The DNA here is from genome assembly GCA_030220185.1 of Diploptera punctata. Lineage (NCBI taxonomy): Eukaryota > Metazoa > Arthropoda > Insecta > Blattodea > Blaberidae > Diploptera > Diploptera punctata. The sequence continues at coordinate 39,794 of JASPKZ010004937.1, read as the reverse complement.
TATTTTATGGAACACAAAGAACAAAATTTAATTGGCCTTCCCTATCCAAGCAATGCCTTCTCTGACGATAAAGAGAAATGTATATGAGGAAGAAAAATTAGCGTTTGCATTGGGAGCTTGAAATAGTGTAATGATTAACACACTAGCACACAGAGCTAGAGATTTTGGGGTCAAATCTTGATTCAGGCGTTAATTTTGCTTTTCAAAATAATAATTCTCCATCATTGCAGATGTTAAAATTTAAATCAATCTATGGTAGTGAAGCATGGATACTAAAAAGACAACATGAAAGCAGAATAACGGCTTGTCAAATAAGATTCAAGCGCAGAACAGCGGGTTACACCAGATGGGATCGGAAAAGGAACACCGATATCTTAAAAGAATTGAAGACTATGCCAATTTTGTAATATATTAAACAGTACCAACTAAATTGGAAACACCATCTTGAAAGAATGAGTTCAAATCGGATCCCCAAAGCTGTTTATAATTATATACCAAGAGGATGAAGATCTCTGGACCTTCCTATGAAACACTGAAGGGAAAATTTTCTATAGGATCATAACAGGCCTTGGCCCAATACTTGGAAGGAAGAAGAAGAAAAATTTAAATTGAGACATTAAAATATTAAGTTTAACTGGTATATAAATTTTGCATGGAAGCTTCTTGTAGGAAAGCCAGAGGGAAAACGCCCAGTTGGTAGACCAAGAATGAGGTGGGAGAATAACATTAACTATGATTTGAGGGAAGTAGATTATACAGGGAATGATTGGAAAGCATTAGCTCAGGATAGGGATGTATGGAGAGCTTATGTCCGTGCGGCCATGAACCTATGGGTTCGATAGTGCCAGTGAGTAAGTAAGTAAGTAAGGTATATAAATTTATGTAAATTCTCATTAAAAATGTCTTCTTGGATTAGAAGTCATCAGATAGCACTGATAGTGATGACTATCTGCTTCTGACGATTAAGAGAATTGTATGTGAGGAAGGAAAATTAGTGTTGGCATCGAGAGCCTGAAATAGTGTAATGGTCAGCACACTAGCGTACAGAGCTAGAGGTTTCAGATTCAAATCCAGATTCAGGCATTCATTTTTCTTTTCAAAATAATAATGCCTTAGTTTGAATTGAACTTTTAGAGGAAAAAATCACTATGAGGTTTAATTTAAGATTAAATTAAACTGTTTCATACCTCACCTCATATTCAGCTGCCCAGGTGACGCTGCTCAGGCTTTGAAACTGCAGTCTAATTAGAAAATTGGATATGAGGTGAGGTATGAAACATTTTAATTTAATCATAATACTTTAGTTACCTACTATATGTCTCATTGAGGATATGTGCTGACCCCATGTCACTCACTGAGCATCTTTAGGAAAATGTATAACTAAATTAGTTTGATAAAGAAATTGCTGCTGGGGAGCACTCATGTCCCATGTGAGGATGCATAGGGTAGATTACTATAAATATAACATAACTAACTCACTGGCACTATTAAACCCGTAGGTTCATGGCCATGCAGACATAAGCTCTCCATACATCCTTATCCTGAACTAATGCTTTCCAATCATTCCCTGTATAATCTACTTCCCTCAAATCATAGTTAATGTTGTTCTCCCACCTCATTCTTGGTCTACCAACTGGGCGTTTTCCCTATGGCTTTCCTACAAGAAGCTTCTATGCACGTCTTTCATTCACCATATGCGCAACATGTCCTGCCCATCGTAGTCTACGAGACTTAACTGTTCTACTATACATATAACATAGTCTACAAATTATGTGAAGGATAGCATGAAAATTTCTCAAATTTGTTCATTTCCTTGAAAAGTACATTATTTTTTAATCAATTCTGTAGTTTTTAAATTGTTATTTTATGTATCATGTTTATTGTGAATCCATCCTTAATTGCTGTATTTATTATGTTCTTTCTTTCTCTTGTAATTTTCTCTATCCACAGAGATGTAAATATTCAATTCAGTTTTTTTGCTAAATACCTCATAGTGTTACCTCCTATCAGTTTTGTATTAAAGTCCATTTCAGTAGTTCATTTTACTTTTATTTTTTTCCAGGACCAAAGAGTTTCACAGGAGAAGATTCTTGTGAGTTTCAAGTTCACGGAGGTCCTGCAGTAGTATCAGCAGTTCTTACTGCACTGAGTAAACTTCCAGGATTTCGACCAGCTGAACCAGGTATATATATACATTAATATTGAGGTAAGATGTCCAGACCAAAAATAATATAATTAAAATAACCTCAAAATATAACTTCCTAAAATTAAATATACATATCTGTGTTTATAGTATTTTTTTTTTAATGGTCTAAGCCATCATGTCTTTATGCAGAGTCAAGGACCTACACTAGTTTAAGTCCCCATGAGGTAGAAATTTTCTCAAGGATATTGGGCCAGTATTTTAACCAAGAGCTTAATGTAAATAAATGTCAGCAACTAGATCAGAGAGTAATTAGTTCAGAGTTACTAGAAAGCATACATGTAAACAGCAATGGTGCTGAAGTATAAATTACTAGTTTTTCTAAAAAAATGTTATGTTTGAGTTATTTCTGACTGAGATTGGCAGTGTGTCCACTGAAATATGTTCCTGTTGAGAAAACAAAATATGAGGTGATATGTATATTACCGATTCACTCTCAAGAAGTTTTAATGTTTCAGAGTAAACATAGTGTGGACAGCATTATGCATCAACCGGCTATGCTCCATTATGTAAGTTTAGAGAAAAATAAAGTTTTTTTCTTTTTTACATTTTAAACTCTAGCAAGAGTTATTTTAATTATTTCTGACTTGATAATCACTTATATGGAAATAGAAGACGGAGCTGGAGCTGGAATTTACTCAAAACTGTTTAGCTTCTATGTTGCAGTAGGGAAAAACTACACACACTTCAATGGAGAAATTCAAGCAATAGAGTTAGCACTAACACAACTCCTCTACAGAATAAATACATTTCAGAGAGCAGTTGTACTAAGTGATTCAACATCAGCTATACAAGCTATAACAACATATAACTCTCCAATCTCCAGAAAAGTGTTGGAAATAAAAAAGATCATAAGATTATTGACCAAACAAAATAAAATTATCCAGCTTCAATGGATCCCCTCTCATTGCGGGGTACATGGAAATGAAATGGCGGATCTTTTAGCAAAAAAGGGCACCAAAATTTTACAGAAAAGAAATCAATCCCTGCCCTACCTTTCTGCAAAAATTATAATTAAAAGAAACTTCCAGAAAGAACTGATGGAGCACTTCAAATCACAAAGTAATGAGAAACCATGGGCAGCTATCTTGCAGAATAAAAATATCTGAACAACCAAGACATGAAGCAATAGCAACATTCAGACTGTTAACAGGCCATGACTACCAGGCAGCACACCTCCATAAAATTGGAATATTCAACTCTCCAAATTGTATCCTGTGCCAAGACAATAACACTACCATGAACGAAGATGTCACCTACAAGAACTCTGGCACGACTCTATTGGGAAGCAAGAAAGCAAATGGAACACATCCAAGCTAATGGGTATTAGACTACTACTACATAATCACTTATATGATAATATACTCAGTTATGCATCAACAATCTAAGAATGGGAACATTTGGCACTTAGCTGTATGATGCAAAATTTATATTAGCATTTATGAAGATATCTAGTTTCATAACTGTTTGTTGCAAAACACAGATTCTCTGATAGGACTGATGGTGTTTACATTTTTCTTTAATAATAAGGCTATATTTAAAGATTTGGCGCTAAAAGTGTGTGTACACTTATTTCATGAGCTAGTGCAACATATGGCATCAAAATCTTAATTTTTTAAAATATGGCACTTAACTGGTTGGTGCATAGCATTGTCCAGTTGATAATCTGTGAAGGTCAAATAATTGTGTCCAATTTCTAATCAAATTGTGGTGCCACAGCTTCTCTTCATGGCATTATATATGGGTTATCAAATATAGATCTTCAATAATAATTAAATGAATCATGATTTCTTCTTACCTCATTCTTCTATGTTTTTTTAAACACAGCAATGCAGTATCGGCGACACGTTGTCGTCATCATCAGCTGTTTTCACGACTGTCGTGAAAACAGCTGATGATGACGACAACGTGTCACCGATACTGCAGTGCTGTGTTTAAAAAAACATAGAAGTATGAGGTAAGAAGAAATCACGATTCATTTAATTATTATTAATTGAACCTCATAATGTTAAAAATTCCCAAATTTAATATATAAATAGATCTTTAATCTCTCTTATAGATTTCTTTCTGGAAATTAGTTTTAGTTTCAGTTTTAAAATTTGTATGTGTGTTGTAATCCGAGCCATAGCATTTTTCATGTTTTGGGTTCCATGTTGGATAGATAGATCACATTAGTGTGGTCTATTTTCAATTTACACACCATTTTTTGACAGACTTCTTTATGTAGATGTATTCTTGTATTGTGTAGAGAGAGTGTATATTTGTGTGTTTGTGTAGTGTGAAGTATAGCAGGATTTGAATATTATAATGAATATAAAAATGAAAGTTAATAATTTTGTATTTTAAAATTCTTTTAATATTTAAATATAACTTAAATAAACAAAAACATCTAAATAATTCATTGTTGGTTATTGTTGAATAAAAATGTCTCAGTAACAATTAAAGAAATTGTATTATATAACATTTTTTTTTAAATAATACTTTTCAAAATTGTTTTAAGTCATTGTTGTCAAAATTGTAAAGTCTTCTATTATAACTGTAATAAAAACACCTGCATAACTTCATATTCTTAAATGAAAGTAAACTAAACTCTGATTGGATGTTAAACCAATTAACTTTCTTATTTAACAAATCATATTAAACCTTATACCTAAAGAACTATTAACCAATAGAATTTAAAATTACCATCATGTGATGTAATAATGGTCTTAAAATTATAAAAGAATCATACTAGTCACTCTGCATACAACTTTCAACAAAGATAGAAGCAAGAAGAGATCTCCTGATAAAATGTAATATTTAATACAAAAAGAATAATTGATTTAAGAAAGGAAAATAATTTATTTTTAATTGACGGTGAAGAATAATACCACCTACATTTACTTAATCTGCTTGAACTTTAAAAATTGAATAAATTTGCAATTATTTCTACAAGAAACAGTTTTTAGTGATTTTGAAGTGTTTTTGTATTCAGTGTACCAACTCCAAACCCTAAGAAGAGAATCTGACTCTACCGAAAATTAAACCTCACCTGAACCAGTAATTCTTTTTGGGACACAAATCCTTCTTCAAAATATTACAACATTGGGCATGAAGAGAATTACTTCTTCAGAAGTGAAGAGCATTGTATAAGAGATAATGATGAAGATAAAGGAGAAGATGAAATCTGGTGCCAGCATGTAGCCTACTTCTGTTGAAAAGCATCAAGAGGTCACCAATCTTAATATCCGCACCTGACAGATGAATTGCTATTAATAGTACCACATGTCTTTAAACATAAGTACAGCAGAGGGATTTGCAATTTAATGCAGGAATCTGGTACACAATCTAGCAATTAAATATTCTGCACAACCACCCCTCCTGGCCCCAAATTGAAAATTGTACAATTATTTAATTTAATTTATTTTACAGTTACAATTTTTAACCCTGCCAGATATCGAACCTGGGTTCACTGATCAGGAAGCAGGCATCTACCATCTGAACTAGCATGGTGGACATTTATAATTTTAAGTTTAGAAAGAAAAATTAATGCTCAAACCTCGACTCAAACTCCAGATCTCTGACTATATGCATCCAGATTAAAATATGGTATGCGAGATTTGAGTCTCGATTCGGGAATTAATTTTTCTTTCTAAAATTTTATTTTATCCAGGTTTGGAAAGTGTTATAATATTATTATGATATTGTGAAAAGAAAAATTAATGTCTGAACCAGGAATCGAACTGTGGTTCTCTTGTATTCCATACAAGCGTGCAAGACCACTACACTATACGAGACATGGTACAAACATTAACAATTATTTCCACATATACAAATCTATAATTCTCGTTTCGTCTGCTGCTAAATTAAATATAACATCAAGATTTATAATTTTGTTTGGTTAGACTTTTATTAAATCAAAGGTACTGCGTAAGTTTTCACTCCAGTAATTTTAGTGCCATTCTTAGCCAGAAAATCTGCTGTTTCATTCCTTTTAATTCCACAATGAGCAGGTATCCACTGAGAATAATATATTTTCTTTAAAATTGTATCGTATATATCTTTGTTGACAGGGGAATTCACAAAGCGAGCATTTCACGCTGGTAAACTTGATCTTACTGAAGTTGAAGGTCTGGCTGATTTAATCCATGCTGAAACTGAAGCTCAGAGAAAACAAGCTTTTTTACAAATGGAAGGAAATTTGAGACAACTTTATGACACATGGAGACAAATTTTGATCAAGGTAAGTTTTATTAAATCTTTGCATAGTTCAAAAAGTACACAATAGACCTAGACCAAGTAGGGTAAAACTGCACCCAAATAAAACTATATTAACTCACCAGCACTATTGAACTCAGAGGTTCATAGCTGCATGGACATTAACTCTCCATACATTGTTATCCTCGGCCAGTACTTTCAATCATTTTCCATATAATATTCCCTCAAATCATGGTTAATATTATTCTCCCACTTCATTCTTGGCCTACCTACTGGGAGCTTTCTCTCTGGTTTGGATTGTGTTGAGTAGAATTTGAAGGTATTAGGAATACAAGGATGTAAACGAGGACAGAAGATAGGAATGAATGGATGTGCATGATAGAGGCAGTCAATGCTTGCAATAGGGTGTAATATCTAAGATGATAATAGCATGTTTGTTCATTTCTCTATGGTCCAAACGTTTTCATAAGCACTTTATTCTCAATTACATCTTTTACATATGTGGATGTGTAGATTTTTCTGGAGTTAAAATTAAGAATGATCTAGATCTGGGATTGTTTATTAAAACAGATGTAAAAGGTGGACATTGTTAAAGGATTTTAAATTACAATAGGAAGTAACATTAAGAGGTTAAACAAAAATGAACTCACAATATGCGAAAAAAATCTACATACAGAAGAACAAAGAAAGAATTATGAATTTTGAAATTCCCGGAGAAAGGAACCTCATTAGTAAATTTGTTGGACCAGAGGCAGAGAGTGCAGGAATCAAGAATCAAGGCCGACAACTTGAGAAAATTCAGTCTGTTAATTGTTGACGATGGGGCTCAGAAACCTTGAAACATGTGTTCGACAAAAACAACCATAAGAGGTAAGAATGTACAGACAAAATGTCTCAATTATTGTTAAAGGATGTTACAAGGATGACACCAGGATGTTTTCAAGACAGCCACTAGGCAGTGACGCAATTGAAAGCATGAGACTGTTGAGAAAATATTTAGCGAAGAATGTTACTTAATTTTAATTTCTATTCTATTCTATAGTAATTCTGCCCAATGGCAGATCTTTCACTGCAATCATAGCATTTTCATGCTATGCTTTGAACCTTTACTAGGGAATTATAGGCATGGTAGCTTCCCGTTGCTTTCCACACTGGTGAAGGATGATGATGATGATAATGATAAGGGTGATGATGACCAGATAATTTTCGGGGACTGTTGGGCCCTAAGTTTTCTGAGATTTGTCTTACAGGTGAGGAAAAATCCTGAAAAAATCTCACTCAGGAGCCTGTCCTGACTGGGAATCGAACCCTGGCCTACTGCATGACACAGCACGCTACCTTGAGACCACATCAGTGGACTATTTTTAATTAATGTGTGTTAATTTATGAATAAAAATTAAGTGAATTATGAACTAGTTTTCATAATTTCATATAATAAATATTTACTAGGTTCATATATGGAAAAATTACACCTATTTACATGGACCAAACTGAAAAGAAATCACAACAAAATAAAATCTTCCCTCCACTCTGTTGGGAAGTAAGAAGCAAAATGGGTTAAATGTTCCCAAATGTAGGCATTAGAAACAACAACAACATAATAAAATAAAGTCCACCAAGCTAACTCAGGTCTAACTCAGGTGGTAGTATGCATGCCTCCTGACTAGCATGTTCAGGTTAAATGTCCATAAGGTTGGAAATTTAATTGTAAAATTTTAAATCTTGATGCTAGGAGGGATGGTAGTGTTTAATTTTGAATCACTAGATTGAGCACCAAATGCCTGGATTAAATTCCAAATCTCTCTGGAGTATATGTGTTGAAAAATGCATGTGGGTACTATTGGCTGTGATTCATTCATTGGATGGGATCCCTTGTTACTTTTAGACAGGAACAGGAGTAGGTATGTGCCAGCAGTAGATGTTCTTCCTCATTATTATTCCTTAATACATACACTTACACCTCATACAAACATTTAGGGCCGCATGCAAATACATTAGTCTCTACTCAAATTACTTCCAATCACTGGTGAGCTGACTCACCGTGAGCAAGTGCAACGATCGAATTAGCTATCCACTAACTGGTCATGCATGAAAGTCGTTTTTGTAATATTGGCAAGAAATTACCCAGAATTCTCAGCGATAAAACCACTTCCGTTATTTTCGTCTGCTAGAGGCACGCATTTACGCTTGCGTCCCGCAAATAATACCGTATACAACGATGTCTGCATCGTGCAGTATTACGCCGATTCTCCTGTTCTTCCAGTTGAATTCTTTGGTAGACTCTATCAATTTCCTCTTCTCCGCGTATACCGAAAACAAGATCGAATTCTTCAAGGTCCGACATCTTGGATAAAGCAGCAAGGTTTCAAAGTACATCGGTTCCCATCGGGATTCTCACGATTCGTTTCTCTCCTAAGTCACCTTGGCAAGTAGCTTAGGAATTTCAACAATTATTATTGCATGAACAGATTTTTGAGTATGCAAAAACGTATTTGGATACAACTTTCTCAGCAGAGAATGAGTTTTACGGTCTAATGCGTTCATAGATTCGACCCTTAAACATGCACTGAATCCTACACATTTATCTGTACACAATACAAGAACACAATTGGACCACATTATTGGGATCTATCTGCTTAACACAGTAACTGAAGAATGTGAAGTCCAATGGGTGCCATAGGAACATACACATCAGACAAAAAAGTAAAGTGATTTTAATATTAAAAACATTTTCTCCATGTTTTTTATTATTAATTTAACACTTCTCACTGAAGGATACATTATATTTGAAGAAAAAAAAAATTTTTTTCGCCTGGACCAAGACTCGAACCCGAGACCTATGGCTTTCTGGGCCAACTCGCCTCAGTAGCTCAGTTGGTAGAGCATTTGGCCCGGAAAGCCAAAGGTCCCGGGTTCGAGTCTTGGTCTAGGCGAAAATTTTTCTCTTCAAATATAATTTAACATTTTCTCCAACTCATTCATAAAAAGTAATGTGATCCCACTATAGCCTTTATCAGTCTTGGTAGTCTAAGGGACTTAAGTTTCTTGTCTCTGGTAGGTAGATGCCAGGGTAGATGCATTTTTAGGATGGAAAACTCCAAGGACAAGACCTCTGGGAGGAACTTTAAGCTATGGATCCTGAGTCTGAAGATTTTTAGGCCTGTAAAAGAACCTCAAGCCTATATTATGCCTCTTCCACCATTCTAGACAATCAGAATGAAAAGTCAACTGGGTTGCAGTCATGCATGATGGACACCTTATCCTACTGAACTTACATGTAGTACTCATTTCAGTTAGAGACTGAGTTGACTCCAGGACCATGATGTTCTCAGAAGTTTTAGGCCAGTTTAAAAATCTTGACCCCATGGGAAATTAAAGCTGTAACCTTAAGGTTACAGCATATTGCCTTAACCAACTATCAATACAAGTAAAATTCATGGTAAAATTCCATTAAGGTGTTAGTCAGAGTACATAAAAAATTATAATATAGAATTATACAATTATGTATTATGATTCAGACTGTTGAGAAACTTGGTAAACGTATAGTCTTACAATGGATTCCAGCTCATTGTGGAATAAAAGGGAATGAAAGAGCTGATATACTTGCAAAAAAAAAAGGATGTAGATTTAAGCAGAAAGTAACAAATGCATTCTTATGAATCAATTAAAAGAATTATAAAGAAAAAAATTAATGATAATTACAATTCCAATTTAATTGAGAATGTAGGAAACAGAAATCTAAAAATACTGCTGGAAAATCCATTCATAATTCTGGAACTACCACAAAAATCTGCAGTTGCTATACTTACTTACTTACTCACTGGCACTATCGAACCCGTAGGTTCATGGCCGCACGGACATAAGCTCTCCATACATCCCTATCCTGAGCTAATCCTTTCCAATCATTCCCTGTATAATCTACTTCCCTCAAATCATAGTTAATGTTATTATCCCACCTCATTCTTGGTCTACCAACTGGGCGTTTTCCCTCTGGTTTTCCTACAAGAAGCTTCCATGCAAGTCTTTCATTCCCCATACGTGCAACATGTCCTGCCCATCGCAGTCTATGAGACTTGACTGTTCTTATTATATCTGGCTTTCTATAGTTGCTATACTTAGGCTTACTACATGACATGATTGCTTTGGAAAACATCTTCATAGAATTGGTGTATTAATGTCTTCTGAGTGTATATTGTGTTCTCAAGGTGTGGTAATGGACAGGGAACAAATTGCATATTATATTATTTTTAGTCTGATCATATTACCTCAATATTAATGTTGATTTGTTCTTGGACATGTTTCAAAACAATTCTATTTTATCGTCAGCTTGTCCAACTCAAAAAATTCACAAAAAAAAATTAATTTTAGGAAGTGATATTTTGAGGTTATTTTAATTATATTATTTTCAGTCTGATCATCTTACCTCAATATTAATGTTGATTTGTTCTTGGACATAACCTCAAAATATTACTTCCTAAAATTAAATATTAACAAATTGTCTAGCTGTTCAAAATCATTAAGATGTGACATCCAAGTATTGGGAAGCAAGAAGGAGAATAACTTTGTTGTTAACTCCAGAGCATTAGCTACATACATACATACATACATACATACATGTATTTTTTATGCAGTCTCCTGAACTGTTAAAACAATTAAAACATTATATGCCTTACGGGACCTGATGATTGTATGTTACTCTGTTGCTATTATGCAGGTTTTTGATGATGTTCATGGGGTTGTGTGTACTCTAGTTTAAAATCAAACTGTTTTTAAGTTCCTTTAACATGTCTAACTCCTCCAGTATGTTTATTTTAGCAGAGTTCCATTCTTTGTGTAATATTGGAACCCAGCTAGATATTTTAAAAGAAGTTGACAACAGTTTGATTTTAAACGAGAATGCACCTAGTACTCACAATCCTATCTACATCATCAGAAAACAGTCAGTATCTCGATAGTAGCTGGCAGTAATGTAACATCTTCTGCTGTGGATGGAATTGGTCCCGAAAGGCCTACAATGTTTTAATCATTTTAAGAGTTGAGGAGACTGTATAATAGGTACATAATTTTATAATTTTTTTATACTGTCTACTTTAACTAACTATGCTATGACATGTCTCTACACATAATCATAAAATTAAATACAGAAGTTTTAGATCATAGGGTTGTGCTGTATACTGAATTTGAATTTGTGTTTTTACAGAGTATGGCACATGTTGAAGCTTACATAGATTTCAGTGAAGACGAAAATATAGAAGAAAATGTCTTGGAAACTGTGGAAGAAAACATCAAAAACCTAAGGAGTAATATACAAGTAATAACATTAGTCAAAGAAATTGAATTGATTATTTGCACCTCTCTTCATATTTTTCTCTCTCACGTGGGACATTTCCATCATTCTCAGAAAAAAAAAACAATTGCTGAGATGACCATTGGAAATCATATATCCTTTCCATTTGGTCTTGAGCAAATGAACCTAATAATCAAATACTTTGCTCCGGGAACTTCAAAATTCACTATCTTGTCTCTATTTAATTGGATGCAGATTTTCTCCCAAATGGTGAGTTTTGTTGCCTTTCCAGTTATTTTAGTAATTTTGATCTCTCTTCAATTCTATGATTTTCAATTCACAAATAAGCAGCTGCCCTATGAAACATACTCCATACAAGAAAGCAAAATATGAGGTGAGGTATAAATAAGCAATTCAATTTCTGTGATAAATCCCTCATAATGTTATTTTCTATCATTTCGATTAGTGTTAAGTCCATTAAACTGTTTATGTTTAGGGTTATTAATATTGCTTGGACTGATCTCTTTAATATTTTCCTAAAACTATTTCATTCTTTCTACATCATAGTTTAATCATTTCAACCAATAGAACACAAGAAAATAATGTTAATAAATCACATCTGCACATTGCTACCAATTTATTATTTTGTTTGATTGTTTTGCGATTATCTCTTCCCTAGCAATTATTTGTTTATAACAGATCCAACATAACATCAACTATTACACTATTACTATAATGCTCAATTTTAAAAGTTGTGTTTTAAAAAAATTACAGTTTTGAAATTTGTCCCAATACCTATCTGTGGTTCATGAATTTAAACCTTAGCCAAGGTTGATGTGTTTTTAGGATGTCAAAATTCTGAGTGTTACCACTGCCACCATCACTGCAACCACTATTGTTGATAAGCCCCAGAATTTTGACATGTCTTCTCCCAAAAACAAATGTCCATTAGAAATCAAGATTAAATTTAAGACTAAGAATCAAATGATTCATGAATTCTTCTTACCTGATGATGGGAATGATGTTTCCCAATACTGCAGTTCTGTGTTAAAAAAATAGATGAATGAAATAAGAATTCACGATTCATTTGATTCTTATTAAGAAAATCTTATAATGTAAAAATTCCCAACTTTATTATACAGTGCGATCAGTATAGCATTGAACAGCAGACGCAGGATTTGTGCTGTGTGGTGGCAAAGGCTTACACGTGCAGACACAGGACGTGAAATGTGCACAGACTCAGCAGTATACAAACACATCCCACGCATTCACAGTTGCAGTCAGATCGTTTGCTTTGAGTGGATAAGGTGCTCGCTCTCTTTTTCTTGTGTACTAAATGGCATGTGTATAAGTTATTTCAATTTTAAAATTTGTATCTTATAAAACAGGTGTGTATAAATGTAAACTGAATGACGTGTGTATAAGAGTAAACTGTATAATGGCTAATAATTTTTCTACTGAACAACATGTATTTATTTATGATCAATATTTGTTAACTCAATCTGCCAGCCAAGTATGAAGACTTTTTGAAACACGATTCCCGGGTGTAAAAATTCTGTCACGTTCAACAGTCCATAATCTATACAACAAATTTTATAAAGAGGTGTCAGAAATGTATGGACAATGAAGATGAACAGTTCCAGCTTTAATATTAAATTAAAAGATTCTTACCTCTCCTCACATTATATATAGGCCTGAAATCGCGATCTACTTAACAGAAAATGTGAGGAGAGGTAAGAATCTTTTAATTTAATATTGAATTGAACCTCACAGTGATAATTCCTATATAAAAAAAGGTTAGTTCCAGCTTTGCTTCAATAAATTTGGTAAGTATGACAATTTGTAAAATAGTTATGAAAATGTGTGTGGTTGTATCACCGCGATCCTACACTGTCCGTTCCCCGCCATGAGTGCGTCAGCAGTGTATAGTGAAATCCCCATGTCTGCTGTCCAGTGCTATACTGATCGCACTGCATGAATTAAATTTAAGAAGTTTCAACTGTTTTAAATAGGTTGTTTTGATGTTTTTACTGAATTTAAATGGTGTTGCATGTGTAATTTGGGTTTAATCTATACTTTTAAAGAAACACCTGGCTGATGGTCGATGTGGCGAAAGACTTAGAGATGGTGTTCGCACAGTTATAGTTGGTGAACCAAATGTTGGAAAGAGCAGTTTACTCAATCTTCTATGTAAGTATCATGATAACTTTTACAGCACACTTTCAAAGGTTTTATTGGGATGTTAACTTAAATCATTTCTATATCTGTATGATATATTTGGTATCTGGTAAGAAATTTCACCAGATATGTGATGGATGATAATGTTATTTTCATTTTAATTACTAATAAATGATTTACAATGGTCAGTACATAATTTAAATTTGATAGCCCATAAATATTCAATGGAAATATCTACCAATAAAACTAAAATAATGGCCTTTGTGGAAAATCCCCAATACCAAGCAAAATTTGTTTAAATAACAAAATTTTAGAGAGAGTTAATGAGTTTACTTATTTAGGATATAAACTCTCTTGTGTTGAAAATTTGGATTTACCAGAGAAAATTGTGAAATTCAACAAATCAATGGGAATCATTAATATTTAAAACCTTCATTAGTGCAAAAATCAACTCGTACTCGTCTTTATCAAATAATGGCTCGACCAGTCCTATGTTATGGGAGTGAAGCGTGGACTATAAGGACGAAAGATGAAAGCAGACTAACAGCTTGTGAGATGAAATTTATGCACCGAACAGCTGGCTACACCAAATGGGATCGAAAGAAAAATGTAGACATCCTTCAAGAACTTAATGTGTCACCAATACTGGACTACATCTCCAGATATCAGCTAAACTGGAAGGAACATGTCTCAAGAATGGCTAGATCCAGGATCCCCAAGGCAATAATGAACTACTGTCCAAATGGGAGACGGTCACTTGGTCGACCTATGAAAAGATGGCACGAAAACTGCTTTCTCAGGCTGTAACAGTTCTTCTAGGACTAATACCTGGGAGGATGATGATGATAAATAGTGAGTCATGAAATCTCACCTCATACTCCTATCTTCAGCCATCTCTACGACTGTTGAATTTTAGTCTATACTTTCATCATTAAAGTTGCCATCTGGTGTTGATTTGATGAACTTTAAGATCAAATCTTGTTTGCCGGGGATTTCAAAATTCATGGATCTAAATTTGTTCTTCTGAATGTATACCTTTTTCAAAATTGTCAAATTCAAGAATCTTCCAAATATTTTAAAAGTGTAGATTCTTTTTCAATTTTATGAGCTGCAATTGCTGATTTTTTCAATTTTACCATTTTTAATATTTTTAAAGTGTTATTATGTGCGAGTGTCTAAATTCCTTCTTCTTTTTTCCCTATATATACTTTATTGCAGTCTTTACAACATATTTGATAAATTTCAGATTTTTTTACTATCTGCGTTATTAACTTTCTTATTAGTTAGTAGATTACCCAGACTAAATTTATTTATTGGTGCTAATGTTATATTGAATTTCTTGAAAATTAAAAAAAAAAATTGTTGCATATTACAGGATGGTAAGTAATTTTATTGCATTTAGACACTCGCACAAAATAACACTCTAGAAATATTAAAAATAGTGAAATTGAAAAATCAGAAATTGCAGCTCATTGTTTGCCAAAGAGTCATAAAATTGAAAAAGAAGCTAAACTTTTGAAACATTTGGAAAACATTGGATTTGACAGTTTGGGAAAATATATACATTCAGAAGAACAAATTTGGATGCATCAATTTTGAAATTCTGGCGAAGAAGATTTAATTTTGAGTTTGTATTTTTCCTTCCTAATGATTTTAGAAGAAGATTTAGTCTCAAAGTTCATCAAATCAACACCGGATGGCAACTTTAAAGATGAAGATGTAGACCAAAATTCAACAGTTGTAAAGATGGCTGAAGGTAGGAGGGATGCTTCCAGAAATGCAGTATTGTGCTTGAAGATCATGGAGTATGAGGTGAGTTTTCACGACTCACTATTTATTAGTTATTAACTTGAAAACGTCCACCGCTGTGGTCTCGAGGTAGCATGCTGCCTTGTCACGCAGCGGGCCTGGGTTCGATCCCCGGTTGGGCAGTTTTTCTGGGTGAGGTTTTTATCGGGGTTTTTCCTCACCTGTAAGAAAAATGTCAGGAAAACTTAAGGCCCAAATGGTCCCCGAAATCATATGGCCATCATCATCATTATCATCATCATCATCATCCTTCACTGGTGTGGAAAGCAACGGGAAGCTACCACACCTACAATTCCCTAGTAAAGCTGCAAGCATAGCATGAAAATGCTATGATTGCAGTGAAAGACCTGCCTTTGGGCAGAATTACTATGGATGGAACTTAAAACCTCATAACGTTATTTTCCTTAATTAATTTAATGTATTTGCATTACATAACACAGTAACTTCTGAATTTTAGATTCTTTATGTTTTGTTGATTCCCTAGTAAAGCTGCAAGCATAGCATGAAAATGCTATGATTGCAGTGAAGGACCGCCTTCGGGCAGAATTACTATGGATGGATGGGATGTTATGTTGTCACTTCTGCGTTGTTTCAGGTGAGAGACCAGCTGCGATAGTAACACCTATAGCAGGCACAACTCGTGATGTAGTTGAGATAAACATGAATATTGGTGGTTACCCTGTGATTATAGCTGATACAGCTGGCTTGAGGTTCAACACACAGGATCTTGTAGAGCAGGAAGGAATGACTAGAGCTCGAATACACACAGAGAATGCTGATCTGGTCATTATAGTCATTGATGTTACAAAATATGTCAAACAACATAAAAACAATAATTTATCATTCATCAGTTTTATTTATAATTATATCAAAGAACTCAAATTGGACACAATATTGCTAAAATGTGAGAAATCTTATGAAAGCACTGATGATATTTTGAGCGAAATATATGATTCATCTAACTGCATAGTTGTTGTGAATAAAATGGACATGTTAGAAGAAGATTGGAAACATGTTAAAGATGTATGGAAACAGTATGAAGGTGTTGTTGCATTATCTTGTAGGACGGAAGACGGTGTGTACCACAGCTCTTAGATAAACTCACAGATAGACTTACAAAGTTGTAAGTATGAGTCATTTATGTAGTAATACTTAGTACAAACTTTAAAATAAACTGTGTTTGCCTCACCCATATTCCATCTTCTAATATTAGATTAGATTAGATTTATTTAGCCTAGTGGAGTTAAGGCCATGTGGCCTTCTCTTCCACTCACCAGGACAAACATATAGAATATAACAATCTCAATTAACTCTAATATTATTGGTTGGTTGGTATCTAATGTTGAGTACTTGATAATGAAATCATTCGCTCTCTTGCACTCCAATATTTAGCAGAAAGGCTGGTCTCTTCTACAAAAGCTGGACAACGGAGGAGATGGTTTCTTTCCATATCTTCATTTAAATTACAAAAAGGGCATTTAGGTGAATCTGTTATGCCAAGTCTGTGTAGGTGTTTATTCAGGCAGTCATGTCCCGTTAGCAGTCGAATGTTGCTACTGCAGATTTTCTTTGTAATGTAGTAATGTCATAAGCTTGTAGATTTTCCCATTCCTTTCCAGATGTTTTGGTGGTGTATTCTTCTCTAAGTTTATTGATATATTTATTTGAGATAATTCTTTTGATAGAGTGAAAGGAAACTGTAGTAGAAGTTGGGTTTGAAACAATTTGCTACCCTTCTTGGCCAGAAAATCGGCTATTTCATTGCCTGTCACTTCACAATGGGCCGGAATCCATTGAAGTACAACTTCTTTATGTAGACGGGATAACTGTTTTATCATTTTGTGACATTCGATAATTTTGATGCTTTTGGGGTGTTGTGTCTCATGTTATAGCGAGAATGGCTGCTTTGGAGACACATAGAATTATAACTTTTGTAAATTTTGGATGTGATATAAAAGATTTTGTAAACTTAAGAAAATTGCTAGAATTTTGCCATCAAAGTTTGTTGAATTTGTGTTTAGTTTACGATAAAAGGAAAAAAAGTGGACATACTGCACCAGCACCAGTGCCACCGTCATTTGGTAGGCTGGAGCCATCTATAAAAATATGTATCCATTCAGGAGCAGGGTATCTTAGATTTATTATTTCCAGTGACATTTGTTTTAAAATATATGGTGGAGTTTCAGATTTCTTGATGTCTTCTGTCAAATGAAGGTTATATTCAATTTCCAAAAATTCTAGAGGGTTGTTTCTCATCTGCATATTTTCTTTTGAATGTGGAAGTTGCAATTTCTGTTTGATTTCTTGTACTATGCTTAAGAAGCTTCGCTGAGATTTTAAACATACTTGTGGTTTTCTTTGGGTCCAGTTATTATGGGGTAGCCTTAAAAATTTTTCATACTGTGTGATTGCTGTTTTCTCAATTTCAAATGCTATGTTTGGGTTATTTGTTAAGATTTGCATGTCAGTGATTGGTGTTGTTTTAACGGCTTCTGTTATCAGACGGAGGATTTGGTTCTGCAATTTATTAGTTTTTCCACTTTTGTAGTACTAGGATTTCTTCTCAATAATGAAGTATAGGTTTTATGTACATTTGGTAGAAGGTGTTTAGAGTTTGTGTGTTGCAACCCCACTTTTTCCCTGCTAATCATTTTAATAATGGTAACCTTGTTTCTATCTTTGTACATATATTCTCCATGTGTTTCTTCCATGTTAATTTGTGTCCAGAGTTATTCCTAAATATTTTGCTTCATGTGTTTGAGTTAATAATTCACCCTCCAATTTCAGAGTGATGGGTAGTGGTTTCTTTCTTAATGTAAATAGTTGATAATTTGTTTTCTGTATATTTATCTTCATTAAGTTCTGGGATGTCCAATTCTCTAACTGATTAGTGATTGTTGGGCTATGGTTATTAATTGTTGACTTTGGTTTTTCGGCTTGGAGACCCATATTACATCATCATCAGCAAAAAGTAGGGTTTTTGTTTGGAGCTTTTCTATATGCTTAGGTAGATCATTAATGTAGATATTGAAGAGAATGGTACTGAGTACAGAATCTTGTGGTAAACCTCAATGTGTTTGTTGGTATTAGAAAGGTGATTATTATACTTTGTAGCGATGAACCGTTGGATGAGAAAATTGCTGATCCAGAGTAGCATATTCCCTTGAATGCCTAAAGTCTGCATTTTTTCTAATAATTTATATCTCCAAATAGAGTCATATGCTCCTTGGAAATCAATAAACATTGCCAGAGTGTCTTCTTTTCTGTTGAAACTGTCTTTAACTCTAATATTAAATACTAATAAAAATTTTATCAAAAATATAATATCTATTATATTACGATCTATAATGCAGTCAGTTAATGTTAGTTAAAATTAAGACTAAAACTAATAATAAAATGTGTACAAGCAAGACATATTAAATTGTCCCTCTATACTGTATATAAAAAACAAAGAAAAATAATGGGATATAGAAAACTAATTTTACAATTATACAATATTTAAAACAAAACAAATGAAAATATTTATTAATCTTAATATTTTTTCATAAATAATTAAATTTATCAATTGTTAAAAGAATGCTATCAGTGAGGTGTATAAGTTAGTTTGTTATTAAATAATTCTTTAGTTTGTTTTTGAAGGATGTTATAGTTTGACAGTCTCTGACATAGGGCAGAAAGGAATTCCATGTTTTGGTAAGTGAGACCGTAAAAGATAATGAATAATACACAGTGTTATGAGGAGGGATATAAAGGACAATGTGCTGATGGGATCGAGTGTCAAGATTATGTGTGTCGGATAGTCCAATTAAGCGGCGTGATAAATAATTAGGCGATGATTAAACTGGTTTCAAAACTTAGGTGGTTTCATCATCAGTAATTTCGTGACTGATCTTCTATCATGAAATTACTGATGGATGAAACTACCAAGGTATTGAAATCAGTCTAATTAGAAGATGGGATATGAGGTGAGGTGAACAGAATTTATTTAAAATTATACTTCATAGAGATATTTCCTAAATAGTTTAGTAGTTAGTATTTTCAACATTTTTATTATTAATTTAATACTTCTCACTGAAGGACAAATTATAGTTGGAAAGAAAAATTATACACTCAGACTGGGGTTTGAACCCAGGACCTTTGGCTTTCTAGGCCAGTGCTCTACCATTGAATATCTGAGTACTCCAATCTAAATGCAAAATTTTCTCTTTTACATTGTTAATTCCCGATTGCCGAATGCTATGAGCCTTTGCTCGATTATGCAAATGGCAGCTTCTTATTTAAGAAGATATTTATTGGGAATTTAAACATTACATTATAAAGCCAGTAGGGCTTCTTTCAATGTTTTTATTATTAATTTAATACTTCTCACTGAAGGACAAATTATATTTGAAGAGAAAATTTATATGCTCAGACCGGGGTTTCAACTCAGGACTTTTGGCTTTCTAGGCCAATGCTCTACCATTGAGCTATCTGAGCACTCCAATCTAAATGAAAATTTTTCTCTTGTACATTGTTAATTTCCGATTGCTGAATGCTATGAGCCTTTGCTCGATTATGTAAATGGCAGCTGCTTATTTAAGAAGAAATTTATTGGAAATTTATACTCTACTTTATAAAGCCAGTAGGGCTTCTTTCAATGTTTTTTTTTATTGTTAATGAATACTTCTCACTGAAGGACAAATTATATCTTCTTCTTCTTCCTTCCAAGTATTAGGCCAAGGCCTGTTACGATCCTATAGAAAATTTTCCCGTATGGGAAATTCTTGTATAAGACTTGAAAGCATAATAATAGTCCCTTCGATTGGTTGCTGGCCAAAGGAAGGCAAGACCAGTGATGGGCTACCATCTTATAGCCTCTGGTCAGGCTTTTCTGGAGAAGGAAAGAAAATAAAGGAAAGAAGAAATGGAAGAAAGGAAAGACTCCCTAGCCCTCGGATGCCCTAATAGCGTCGGGGTCGAAAAAACAAGAGTTAACCAAGAGAGGTTAGATAGTAAAGTTAAAAGAGTGCAAAACACAAGTAAGTGGAAGAAATGTTTTGCACAGCTTGGGCACCTTGTGGTCGCCATCCACATATCCCCTAGATGAGGACCCCTGAGATGACAAATTATATTTGAAGAGAATATAGCATCTGAGCATATAATTTTTCTCTTCAAATATAGTTAGTATTTTGTTTAAAGGTATTCTAAACAGCTCAGGTCATTAGCATTGGAATTCAATTCTGGATGTGAAATGATTGACAAATTTTGCTCAGAGGTTTCTTATTTCAGACTTCAGGTTCTTACATGGTGATGATGATATAGTATTGTTATGTGATAGTGAGGAAGTACTAAAAGCCAGCATACAGATTTTATTAAATAACACAAAGAAACTAACTAACTCACTGGCACTGTCAAACCCGTAGGTTCATGGCCACATGGGCATAAGCTCTCCATACATCCCTATCCTAAGCTAATGTTTTCCAATCATTCCCTGTATAATCTATTTCCCTCAAATCATAGTTAATGTTATTCTCCCACCTTATTCTTGGTCTACCAACTGGGCGTTTTCCCTCTGGTCTTCTTACAAGAACTTCCATGCATGTCTTTCATTCCCCATTCGTGCCACATGTTCTGTCCATCACAGTCTATGAGACTTAACTGTTCTTATTATATCTGGCTTCCTATAAAGACCATGTAGTTCAAAGAAACTATTGGTGAACTAAATATAAATAAAACTAAATACATGGTCATACTTAGAAATTCATTATTAATGGGAATGACTACTTAACAAATGAGGGAAGTTTTGAAGTAGCAGAATTAAATTTTGTATATTTCAGATGTGGTAAACCATCTCGTGAACTTCCATGTCTTACCCAAGCCCGACATCGCAAGCACCTTACGGACTGTGTAATGTGTCTTGATGAGTACCTGAGAATTTGTATAGATGGTGGTGATAGTGTTCTTGCAGCTCAACAGCTTCGTAAAGCATTGAGACAGATTGGCAAAATCACAGGACATGTCAGCATGAGCAGATCTTAGATGTCATTTTAAAGATTTCTGCATTGGAAAATAAAGCATCATGATGACCAACATTGCAAGGATATTTTATTTAAAAGTGAGTTTTAGACTTTCTTTTATATTGTTGCACAGTGCGACAGACTTGGTAGACAGTAGTGTTATAATCTGGGTGCTGGCCTCACATCTACATGTGTCAATAACAAGTGTCCTAGGCATACCAGCTTGTTACTGGTCTCACATCTATAGGTCTACCAGCTGGCTTCATATCCACATGTGCCAATCTTAGTTACTGTTTAACAATGATTAAATGAATCAGATTTTACACCTCACCTCATATTTTGTATATTTTCTAGGACTAGTTTCAAAGAGATCTGTGTATTATCAACTGACTGTTGATAATCCTGTATAGGCTTATTCTTTCTCCCTCTGTGAGTTGATCAATGAATTTCCAAATCATATGTTTTTCCCAGGGAAATACAAAATTTTGTTTTTGTATTCCTTCTTCTTCAAACTGTGAGTCCTTTAGATTTCTCTTAACTGTTTCATTAATTGTGCCTTTATTTCAACTCTTTGCTTTTTTTCCAAGCATGAACAGCCATTGCAGATTTTTCTACTTCCCCATTTTTTAAATGTCTAAAGTGTTCTTTCATTCTAATGTTAAAGTTTCCTTTGTTTTTCCTTAGTAAATTTTTTCACAATCCCCACATTTTATTTGATAAATTCCTGATTGTATGTCTTTGTTAATTTTTTCCATTTTTTTAGATAAACTTTTATCACTCACCTCATATTTTTCTTCTTCTTAGACTAGTTTTGGCACCATGTTCAGTACCATCGTCAGTATTTGTACGACTGTTGTTTTGTCATCCTGAAGAGGTTTTTCAGTCTACCAAAAGAGGGAGCAATAGAAACCTGGTATCACTATATCTTATCCACTCTTAGAGTGATCCAACATAAACAAACACCAATTGTATCCTTCTGCCATTCATGCCACAATTACTGTCACATTGACAGGGAGCACATGTAAAGTATATAAAACATGTGATCATTGAATAGGGTAGATTACAAGAAAGCTGGTGAGATTTTTAATTGAACTTATGAAATACATTTAAAATAACCATTATTTGACCACTAGTCAAAGGTTTGCCAGACTTGTGTTTTACAAAAAATTTAGATGGCAACACAGCAACAGAAGACTCGACCTTCAGCCATTTTATTGCATCAGAATCGACTGAAGCATGACTCAAATGGATAATCCATGTGTAATAAACTCTTTTAAGTTATAATTATTGATTAGGTATATTTTAGAATATTTTCTATGTTTGAATATTATTATTTTCATTCATGAAAAAACACAGTAAATTCAATGAGGACATATTTTTAATTTAATGAAGGGAACTACATTTCATTTACTTATTGTTTCTACATCATATGTCAATGTCCATAACCAATGAAAAGCGAGCAGGTCACATGGTTTTGTTTTGATGAGGGTCACTTTAAGAGCGGATAGCCTTTAGGAAAATACAATTATAAACATAAATATGCTCTTGGACTATCAAGAGATGTGCTCATCTATAACTGCATCAAGAGTGGACATGGCTCATTTTAATACTAAAGGGTTCATATGTAAAGTGGTTTGTTGAAGTGATGTATAGATTGAAAGTATACTACATTTACACTATCAATCTATGTAGCATGAAACCTGAAGCATGAAAAGTGCAGTAGATGACATTGGAACACACACGCACACGCACACGTGCACACAAAATGATGATTAATGAAGAATAGAATATACCAAATGGGATCACAAACACAATGATGATATTGATGTTTTTATTATTAATATAACACTTCTCACTGAAGGATAAATTATATTTGAAGAGAACAATTTTCGCCTAGACCAAGACTCGAACCCGGGACCCTATTACAACGTATATAAGAGAAAAATTTGTGTCTGGATCGCAACTCGTCTCGGTAGCTCAGTTGGTAGAGCACTTGGCCCAGAAAGCCAAGGGTCCCAGGTTCGAGTCTCAGTCTAGGCGAACATTTTTCTCTTCAAATATAAATACAATGATGAAATCTTGAAGGAACTACATTTAGAACTGGTCTTTGAATACATACATAGATACATAGATATCAGAACAACTGGAAGAATCATTCGCGATGAATGAGTTCAGATAGAGTTCCCAAAACCCATTCTTCATTATTGTCCAACAGGGAAGTGATCTCTGGGCCGTCCAAGGAAACGCTGGATACAAAATCATCAGCGAGATCATAAAAAGACTTGATTGGAGAAGAAGAAGATTGATGAAGAAGAGTTGTGATAATGAAATTCCAACCCAACATTTGCCTTGACATTTGAGGAAGGCAAAAAAGCTCTGTCAGATTGCTTGGTTCAGGATTTGAAGTCTCAAATCTTACTCTAAGAGCATCTCACTTTTGTAGCTATATTAAAATCCAATGTTTATATTGGAATCCATTCATAGTTAAATATGGAAAATAACATTATGAAGTTCTGATCTTAAAGTTCATCAAATCAACATCAGATGGCAATGTTATAGATGGAGATTCTAATGAAAATCTGGTGGTCATAATTTAGGTTGAAAATGGGTGGGATGTTTCCTCTTGAAAACTGCAGTTCCTGTGTTAAGAAAACAAACTATGAGGTAAGATATATAAAAAATGACCCATTCATTTATTCATTCATTGGAATCCATGTTTATATTGATTTTAATTCCTGGAAATTCGGATCTCAGTTTCTGTTGAATATTTTCTACACCTGTTAATGCATATCCTCTGGTATTCAATATAGAAAGATTTGGACATTGCTTGATAATTTGACAAATGACATCACATTCTAATATATTTGGATATATTGCATAAAGATACATCTCTTCAAGATATATTAATTTGTTATTGTGCAAGAATATCTCAAAAAACTCCTCATCAAAAATGGCATAAGACTCTATATAAATATGTCTTATATTTTCTACAAAATTAAGTGCATACTGTACAATTAATTTGTCAATATTTGGGTATGAAGGGAATTTTGAAGATTTATCTAGAGTAAACTGAAATAGTCTCTTCAATCCTGCTGGACAATCTCTGATTGTTTGTTGTAGATTTAATGAATATGAACAGCTATGTAATTTAAATATTTTAAGATTGACACATTCTCTAATGATGATGCTAACATCCACATTTCTGCAGAAGTGAAGTTCTAGCTGGTGTAATTGAGTAGATAAAAGTTTGGTAAGATTGTTAAAATCCAGAACTGAGGTTAAGATTTTGAAAATTGTTCAGAGGTATATAATTGGAGAAGATTCTAGTATGAAGAGATTAAGCTGAGAAAATCTATTGAGTTTACAAATACTGTTACATCCGAGTGTATTCATTGTAGAAGGCAATAATTGGAGAAGAATATCAGTACCTTCATGTGTAATAGAAGTAGCAAATACATCTAGATTCTTTAGGTATTTTAGTGTTTGTAAAGCTGTTATGCTTTTATCTGTTATCAACAGAGAGCTACTTATGTCAACAGTATGCAGATATGGGGATGACTCACAGGCTTTCTCCAATATGGCATCTGTACAATTTCTCTTTAAGATTAATGTTTCAAGAAAATCTGGAAAAAAAAAAAGAAAGAAAACATTAGCTATAGTACGAACAGTATAACTTAGTGACTTAAAAAACAACAAAATACTAACATTTTTACTGATAGGTGAGAAAACCAGAAAAAAAACTTCAAATTCGCTGCTGTGGACTAGGGATAACATTATTACATCAGATGCAGCAGATCTTAGTTTGATCCCCAGTTAGAACAAGTTTACTAGGCGAGTTTTGTTTTGGGAATAAGAATCAAATGAATTGTGAATTCTTCTTACCTCATACATCAATGTTTTTTGAACACAGCACTGCAGTATCGGAGAACCATCTTCTCCATCGTCAGCTGTTTTCACAACAGTCAATATTTTGTTTTGCCGGTAATTATCCAAACTGCCATCTGGTGTATTTTTGAAGAACTTCGTAATCAAGCTTGGTTTGTCTGGAATCGAAGAACTTAAAAAATACACCGGATGGCAGTTTAAAAAATTACTTCTTACACCAGATGGCAGTTTGGATAATTACCGGCAAAAAAAAAGACAGTTGTGAAAACAGCTGACAATGGAGAAGATGGTTCTCCGATACTGCGGTGCTGTGTTTAAAAAAAAACATATGTTTGAGGTAAGAAGAATTCACGATTCATCTTCTTCTTCTTCTTCCGAATGCAGTATTGGGTGATGATGCCCATTCTGCGACTACAAAAACTGATCTTCTACCGACTGAGCCATCTGGGCGAGTTCCAATCTAAATGCAAATTTTTCTCTTATATATATATTGTCAATTCCCGCGCACCAAATTCTATGAAACCTTTGCTTCTATCTTTGCAAATGGTGGCTTGTTTATTAAGAAAGAGCATTGGCCTAGAGAGCCAGAAAGCCAAAGGTCCTGGGTTCGAGTCCCAATCTATGCATATAAGTTTTCTCTTCAAATATGACATATTTATTTATTTTATTTGTGTACAGTATTTTATCATATTGGACTGTATGATATGTTTGTGTAATTTTTTCTGTTAAGTTATAGTTGTTACAATTAGTGAATGGATTTTAAAGATGATTTTTTTTTTTATATTTATACATGAATAGCAAGAATTAAAAATATAGAATCTAATTGATAACATTGTTTCTGAACTACATTCAGTCAATCAAAATTCCCATCATTCCTGGAACAAAGAGCTCTCATTTAACTCTACTCCTGGCCAGCTTCTTGATCTCATTCCAAGTCTTCCCATCTTTTTTAGCTTCTGTGAGAACAGTTCGTTTCCATGTTATATAGTCTTAAATATCTCTGGGGTCGAGCTAAGTGGTTATAATTTCCCTTTTTTTATGCTTTCTTTTCAACAATATTTCCCTTATGAGCACCCTTTCGAATGAGATATTACAAAAATGTCATTTCCTTGAATTTTCATAATAGAAAACTTAAAAAAAATATTTAACTTTGGATATAGGAAGAAGTTCAATAAATAAACAGAAATAAACAATTAATAAAAGAGTTGTGATATTGGCTGAGGATGAGAGGTATACCTCTTGAAAACTGCAGTTCCCTGTTAGAAAAAAACATGAAGTATGAGGTAAGATAAGATACAACTCATTTTATTAATTGAGAGCCTCATAATGTTATTTCCCATAATTAACTTATGAAGAAATAAACAAATATTATACACAGCTAAGCTTGTACAATTTGTAGTAAAGAGAAAAATATCTTATTTAAAGAGAAAAATTATACATTCAGACTGGGACTTGAACCCAGGACCTTTGGCTTTCTATACCAATGCATTGGTTTTGGGATCTTACTTGGTTACATCCTCAGTACTTTCATGACTGTTGTTATGTTGTCTTGAAGAGCCATCTCTTGCTCCCTCTGTTGGTAGTCTTAAGAACCTCAAAATCAAATAATTTTCCTGGGAATTTCAAAGTTCATTAATTTCTCGATTTCCTGTTTTTTAATGTAGATTTTTTCCCAAACAATGAGCTCTTTAGGTTTTTCTATTTGTTTTATTAGTTTGACATCTTGGAAAAATCTTCAGTAGCTGCCCATGCATGGTGAAAAAAACATCAATTTGGAAACAGGCTAAAATAATAAAACAAATAGAAAAACCTAAAGAGCTCATGGTTTGGGAAAAGAAATCTACATTCAGAAAAATGAATGGGATAAATTAATGAACTTTAAAATTCCCAGAGAAAATTATTTAATTTCAAAGTTATTCAGTCTACCAACAGAGGGAGCAGAGGTAGCTCTTCAAGATGATGTAACAGTCATGAAAGTTACTGAGGATGGAACCGAATAGGGTCCTGAAACTGGTGTAAGAAGAAGAATATGAGGTGAGGTGATACAATTTTACTTAAATTAAATACATAATTTTATTTTAAAATCATTAGGAAGTAACATTATGAGATTTAATTTGATATTTGAGTTTGTATTTTTTAAACATGCTTAAATTGTTAAAATGTAAAAAAAAATACAAAACTCAAAAATCACATAATTTTATATTTTAATTTTTTAATATGTTGTGTCCAGTACCTCAACAGAATTTTATCATGAAATGATTAGTATTGATTAGTATTAATATTTCTGTTACTCTTATCTGGAGCATAGGACCTCAATAAAGCAACTCCAGCACACCATATTCTATATTGAAACCTTCAAATTTCCTAATGTCTTTCCTATTTTTTTTTATGGCTTTCTCTTCCATATTCCTTCTCAATGACAGTCATGTCTTACTCTTTTCTGATCTTGAAATTTAGAAAAAACGTGGCCATCTCTTAATAGCATACTGATCTTTCCTAAGAGTATGGCCAATCCATCTCTACTTTTTCCATTTTATTTGGATATCAATTGGCTCTTCACTTGTCCTTGATTAATTGATGGGTAAAAGAACAAGTCTCCTATTAAATTATATGTCACTATTAGGGCTCAGAAGTTGAGGATCTATAAAAGTCTATAAAAGACCTAAAAACTGGAAAAAGGACATAAAAGTGTTGCAGTTGCTAAAAAGTGGATAAAGACAACTTTGCTGTCTTCACCCTCTGCTCAGGTAATTTTTATAAAATGACGACTTCTTAGAAAATTTGAAGTCGAAATACAATAGTTCAGGCGGTCAGTAAGCTGGTTGTTAACGGGGTATTTCGTGAGGGTTCAATAGTTTCTCGCGTAACAAAAATGTTTGGAATATGAAAAGTCTTTGGAAAGTAAAACTTAAATAGTATTTTAAAAAGAAGTTGGCATTGAGACTAGACTCTACAGATTCTTGAATTATACAAATGGTATACATATATTCAAAATAAGGTAAAGTTGCAAAAAAAAACTGTTAAGACCTTAAAAAAAGGCTAAAAAGGACCAAAAAGTACAGGGCAAGTCAAAATGTTGTGCAGGTTTTCAGAAATTTATTATGTGAAATGTAATGAACATATAATATTGTGAGACATATTGTATGAAAGGTAAACTCTCAAAGTTTTTTTTTAAATATTCACAGATGTTCTATGTGAGCGCCTTTTGTTACATGACAGATGTCAAGCCGATATTCAATCTCCTGCCAAACTTTCTGTAGCAGTCCGCGGTCGATATCAGCAATGGCTGCTGTGATGCGGGCACGCAGTTCATGCAGTGTTGTTGGAAGTGGTGGTACGTAAACATGATCCTTTACAAGACCCCACATGAAGAAATCACACGGGGTTAGATCTGGTGAACGAGGTGGCCAATGAATGAGTTGTTGATCACCCTGAGATGCACGGCCTATCCAGCGTTGTGGTAAAGCCGTATTCAAATGGTCTCGAACACTGCCATGGTAATGTGGAGGGGCACCATCCAACTGCAGAATGAAATCTGGACTATCCGCTTCAAGCTGCGGAAGGAGCCATTGTTGTAGCATATCAAGGAAAACATGTCCGTTCACAGTACGTTCATGAAAGAAAAAGGGCCCATAAACCTTTGCATGGGAAATGGCACAAAAGACATTCACTTTCGGAGAATCGCGTTGATGTTCCAGAGTTGCATGGGGGTTACCAGTTTCCCAAATCCTTACATTGTGTCTATTCACTTTTCCTGAAAGGTGGAAAGTCGCTTCATCACTGTAAACTACCCTCTCATGGAACTCATTCTCTTCCATTAATGCGAGAAAATCAACACAGAAGGACGCTCGCAAAGCATAATCGGCGGGTTTTAAGGCTTGAACCAGTTGCAAGTGGTAGGGTTTCATCTGTAAACGTTTCCGGAGAATCCGCCATACAGTTTTTTGTGGTAGTTGAAGTTCTGTCGCTCCCCGGTAGGTGGATTTCTGTGGACTCCGCACGAAGCATGTGCGAACGCGTTCGACTGTCTCTTCACTCGTCGACGGACGGCCAGTCGATTTTCGTTTACAGATACAGCCTGAATCCCTAAATTGTGTGTACCACTTACGAATGGATCTCCCATCCGGCGGGTCTTTATCGTATCTGGTACGGAAATGTCGTTGAACACTAGTCACAGAGTTGTTTACATGGTAATCAAGCACACAGAAAGACTTCTGATCCCCAGTCAACGCCATTTTCCTTTACTGCTCTGCTGTTGACATCTTGCGGGTGAACGCGGAACTTTAGAAGTGGACAACTAAACTTTGAGAGTTTACCTTTCATACAATATGTCTCACGATATTATATGTTCATTACATTTCACATAATAAATTTCTGAAAACCTGCACAACATTTTGACTTGCCCTGTATATAAAGGATGCATAAAACCCACCATTTTCAGGCCTATAATGACCAAAAATGTATATATATTATGTTGGGCCTTGTCTTCAGACATAAAATAAAAAAAAAAGGATTTTTCCTCAACTTCTGAGCCGTAGTCATGAATAATCCCCAACTCACACAAAAGCCCAAAACTTCTTATAATGATTTCTTCATCACTCTCCATTATTTGCCCAATATCCAGTACTCTCAATCTGTTCATACAAGCCAATCTGGCAATCACTGAAGAAGACATTTTGCTATTTTTGAAGTTACATTTCATCACAGTTACTTGAGGATGGAGAACCACATCTATAAAATCTTCCAAAATTTCCTGAAACTTTTGTTCCCTCGTCAGTGTTTTGTCTATTACATCCAACAATTTGCTGGTAACCTTATTAGCAAGTGCAGGCGGCACTAAGACATGTATCTTAGCCTTCAGAAGTTCAGATGTAGATCTTCTCATGCATTGTACCAAATTCTCTAGGGCATTGTATGCAAGTTCTTGGAGTTGGAGAACTCCCAGAGAATGTGGCATCTGAAATCACAATCTACAGTGTGATATACTGGAAGTAAAACTTACATGTAAAAGATCAATTATTGAAGACCTCCCTTGAATAAGATGTAACCAACAATTATGTGTGACATTTGCTTTAGATGTAACATCTCATTGACAAGTTAGTCGAGTGGTAAATATATCACGTACGTAGCAGTATGCCAACTATTTACAGAATAAATTGGAAAAGATAACATAAATAACAGTGAATAATGATATATTTTTTATTAGGAATATTCCACACTACAGTGGTTTTCCTTCAACCCAAAATTATTTGTCGCCTGAGATTTCTGTCGAAAGCATCTTCTTCCCTGAAATCTCTAGCTTCCATATTTCTCCTTACTCCATCTATCCAACATTCTTTATAGGTCTGCCTTTTCCACTTCTTCCATTAGGTTTCCAATCAAGGATCTTCTTTGGCAAAAAAAATAATAATCATAAAATTGATGAGAAATAACACAATGAGATATTTATCAAATATATTGAATTTGTTATTTACACCTAAAAATATGAGGTTAGGTGTAAACTGATTCAATTTCTTTAGAAGTGAATACTATTGCATTCTTTTTAAAACATAAAATAATCTTTGCAGAAATTGATGGTTACATTCTTTTTAAGGGAGCTCAGTGTGAGACCAACAGCCGACTGGTAGGCCAAGAGTCTTCTAGGCCTATCGTACCATGAAGTTTCTTAAATTTTACCAAAAGTTTTACTGAAGTTAGGGGATTTTGGATTACTGAGAGCACATAATATGTTATTAATAATAGGATGTAAGTTAAATAATCAATTGAGTTGGTGTTTACTTGATGAAAATCCATATTTATTATATAATTCAGTGACAGCTGTTTCGGCACACTGTACCTTCTTCAGACATGTTAACAAATTATGAATTGTGTTCCAACTGATCTAAGCAACAATACAGCAATATTTATTTAAATTTTTTAATTTAACAAAGGGAATTCATTCAAATCAAGTTGAGAATTTAACAGTTTGTTACTACTTTTAAATTTATTTATTTCTACAGCCTCCAAAAGATCTAACTTCTTACCCTTATCACAAACATGTAAAATTTCAAAATTTGGATCGAAACATTGGTCTACCAACTGGGCATTTTCCCTCCGGCTTTCCTACAAGAAGCTTCCATGCAAGTCTTTCATTCCCCATATGTGCAACATGTCCTGCCCATCGCAGTCTACGAGACTTAACTGTTCTTATTATATCTGGCTTCCTATAAAGACCATGTAGTTCATTGTTATGAAGTCTTCTCCATTCACCTGTCTGGTCATCTCTCTTTGGTCCAAAAATTTTCCTAAGTACTTTATTCTCAAATACTCGTAATCTTCTTTCCTCCCTTAAAGTAACAATCCATGTTTCGCATCCATATAATATAACTGGTAGAATAATAGTTTTATATATTTTCAGTTTAACGTTTTTTGAAAGGAGTTGGGACATCAAGAGCCTCTGCAATGCATAATAGCACGCATTTGCAGAATTGAGCCTATGTTTAATTTCTTTGTGCATCTCATTCCTATTTGTATTATTGTTCCTAGGTATTTGAATTTAGCCACTTCCTCAAAATTTCCCTGATTTGTCATTAGCTGTCCATTTCCATTATATAATGTATTTCTACGTGTGACCATATATTCAGTTTTATTGATATTTACTTCTACTCCTAATTTCTTAGTGTTACTCAATAGTGTGTGTGTGTTGTCCTTTAGTATCTCCTTGCTATTGGCCAATAGTACTACATCATCAGCATAAACTAACAGCTTATTAATACCATTGAGTTGTAAGCCTTCATACTCTAAAGATTTAATGGCATGCTCTAGTACAAAATTAAATAGTAGAGGAGATAGTGCATCTCCTTGCTTCAACCCATTCTGGATTTCAAAAGTGTCCGAAAACTGTTTGCCTACACGCACCCTACTCTTTGTGCCATATAGACACATTCGTATAAGTCTAACTACACTCTTAAATATTTAATGTTAATAGTATCATGAATTAAAGCTGGACTGGATGAACCAGAACATTTTGCTTAAGAGAATTGAGACTGTGAAGATAAAATATAATGTTCCAATATCTTTATGATTAGTTGAAAATAATCATAATTTAAATTAGTAGAATAATTGAAAATTAGATGTATGATTGTAAATATTTTTAAGGAGTGAATCTCTACTTAAATTTTAGTAAGAACATCTATGATACAGGGCCCATAAATGTATTTCACTTGCAAAGAAAGCCATACTCAGAATATTTTCTTATGCTCTTAAAAAATATCCTTGGACTTCAGTTTAAAAAAATATATTATGTGATTTTTAAGGAAGAAAAGATGGCTATTCTAAGCCAGGTATCCACCTATAGTCATTTTATATTTCGTTAGATGGGAAAATGAACAAAGATTAATATATTTTATTGGATATCTGGCACACCTAAGGATAAGTTTGTTTTGTTTGAATTAGTGTCTAATATAGATAGACTCCTAGCTAGAATCCCTGAAATGAATTAATTTTATATCAGGCCAATGGCCTTCTAGGCCTGTTGCGACATAAAGTTTAGTTCAAATTGTTATTATGTAACCTGTTGGTGCCATAAAGCCAGTTTGAGAAAGTAGTAATTATTTATTTTTACTCATTAGTGGGATAAGCTTTATTTTACGGAAGAAAGAGAAAAATCTTAACTTTGAATGTATAGTCCCTATTTTGAGGAATAGTGGTCGAGGAGAGATTTTAAGTTATTGGGCTCATGTTTTGGGTTACAAAAATTGGCCGTTTTCTAGCATGAAATCACATTATCCTTAAAATGATATCGTATTATAATTATCATTTTAAGAGTAAAAATTATAGATTATTACAAATATGCAGAATCATTTAGATAACATACGATTTCTAATTCCAACATGAATACTTGATCCATTAGTCTATGATTTTTTATCAATATTGTATCAAAATGGCCGTGTATTGTGTTGTGTCCATGCCTAATGTGGAAATGATAACTGTCGCTTGTCATTAACTCAAATAAATATTAGCTTAATATAATTAATTATCCTTTATTTTCCTGCCATAAAGTATTTTTTTAATATAGGACATTTTAGGTAATTAGTGTGGTTTTTTAAATAATGCAGGTGGTTGTCATTCCAGGAATCGCAATGTTACCGTGTTTTGCGTAAATAAATAAATACATAAAAATTGGGAAATAATATTATAACTTATAAGTATAATTGAAAAAGTTTAAAATGTTAGTAAAGACAGAAAAAATACGTAGAATAACAGTATTACAAGAATATGCTATGGAAAATCAAGGAAAAGGTGGAGCAAATTTTTAAAATTATTTGTTCCTTTAGAAATAAGTGAAGATATAATTAAATTTTTTTTACAGGAGATTGAAAATGAAGTCAAGACTGAAGTAGGAGATTAATTTTATTTGATACCTGAATTAGTCCTAAACAAGACCCATTTCCACATTTGACTTTGCTATTAAATCAGAGATAAGGATATTATTAAAAATTTTCACTAGCGGTGCACAATTTTAGATTTGATTTTTGTTTCCTTAAAGTAGTTTATACCCGAGCCGTCTTATCTCCGGCTTTGAAGTTTAGGTTATGTGAGGGGTAAAGGGAGAATTTCCCTCTACTGCCAATAAGGATATGGTTGTAGTGAGAGTAGATGTCTGCCATGACTAATCACTGCTCTTGACGCAGGTATAGTGCGCTGGTAAGGTTTGAAATTGCTGAGATGTTGTCAGCTGTATGGCTGCTAACTGCATACTCTCACTGAATATCCATATCGGCAACACTGTCGTGAAAACATCAAGGCCGGAAAATAAGTGGCTGCGGTATAATTATACAGAATACCATTGAATTAACTAGATCAGTGAGAGTAGACAAAAGAGTTATCCAGGATTCCAAGACTTTCTGGTCTTGGTGATTATTATTTTAATTCCAATGCTTCTAATCTTCAATGACCCAATTGTTATATCTTAGTTTTGGTCATCCTCCACTTCTTCTTAATAATCTGTAAATTATTTAAGATTAGATGGTTAAATTTGACTGAATACACCTCACAAGCACAAGGAAAGGTAGAAAGATTTCACTACCGGTATGGCTTAAATCAGACCATGAGTCATTATGTTAACAAATATGGCAATGACTGGGATAATTTTGTAGATACCCTTCTATGTTAACTATAATTCATAATTACGTATTGTTCCTGTTTCCTGAAGAAACAGAAAAACAATTATTATGTATAAACTTCGTCCTATTGTGAAAAGCTTGTGGTTTGATAATAGTAACCAGCCGATGCAAAATTAATAACATGATACCTTATATTGCTTACCACAACACCAGATAAAAGTTACCCACTTTGAAAGGATGTATGGTGCAGAGTATTGTTATAAACTAAACCCTCAGAAATTATCCCCTCGAACCCAAGACATTTATTATCAAACCCAGGACTCTTGTTATATAATATAACATTACTTCATAGCTGTGGAATCCTGATATATATAACCACTGTTGAACATGGAAGCTGCTCCTAGAGTGAGTTATTGTCTTAGGTAACGTCAGTCATTATTAAAAATCAAATTTCAAAGTTCAAGAGTAAATTCCCTTTCTTTGAGAAGGTTATGTAATCATCATATGAGGCAAAACCAATGCCAGTTTTGCTGTATATAAACCCCAATCTTCCACCTTAAATACTTGAAGCGAGAAGCTACTGGAAAAATGCACTTTAAACCAACTTCGAAATTCTACATAATAACATTATTTGATGAGTCTGTCCTTTTGTAACATTCAGAACATTAATAACATATATAAAACTTGTTATATTTCTGAGCAACTTTTATTAAGTTAAATACACTTGTGTCCAAAAGTTAAGGATAATTAGTTCATTTGCCGACTTATTATAAAGCATTTGTCAGAATAATACAAAATTTGGTAAGGGTATGTCACAGATAATTAGAAACATGGCACGAAAGAAACAATGGCATGAATACGTCATTCACTTGTCATTTTCACAACAAACGAAAACTGCATTTCAGAATTCGAACATAAAAGTTGAACAACAATGGTTCAAATGATTAGTATGGGGTGTGATTACCCCTGACAGCTACACAAGACTCACATCGACGTGGCATGCTAGTGATGAGGTTGTTCAGGAGTTCGATGCTCAACAAATTCCACTCCTCATGAAGAGCAATGTGAAGGTCTTGAAGTGTCCTCGGAGGAGGCTGACGAGGTGCAATTTGTCTCCCTAAGGCATCCCATGCATGCTCTATAGGATTCATATCCGGAGACCTCGCTGGCCACTCCATACGCTGGATATCTTCCTCCTGAAGAAACTCATCCACCAGTTGTGACCTGTGAGGTCGGGCATTGTCATCCATGAATATGAATTCTGGACCCACAGCTCCCCTGAAAAGTCTTACATGAGGTTCCAGGATCTCTTCTCTATACCGCTGAGCATTAACAGTGCCACCTGCGAAGATGTGAAGCTCTGTGCGTGCATTCATCATTATACCTCCCCATACCAGGAGACCACCGCCACCAAATGGATGTCTTTCCATGATGTTCATGGGGTTGTAACGAGTTCCTTGCTCCCTCCAGATAGTCACGCGATGCGAATCACAGTTCAAGCTGAATCTGGACTCGTCTGTAAATAGCACGCTGCTCCACTGATTTAGAGTCCATTAGCGATGTTCCTGACTCCACCATAAACGTGCTCTCTTGTTATCAAGGGTGAGTGGGACGCACACTACAGGCCGTCTAGCATACAGACCAGCAGCTCTGAGTCTTCTATAGACAGTTTGTCTGGATACTCTGATACCTGAGGTGGCCGCAAGTTCTGAACTCAGTTGTCTGGCAGACATTGTTCGGTTTCTTCTTGCAGTTAACGCAAGATATCAATCCTGCTGAGGATTTGTAACTCTTGGACGACCTCCCACTGGTCTTCGCCTAACGTCTCCGGTCTCTTGGAACCGTCGCCATAACCTAGATATAACATTTTATGGCACATTAAGTGCTATGGAGACCTCAGTTTGTGTCTGTCCTGTTTCTAGCCGCCCAATAATTCTACCCCGAAGCAGAGGGTCCAGATGTTGTCTTTGTGCCATTTTACTGCAATCTGTTCTTACACTACATCTGATTATATCATAACTCTCTTTAAAAATGAAGATTTATGGAACAGGGCTTAACTGCAACAATGCAATTTTCATTTATAATTGCTATTAATTTTTTCATTGTTGAAGAGAGATTATAATTTAGTATGTAAACTAAACTAAATGTTCTGAGAAACGTTTTGATAAATAATTTTTACTCCTTGCTCCTCTTTAAGCATTTTGATTTTCCGTTTTACAAATTATCCTAAACTTTTGGACATCAGTGTATTTTTAACACAATTTTATTGTAAAGAATTTAATTTCAAATGTGGACTGGCCAAGTTCTCTAAATATATTTTTTTAAATAGGAAATGTGCACTCAGTTGAGCATTAGTGGTGGGACAGGACACACACCCAGACCCAAGGTGGAGATTTTTTTTTTAAAATCCCCTACCCCACCGGGAATCAAACCCGGGTCGCCAGAGTGGAAGGTAGGGACTCTACCGACTATGCCATGGTGACGGACAGTAATCTAAATATAGAGATAAGTTATAATTACAATTACTGAGTGTAATAAGAAAATTTTAATATTTAATCTATGTATCAAAATTATACTTAATATACTGTATTCCACAGACTATCACCACATATATTGCATAATAATAAAGCTAGTATTTAAGAAACTTGTTTGTTGGATTTTATTTCGAGTCACCCACTCAATTCCAAAGTGCAGCTCAATAATAAACTTAGGAAAATTATTCAAACATAAAAAGGCAATTGTTAGTGACTCTGCTCTCCCTACAGTTGAAGCAATGTATAGTGTAGTTGAATGTAATTGTACAGATAAAATACTGTACAAACATATGATAGATTGTTTTCAAAAACTGTACTGAGTCCAAAATTTGGAAAAGGGCAATTCCGACATTTGCAAATTCTAGCAATGTTGAACCTTTCAAATGTAATTTTGCAATAAGGGGTTAACACAGATTTTTTTTAAGCCCATGTTTTCCCTTAACAGAGATTTAGGCACTCTGCCCCTACAGGGAAGAATTTGAACCATACTAATTTAGTTACATTTGTTTTCGTATAGATGTCACTTGAGTGGTCCGTGGTCAGCGTTCTGCCTCATACTGACATCTAGGAAACCAAGGTAATACTAGGATGGGAAAATTCGGTAAATTTGCTTCAAGGCCTTTTACACAGAAATACAAACTTATTTAATTTATTTATGTATTCACAATGAGAGAAATTTTAAATGTAGCCCTTATACCAACACATTTTGTGAAAAAAGGTGATCTTAATAAGACTAGATATTATCTTATACCATACATACAGACGAAAAAGCTTTTATATATCGAATTTGTAATATTATTTTCTTAAAAGGTGATCTTATGAGACATTCACTTATTCGTAGAAATTAAAACAACTTAAGTGCTGTTTTTGCAATAAGAACTTTTTGAAAAAATGTGATTTAACAAGGTATTTTCATTATGGATATTAATCTAAAACCTTTGAAATGCATTGTGGTTCTGTCATTTCATGTGAAGTATGATGTTACACATGCATTCTTATAGTTTAGATAAACCTTTTATGTGTTATGGTGAAATTATGTGTTATTTTTATACTAAATCTTTCTCTGGGAAGGTGTTTTTGCAACATATTTATGCATTCACTATAATGAGAAACCACTAGGGTGTCATTTTTATAGAAAGGGATCCTTGCAAAATATCTACACTCATAATAATGGTAAACCATTTTAAATGTGATTTATGCGACAGGAGAGTTCCTATACTGCTTTCGGCCTTAGTTTGTTGTACTGTAAACAAAGTCACAAAAAGGTATCCTGCAGGTATCTGTGATTGGTGGAGCGATGGTATTATTTTACGCATCATCTGACTTGCTGTCAAATTCACCAAAACTTAAGAACCTTGCCTCACATCACTACCTCAAATCGGCTATTAGCGATACTTTCAAACCTTTTGCTGTAAGCATTTCAGCATCTTATTGCAGGACAATTGTTGCTTTTCTTCACAGGTATTTAAAAGCAGGATAACAAGGGTTGCCTTTTGTTCACTGGAATTTATGAGTGAAAAAGAGAAGGGGTGAGTCCAAGATATTTCCTGGTAATGAGATTCTAAAGTTTTGGCAAAAACTATAATTTACCAAAGTCGCATGCATCTACACGTATTTTAGAAATTATTATCACCACTCTCTGACGTTTAACGTATTCAATATGAGCAGCCATGTTGGAATAACTAAATATTACTCTTCGTCTGCAGGAAATTATGTTAAATTTAAATAAATTTATAACTACTGTTCACCATTGTAATTTTTTCATATGTTATATTGTGTTTTATTACTTTATTATTATTTTTGCAATAATTTTGTTCATGCATAGTAGTTATATAAAATGTGGATTGATCAGGGAACTATATTTTCATCTATGCCTCTGGACAATGATGTCATAAAGTTCATGTGGCCAATGAAATCACATTTAGCCACATGCTTTTATTTATATTACAACCTAAACTAAGGCCGAAAGAAGTGTAGGAAAGTATTGAGCTAAGACATTTTAAATGTATAATAATTGTGCAAGGTGAGGAGAAACCTTTCAAATGTAATTTTTGTGATGAGTAATTTTCTCGCTTGTAACACCTGTTTTGCATGTGAATACCCATAGTGATAAACCTTATAAATGTGATATTTGTATTAAATTATTTTCTCATAAATCTACACACTCATGAACCCATAAATTTCAATGAGGCTTTCAATGTTGATAAAATTATTAAGTTCTACATTTCATTTTATCTACCGTCCATAGTTTTTATTAGTATATATTAAAGATTCAGAACGCAAGTTGACAAAGTCCAAAATCTCTGCCTAGGTCTATTTCATTTGTAAATGAACTATTTCCAATTGAAAATTTTTTCTTAAGCACTGTATTCTCAAATTCTCATGACATTTTCTTCTCTCTTAAAATAAGAAATGTGTATCATATCTATGTAACTGCAAGAAACACCATTTTATATATTTTTAATTTAACATTTTTTAAGAGAATGTGGAATATTAAAGATTTCTGCAACCTTTGTATATAAAAAAAGTGCAAGTCTGTCTGCTTCTTCCTTTGTGGACTTAAAAACTACTTGACCGATTTGAATGCAGTTTTTACCATCA